>VZQC01001118.1:854019-889757 GCA_009823505.1 Rhizomys pruinosus | reverse complement strand
CCCCCCCCCCCCCCAATCTCTGTCTGAAACAGGGACTCATTATATAGCCCTCGCTGGCTTTGAATTCCCAGAGATCCAGTGCCTCCCTCTCCCCCGCCTCAGCGTGCATGCTGGGATTAAAGGCCAGTGGATCTTCTCTCTTGTAGCCAACATTTGGGTTGGCTCCACTGAGCTTGTTTATGGGATGTTTTAATATTATCCCCATTTTCTCCTTTTCCAGCAGCCTTATGTTCAACAAGACATTTTGACCATCTAATGCCTATTCTCTAATTTCTTTCCCAGGGGCTATAACATTGGAGTCCGACTGATTGAAGATTTTTTGGCCCGCTCAAATGTTGGAAGATGTCATGACTTTCGGGAAACTGCGGATGTCATTGCTAAGGTTGTTTCTGGGGCCACCTGGCCCTGCTGAAGGCTTGCCTTTGAGAGGCACTACCTATGCTCTTTCTGTCTCCCTAATATCCCCAAAAACTGATAAGGCACCTTTGTGGGCCAAAGAAACCTTCCTGGTAGTTTGGGAATAATATATTATGAAAGAAGCAAGACTGGTTGGGGTCATTGTTATGCATAGAGCTGCACTGTAGCTGAGGGTGCAGGTACAAGCCTGGAGTCTCACCGCTTGGGCTGCTGACACAGAGTCACAGAAAACTCCAGGTCAGCCAGGTCTACATAGTGAACTCCAGGCCAACCGGGCTACAAGTTAGATCTTATCTCAAATAAAGTCAATCAATTTGTCTCACTGAAATTAAAGCCTCATTTCCTCTGCTGGGAAGATGTATCAGGATAATTTGGGGATTTAAGCCAGGCGTGGTGGCACACGCCTTTAATCCTAGCACTTGGGAGGCAGAGGCAGGCGGATCTTTGTGAGTTCAAGGCCGGCCTGGTTACAGAGGAAATTTCAGGACAGCTGGGGCTACAGGGAGACCCTGTCTGGAAAAGACCAAAATAAAATAAAATAAAATAAAAAATTTGGGCATTTAAGGGTATACATTTTAGGGGCTGGGGAGATGGCTTATCAGTTAGGAGCACTGGCAGCTCTTGCAGAGGACCCAGGGACCTACTTGGTGGCTGACAGCTGTCCATAACTCCTGTCCTAGAGGATCTGGCACCTTCTGGCCTCACAGGCATTGTGCACACGGTGCAGAATGCTCAGACACAAAATAAAAATGAAAAATAATTTTAGAAAGAGTATACATTTTATCTGGGTGTGGCGGTGCTTGTCTTTAGTTACAGCATGTGGGAGGCAGAGGCAGAGGCAGGTGCAGCTCTGTGAGTTCAAAGCCAGCCTCGTCTACATAACAAGCACTAAGCCAGTCAGAGCTACTTAGTGAGACCTTGTCTCAAAAAAAATAATGGCTGGAGAGATGGCCTAGTGGTTAAGAGCGCTGACTGCTCTTCTAGAGGACACACGTTCGATCCCCAGCACCCACATGGCAGCTGAGAACCGTCTTTAACTCCAGTTCCAGGGGGATCTGACACCCTCTTCTGACATCCTCGGCATTGCACTACACGGGTGCACAAACCTACATGCAGACAGTACATTCATATATATAAAAAAAAGAAAAAGGGGGGGATGGGGGCTGGAGAGGTGCTTAGCAGTTAAGAGAACATGCTGCTCTTACAGGGACCTGCTTTTCGTTCCTAGAACCCACATAAGGTTGTTCGCAACTGCTTATATTTTCAATTCCAGGGGATCTGATATCTCTGGCCTCTGTGAATATGTGCACCCACATGTACATATTCATGTACATACCCACACATAAACATATACACATAGTTAAAGTATAATTGTAAACAATCTGTGGAAGAGGGGGCGTGATAGAATGTAAGGGCTGCGATTGGGGTGAATGGCAAAACTACAGCAATATAGTCTGGACACTCATCTGATCAACTTGATTGTACATACAAGCCCCCCCAGCTGGATGGTGGGACCCATGGGCTGTGTGGGTTTGGGCACAACTGCTTGCAAATTGGTTTTACATGAAGGATCCTTGTACTCATAAATTATTACTTACTGTTAAAAAATGAAAAAAACTTTTTGAAAAAGCCAAAAAAAAGTATAATTGTAAAATGATAATGATTAGAATAAACCTTAAAAAAGAGAGAGAGACTGCCGGCCATGGTAGCGCATGCCTGTAGTCCCAGCACTCGGGAGGCAGAGGCAGGGGGAATCTCTGAGTTCAAGGCCAGCCTGGTCTACATAGTGAGTTCCAGGACAGCTGGGGATACAGGGGGACCCTGTCTCAAAAAGACCAAAACCCCAAAAAAACAAAAAAAAAACGAGAGAGCTAGCTTGCAGGGTAAATAAACAATTGACATGAGCATCATTCAGATAAACATGCTTCATATAGTGCCTAGCATTGACATGTATTTACTAGGGCTGATGTTTGTGGTATATATTGCAGCATGTGACACCTATAGATCTGTGATATTAGTTACTTAAAAATGTGTTCTTTAAGACTATACTTTCAGGGATCATTTCTATAGTATGTTACTAGAGAAGTTTCTCTGACTGTGTAGAGTACCAGAAACCACAAGGAGGAGACGTAGCATTCTCTCCTGAGCGTGAAGTCGGCTCTAGGTGTTGCTTTGCTGCAACTGCCTTTTGCCATTGATGATCGTTCTTCTCTCTCTCCAGAGAGTAGAGGGAGAGAATNGAAAAAAAAAAAAAAAAAAAAAAAAAAAAATGTGTTCTTTGGGGCTGGAGAAATGGCTCAGTGGTTAATAGCACTGACTGCTCTTGCAGAGGACCTGGGTTTGATTCTCAGCACCCACATGGCGGCTGAGAACCGTCTTTAGTGCCGGGCAGAGGAAGGTGGATCTCTGTGAAGTCAAGGCCAGCCTGGTCTACATAGCGAGTTCCAGGACAGTTGGGACTACAGGGAGACCCTGTCTGTCTCAAAAAAAAAGTTGTAAGCATGCTAGCCATACACAAATCCTAAAATGTTGAGTGGAGAGAACTTTGTTAGGGTTTGGAATTGGGGTGGATTGGGAAGGGTATCTTATGGGTAATTCTGTCCAGTGACCTATATTTACTTTCAGGATGGGTTAGACTTAAGGGCAGAGACAAGGGTTAGAGCCCCTCTACCTTTAGATCCAGTTCAAGGCAGCTGCCCTTCCACCAAGGAATACAGGCAGATGGCGTTAGGACGCTCTTGTGGTGCCTTGAAGGAGACTGTGCTCTCCTTTCTCCCTGAATCTCTAAAGTGTTTGGATCCTCCAGCTTTATCCTGAGCAACTGCTTTCCCCTGTCCCTTCCCAATTCTATAGTTCATGTCGTCCTTTCCCATGGTGCTGTCGTGTGTTCCCTGGCAGGTGGCATTCAAGATGTACTTGGGCGTCACTCCAAGCATCACAAACTGGAGCCCATCTGGCGACGAGTTCTCCCTCATCTTGGAGAACAATCCCTTGGTGGACTTTGTGGAGCTTCCTGACAACCACTCATCCCTTATTTATTCCAATCTCTTGTGCGGGGTGCTGCGAGGAGCCTTGGAGATGGTGAGTGCAGCTCTTGCCCTGTGTGGCATCTGAGCTCTGGAGAGTTTAGTCAGTGCTGGACAGAACGTCTGAGATGATAGTATTGTTGAGATCCAGCCATCTGCACCTAGTGATGGCTCTTTCTTACTAACTAGGCTGACAGGTGCTGCCGTCAGCTGCAGAGAGCAGCCTGTTCCCAGATCAGCTTGTTTGACCACAGCTTGGAAGTCACTGTGTAGACCAGGCTGGCTTTGAACTGCCTCCAGCCTCTGCCTCTCATGTGCTGGGACTGCAGGTGTGGGCCACCAGGTCCCCAGCTCAAGGCCACCGTCTTCTGCATCAGAATGTTGGAGCTGGTAGTCCCTATGGGAACCCAGTCCTTTAAAAAAATTTTGTTTGATAGTTTCATACATTCATATAGTTTATGTAGTGAATTTTAGTCTTTGCACACACACACACACACACACACACACACACTTCTCCTTTTTCAACTGTTGTGGGTATGTCTGATCTAGCCCCACCCAGAGTGGGTCCCAGAGGTTGTGGTTAAGCCATTTGCCCTTTCTGTTTCCCAGGTCCAGATGGCTGTGGAGGCCAAATTTGTTCAGGACACTCTGAAAGGAGATGGCGTGACAGAAATCCGGATGAGGTTCATCAGGCGGATTGAAGACAATCTCCCCGCTGGAGAAGAATGACCACCCCAGGACTGCCGGGTGGCCAGGGGGGTCCTGCTGGAACGGGAACATATCAGAGTGTGCGCCCCTGGACCCAGAGCTCAGTGACTCTTCACAGTGATGTTATACATTCTTCTAACCTTGTTTCCATTCTCCATTGCTAATAAGCAGCAGACTGATAGAGTCCATTTGCCCTGCAAGTATGCACTTCCGAAGGGAAATTCTTTGCTCCTTTTCCCTTCAGAGGGCTGGATATACTTGTGCTTGGTTGGACTAAAAGAGCTCAAACTATTTTACATTCCTGTGAATTTTCCAAAGCAAAATCTACTTTGACCCCATTAAGAGACCAGCCTAGCACATCTATTCCTGGGCCTTCATAAAGCCATTGGCAAATGGCTGCAGGGAGGCTAGGGTTGAGTGGGGGCTGGAAGGGTTAGAAATTGCTGGCTGTAGTGTGACACACTGGAGTGTTTGCCAGGACATGGGAGCTGGTCGTTCCGGAAACACTGACTTCTGGGAAGCCACCCAGGTCTCATTCCTCCCTGCTGTTGGAGGCAATGTCTCCTCTTTTTACAGAGGGTCCATCCTTTTTTCTTACAAATTCTTCAATAAAGACACATTCTTGGTGAAATCCCAATCCTGTCATGTTTTCTTTCTGCTCAGCATGGAAAGCTTGACTAGAAAAGACTGTGGAGGGCCTGGTGCTGGGCTTAACTGAGCTCACATGGCAGATGCGGTATTGAACTCTGTAGGTGTTATCTGCTTGATAATTCATTTTCGTAGAGGAAGCCAAAGTCATAATGTTGCAAAGCTGGACTGAACCTCTACCCATGTTTTGTGTTTTTTTTTTTTTTTTTTTCAATTTTTAATGTGTTTGAGTGTTTTGCCTGCATGTATATAAATGTACTCTTGTCATTCAATGCCTACAGAAGCCAGAAGAGGGCATCAGATTCCCTGGAACTGGAGTTAGGGATGGTTGTTAACTGCCAATGAGTGCTGGGAACCAAATCTGGGTCCTTTGTAAGAGCAGCCAGTGCTTTTAATTGCTGAGCCACCTCTTCAGCCCCTGAGCCCATGTTCTGAAGTCTGGTCTGTACTTAGGGGAGAAGGGAGGGGCTGATTCCTCTTGTGGTTTGGCTGTGTGGCTCTGTCCCTCTGGCTGCATTCCCCACAACCCCTTCCCCCGAGTTTCCAGGTTGTACATGGCAGTGGCTTGGGCTTATCCTGGGGGCGGGGTGGGGGTGGGATCCTGTCATTTGCAGATTCTAGTCTTGGGAGGACTGATTCTCGAGAATCCCTTCTTGATGGCCAGTTGTGGTCTTGGCTGCACACGTGGTCCTGGGCATCAAAGCCTTGACGTTGGACCTTTCCCATTCTCAGCACCAAGCTGTTGTCTATCTTTCTCTTCTTCAGCCCCAGTGCACCTTCACCTGTACCCTACCGAACATGTAAAACACTATATTGAACTTCTGGAGATCACAGTCTGGGAAGTTAAAAAAAAAAAAATTAAAGAAGTTTAATACTAAACTGATGATACTCTGAAATTAAAAATATAATTGTGGTTTAGAATATAAATCCTCAGGCCGGGCATGGTGGTGCACACCTTTAATCCTAGCACTTGTGAGGCAGAGGCAGGTGGATCTTTGTGAGTTCAAGGCCAGCCTGGTCTACAGAGTGAGTTCCAGGACAGCTGGGGCTACAGGGAGACCCTGTCTCAAAAAGAAAAAAAAAAGGAATATAAATCCTCAGTTCTCAATGTCTACTATAGTTTTCAGGTATTAGTTACTGACAAAACTACTACCAACCTTCAACAGTGATGTTAAGTTTCTCACTGTTGCTGTAAAATTAGTTTGGTATTCCAAATTCTCCAACCTATACAAAGTTTTGTGGGGGTTTTTTGGTATTTTTGAGACAGGGTCTCCCTTTTAGTCCCAGCTGGCCTGGAGCTCCCTCTGTAGACCAGGCTGGCCTTGAACTCACAGAGATCTGCCTGCTGGGATTAAAGGCGTGCGCCACCACACCCCGGCAGGCACAAAGGTTGGGTTTTTTTTTTTTGTTTTTTTTTTGTGTGTGTGTGTTTTTGGTTTTTTTTTTTTTTTTTTTTTTTTTTTTTTTTGGTGGTTTGACAAGGTCTCCCTGTAGCCGCAGCGGGCCTGGAACTCACTTTGTAATGAGGCTGGGCTTGAACTCACAGAGATCTGCCTGTCTCTCCTCCCCAGTGCGGGATAAAGGCGGTGCTACCATGCCTGCCTATACAAAGTTTTTCAATGTAATTGTGTTACATTTTTATTATTATTTTTTTTTTATTTTTGTATGTGTATGAACGTACTGTCTGCATGTAGGTTTGTGCACCTGTGTTGTGCAATGGTGTTACATTTTTAATAATATTTTATTAGCCGGGCGTGGTGGTGCATGCCTTTAATCCTAGCACTTGGGAGGTAGAGGCAGGCGGTTCTCTGAGTTCAAGGCAAGCCTGGTCTACAATGTGAGTTCCAGGACAGCTGGGACTACAGGGAGACCCTGTCTCGAAAAGACCAAAAAAAAAAAAACATTTATTTTATGTATATGAGTGTATTGCCTGCATGTGTGTAAGTGCACCTGTGTTGTGCAATGCCCCTGGAAGTCAGAAGATGGCATTGAAGTCCTTAGAACTGAAGTTTTGGATGGTAGCTTCCATGTGGGTGCAGGGAATCAAACCCATGTCCTCTGCAAGAGCAGTCAGTGCTCTTAACTGTGGAACCATCTCTTCAGCCCTTGTTATTTTTTTGTAATTAGCATGCAGCTTATTTTCAGAAGTCATAATTTTGGTAATATATGTGATATACATAGGCATATTTTTGGTAGCAATACAAACGGCGGGAACAAGAAGCTTTTTTGCTGGGCTTGGGTGCCACGCCTTTAATCCTAACTTGGGAGCCAGAGGCACAGATCTTTTTGAGTTCAAGGCCACCATTTCTAAGACTGAAGTGAGTTCCATGACAAGTGGGCTACAGGGAACCCTGTCTCAAAAAGACAAAACAACAAACAAAAAAGCAAGCCAATTCCTACGCATTTGGGAAGCAGAGGCAGGCAGGATCTTTGTGAGTTCAAGGCCCAGCCTGGTCTACAGAGTGAGTTCCGTACAGCGGGCTACAGGGAGACTTGTCTCAAAAAGACTAAAAAAAAAAAAAAATGGATTCAATGGTATCAAAGACTGATCAAAACAGTTAACCTCCGCCCAAACAATAAACGCTCTGCAGAGAAAAACTAAAAGGATAGAAAAAGATGCAAGACCATGCATGGGCAGAGAATGCATGAAACTGGGGTGGGGGGGGGCAAGAAAAGGGAGATGTTGGCTTAAATTGGACTGAGAAATGATGGGAAAACACATAAAAACACAATAAAAATCTTATTTAAAAAACGAAAAGAACTGTTTCCTGGTCTCTTCTGTCAGTCTCTTGCCGATGTGTTTTAATGATGTAAACAAAGGAATATCACAATGCTAAGAGTTTAGAAAATATCTTAACATGTATAACATTACAAAATTTCTATTTGTCCAACAAAGGCTATCTCACATCTAGAGTCTTCCATGAAATCTGTACAACGTGCTCGAGTCCCACAAGACCAGGGTTCTCTCAGCATCCTGAACATGATACGAGGCCTGGAGAGTCCTGGAAAACTGCTATTCCTCAGTCGGATTGGAGAAACCCAAAGGGGTGTTTCCAATATCAGTAAGAAATATAGTGCACCAAATTGATGAAGCATGTTAGCAAGAGTGAGCCAGACAGAATTCCTTATTCCAAGTCCTCTTATAGAGACCGCCACCAGAAGGTCCCGGTCATTCATGGTAAGTATTCATACTCCAAATAATCTCTTCAATAAAGTCTTTTATAGGAGTACCAAATGGGTTAAGTTTGTGTTGATTGTCAGATTCTGCCTAAGTGAACACCAAGACACCACCTATTAAAGAACTGTTTCCTGGAAGGATATTGTCTGGAGGGAACATACCTGAATATCATTAAAGCGAAATACAACAGACCCACATCCAACATCATTCGAAATGGAAGAACCTGGAGCATTTCATTAACATCAGGAACCAGCCTTTAGTCCTACAGCATTCCGGAGGCAGAGCAGGTGGATCAATGTGAGTCAAGCCAGCTGGTCTACAGAGTGAGTTCTGGACAGCTGGGGCACAGGGAGACCCTGTTTTTCAAAATGACCAAAAAAAAATGTGTGAACACTTGGAGAGTAATAAGAAATGGTAAGGGAATTGAAGGAGTATTAAATTAGAAGCAATCAAAGCCGGGCTGGTGGCGCACCAGCACTTTGAATCCTAGGAGCCTTTGGGAGGAAGGCAAGCGGATCTTTTGAGTTCAGAGGCCAGCCTGGTCTACAGAGTGAGTTCCGGACAGCTGGGAACGTACAGGGAGACCCTGTCTCCGAAAAGACAAAAAAAAAAAAAAAATTAGAAGCAATCAAATATCTCTATTTGCAACTGAGTCCCCCTCCAAAAACACCCAGAAAACTGATTAGAAATTTTAATGACTTTCAGTAAAGTGTCAGGTTACGAAAATGAACTTCTAAAACAGTAGCCTTTCTATAAAACAAATAATCCGAACAAACAAACATAAGAGGAAACTTTCCCATTCACAATAATTTCAAAAAGTAGAAATATTGGGAATAAACCTAACCAAAACATTAAAGAAGTCTATAATAAATTTCAAATATTAAAAGAGAGAAAACACTAGGAGATGGAGAAAAAATCAACCTCACACTCAGATTGGTAGAATCAATGGCGTCAAAAATGGCCATCTTACAGAAAAAGGAAACAATCTATTGATATTCAATCATAATGCCAATCAAAATACAAAATTCTTCACAGAGCTAGAGAAAAAAAAATAGCCTAAAAAATAGTTTATATGGAATTACAAAAGACCCTGAAGCAAAACAACCTTAGTAAAAAGAAAATGCAGTACTTCAGGCTATAAAGAGCTGTGGGCTGGGAGAATGACTCAGTGGGTTAAGAGCAATGACTGTGCCTGCAGAGGACCCAGGCTTGACCCCAGCACCTCCAGTGCGGCCAAGAACCATCCTTAAGCAGGTTGTGGTAGCACTCGGGAGGCAGAGGCATGCGATCTCCGTGAGCTCAGGGACAGCCTGTCTGCAGAGTGAGCTCCAGGCAGGGGGTGGGGGCTTACAGGGAACCACTGTCTCAAAAAAAAAAAGAGCTGTATTATAAAAACAGCATAGATACTGACACAAAGAGACCTGTAAATAATGGAACAGAATAGAAGAATAGAAGACAGAATAGGGGGCTGGAGAGATAGCCTAGCGGTTAAAAAGCACCGACGCTCTTGCAGAGGACCCGGGTTTGATCCCCAGCACCCACATGGCGGCTAAGAACGTCTTACCAATTCCAGGAGAACTCCATTCCAGGGAATCTGAGACCCTCTTCGGACCCCGCGGCATTGCACGACACTGGTGCACAGACCGCATGCAAACAATACATTCATACACATACAAAATAAATAATAATAAAAAAAATTAAAAAAAAAAAAGACAGAATAGAAGAGCAGAATAGAAGACCCAAAACAGTACATAGAATTTCAGCCTCCTGATATCTGAGAAAGCTGCCGAGAATACACATTGGAGGAAAGAAATTATCTCCAAAAAATGATTTCAGCAGAACTGGATTTCTACCTGCGAAGAATCAAATTGGATCCTTATTTTTCTCCCTTCAGAAAACCAGCTCGAAGGGTGCACAAACCTACATGCGACAGTACATTCATATACTAAAATAAATAAATTAAAAAAATAAATATTTTTTTTGTCTTTTTGAGACAATTCTTCCTGTAGCTCTGCTGTCCTGGAACTCACTCGGCAGACCAGGCTGGTCGTAACTCACAGAGATCCGCCTGCCTCTGCCTCCAAAGTGCTAGGATTAAAGGCGGGCGCCACCACGCCCAGCAAAAAAAAAAAAAAGTAGTAAATCTTTAAAAAAAACCCTGAAACTCTGAAAGCAGTTAGAGAGAATGATAGGCATATACCCTCATAAATGTAGGCATAGGAAAGGACTTTATCAGACATCATCCACAGTTCAGCAATCAATAAGTGGGACCTCATTAAGCTAGAAAACTAGCCGGGCGTGGTGGCGCACGCCTTTAATCCTAGCACTCAGGAGGCAGAGGCAGGCGGATCTTTGTGAGTTCAAAGCCAGCCTGGTCTACAGAGTGAGTTCCAGGACAGCTGGGACTACAGGGAGACCCTGTCTCAAAAAGACAAAAAACAACAAAAAAAAACTTCTATCTATACAGGAAAAGAAAACAACCAAGGAAGTGAAGAGGAAACTCACTTCCTGTTTACCAGTTCCCCATCTGACCAAAGATTAATATCCAGAATATACAAAGAAAACACAGCCCGGCGTGGTGGCACAGGCTTTTAATCCTAGCACTTGGGAGGCAGAGACAGGCAGATCTCTGTGAGTTCAAGGCCAGCCTGGTCTACAGAGCGAGCTCTAGGCCAGCTGGGACTAAAAAGGAGACCCTGTCTCAAAAAGACCCAAAAAAGAAATAAAACACAATAGATAATTAAGTTAATGACCCAATAAAAAGATGGGCTGTAGATCTTGTTATTATTCTTTTTTGTTTGTTTTTGGTCTTTTTGAGACAGGGTCTCCCTGCAGCCCCAGCTGTCCTGGAACTCACTCTTGCTCAGTAGCTTTTAAGCAGTCATTGAACTTGTGACCCTCTTGCTTCAACCTCCTGAGTAGGGCCTTCCCCCTCAGGCAATCTATCTATCTATCTATCTATCTATCTATCTATCTATCTATCTATCTATCTATGTATCTATCATCTATCTATCTATCATCATCTATCATCTGTCTATCTATCTATCATCTATCTATATTTAATTTATTTCTGTGTATGTGTATTGTGTATACATGCATTTGTGTGGAAGTCAGAGGACAAATTGTGAGACTCTCCTACCACAAATTCTGGGGATCAAACTCTGGCTGTCAGACATGGATGGAAGAAGTCACCTTTATCCTCTGAGCCATCTCAACATACCCACATAGCTTAAAATTTATTTTTTTAAATTTTATATGAATGAGTGTTTTGCTTGCGCACGTGCACCTGTGCCAGCACGTGTGCGTGTGTGCGTGTGTCTGTGTGTGTATATACCATGGACATGAAATGCCTGAGGAAGCCAGAGGCCAACTACCTTACCCTTGGAAAGGGGCCCTCCCTCCCCCTCCTCCACCTTCTACTTTCCAGCAGCCATTTTCATGGCGTGAGGTTTTGGTTTTCTCTTCCCAGAATAACTTGAACATTACAGGGTTGGTAATCTGTGGAAACAAGGCCTCCTTGGTGGTTTCTCCCATCTACAGCCCCACAATTGTGTGATATGCACCCCCAGAATGCTAAAGGAGGGAAGGAGATGGGCTGCCCCAGAAACCTAACTACCTGCACACCCCACCCTGTGCTCACTCCTGTAGTTAACGGGGTGTAAGTTACACATTCCTGCAGCCATTTCCCACCCTCCCTGAGGTACCCATGCACTGTCTTCCAGCAAGGTGAGGCAGGATTGTAGGGCTCGTGTGGGAAGTGCTGACTAGTCAAGAGGGGTTCCAGGGGCCCAGCTTGAGGCTGAGTTCTGGGGAGAAAGGAATCCATCCTGAAAGCCTGTGGGCAGAAGAATGCTGGAAGAGGGGGGCTCTGTGGAGGAGGGGAGCTCTGTGGAGGAGGGGGGCTCTCTGGAAGAGGGGAGCTCTGTGGAGGAGGGGGCTCTCTGGAAGAGGGGGTCTCTCTGGAGGAGGGGGTCTCTCTGGAAGAGGGGGGCTCTGTGGAGGAGGGGGCTCTCTGGAGGAGGGGGGCTCTCTGGAAGAGGGGAGCGCTGCAGCTTTTAGCCACCAGGGGTCTCCAGATCACTATCTTAGGAAGTGACTGACAGACTTGGTTTTCAGAATTTGCTAGATGATGTACCTGATGGAGCAAATCTCGAGGCTACCCAGGGCCGGGAAGTAGCCCTCTCCTCTAGTTAACCCCACAAGACTCAAAAACAAAGCTCACATAGCCAGCAGACTAAGTGCCTGCCTGTTAAACTCAAGGCACTGAATGGAAGAATTGGCCAGGATGTCTAGCAGCATACAGTCCCGACTCAGGCTGACCTGAGTTGGACAAGCTAGCTTACAGCCCTCTCTCTCCTAACCAGCCCCCATTCCTTCCTGAGCAGAGTCCAGGGCCGCAGCCCCATACCCTACCCCCATGTTACAGTCTCCTGCCTGCCCCAGACTCCTAACACCGATGGCTTCCATATATAGGCCGCATCTTCTTCTGGGAGGTTGCATTTGTATTGGGCATCCAAGGTCCAAGAAGTGGTCACAGCAGAGGCCTTAGGAGCTGAAATTGAATTAAGTAAAATTAAAATAGTCTCCTAACAAGTAGTTCATTGTGGCTGGTGGGAGGTGGGGGTGTAGGGAACGCATCCTGCCTCTTAAATGCTACCATGTGCTGTTCCTTGGAAGCCAAGGCTAGTGGGAGGGGAGGGTGGCAGCAGGCGCAGAGACACACTGTTACTGCTGTTACCATTCCTGAGCCTTTGATGTAGGGCCAGGCCTGACCCCAGGACGGCCGCTGGCCCCTGCTAGGGGAATGGTGGGATGCAGCACATTCCTGGGGGCAATTTACACTCTGGCAGGAGGAGAGGAAAGTTTCTACTGTGGGGAAGGGAGGGAGGGGGATGCTGCAGTAGGGGAGGGGTGGTAGGGAGCCTTGGAGGGAGCCATGGCACAGCGCAGAGCCCTCCTGCCTGGACCTGGCTCCCTTGCCCAGCTTGGGTGGAGGCCCCCTCCGGGAAGCCTATGATGGAACTCAAAGCACCTCCTTAACCACACAGCCTGGTCCGGATTGGCCCAGGGGATGGAGGTCAGCAGCTGCTCTTTCCTGCTGGGTCTGACTGGGACTGTTAGCCAGGAGGGCATCTCCAACTGGGTTCCACCAGAGGAGGGCTGGGAGGACAGTCCGAAGGGCAGGAGGGTACATGTGAGCTCTGACAAATGTGAGCCATAGCGATAGTTAATGTTTGTAGCGGAGTGCCTGTGTGCCCGTGCTGGCTGAGGAGTTCCCACTGAGCATTAGAACAGCCTAACGCTGCATGTTGCAAATGAGGATACTGGGGGAGGCAGCTAGTATATCCTAAGAATCAGGATTTGGCTGGTTATGGTAGCACCTGCCTTTAATCCCAGCCCTCAAGAAGCAGACAGGCCGATCTCTTTGAGTTCAAGGGCAGCCTGGTCTACATAGTGAGTTCCAGGCCAGCTGGGGCTACAGGGAGCTCCTGTCACAAAGACCACCCCACCAAAAAAAAATCAGGATTTGAACTCAGCTACTCAGGACTTAGCTCTGTGCAGTACATATTGCATATATTTTTGTGTTTCACAGTGTGTATTACCTTATACTTTGTTGTTGTTGTTATTTTTGAGACAAGGTCTCCCTTTAGTCCCAGCTGTCCTGGAGCTCACTATGTAGCCCAGGCCAGCCTTGAATTCACAGAGATCTGCCTGCCTCTGCCTCCCAGAGTGCTGGAATTAAAGGCGTGCGCCACCATGCCCAGCAACCTTATACTTTCTTTTACAGAGCTTGTTTGTGTGTGAATATTCTTTTTTGAGGGGAGTCAGGGTCTCATGTAGTCCAGGATGACCTCACTATGTTGCTGAACATGACCTTGAACTCCTGATCCTCCTGTTTCCATCTTCCCAGCACTGAGATTACAGGCGTGTGCCACCACACCCAGTTTGAATGTTTTCATTTAATAAAAATATAGACTTGGAAGTGAGTTCCAGGACAGCTGGGGCTACAGGAGACCCTGTCTCAAAAAGATGAAAAAAAAAATATATATATATACATAGAGAGAGAGAGAGAGAGAGACTTGGGCCTGCAAGATAAGATGGCTCGGCAGGAAAAGGAGGTTACCATCAACCTGACAAGCTAGGTTCAATCCTCAGAACCCACGTGTAGGAGAGAACTTATTCCTGCAAGCCATCCTCTGACTTCCACATGTGCACTGTGATATACAATAAGTGCAATAATAATAATAAAAACCAGAGGCTGAAGACATGGCTCAATGGTTAAGGGCATTTGCTGCTCTGCTCTTCCAGAGGACCCAGGTTCTATTCCCAGCAACACCTACATCAGGAGGGTCACAACAGCGTTAGCTCCAGCTCCAGGGGATCTGACACTCTTTTCTGGATTCTATGGGCACTACATGTATGGTAGTACACATACATGTACTCAGACACGCACATACATATAAAGTAATAGGGGCTGGGGAGATGGCTTAGCAGTTCATAGTACTGGCTGCTCTTGCAGAGGACCTGGGTTCCATTCCCAGCACCCACACGGCAGCTGACAACTGTCTTGACTCCCAGTTCCCAGTTCTGGGATGCCCAGCACAGCTACTAGTCCATTTCAGTTCGAGCCCAGGACAACTCCCATAAAGTCAGTGATCTGGTCTCCACCTGTCTATGGAGCAACATCACCCCCCCCCCCAAGGCCCCCAGAACATTGCCCACTTGTTGGGGAGCATCTAGAGCCTGGCCCAGGGAGACTGAAGAGAGGAAGAGTTGAAGGGTTGCTCAGTGTGGGAAAGGCGGAGGAAAGCAGGAGGGACCCAGCGGCCAGTAGACCTCTCCCCCAGGAAGCCGCTTCCAAGCCAGGGCTGAGTCTGGGAGCCACCCACTGCCTTCCATCCTCCAAGAGCTCAGCCCCCACCTCCAGCCCAGCCACAGGGTGGTCTGGGCACATGTGGTCACATTTAGATGTTGATTGAAGCAAAATTGTCATAAGATTAGAATAGTTAAGGTAACTTTGATTTCCACTGCATTACGAGGATTTCTGAAGCTGGAGCTAAGAGATCCCCTGGGGTGGATGTGGCCAGAAGGACGGGGCTGCAGAAGGCGGGGGAGGGTCTCCATTTCTCTGACTGTGGAGGAGCAGCACCTGACAACCAAAATGGAGGAAAGCAGAGTGCTAGACAGAGGGAAGGACTTCCCTGCAATCTCAGGACCAAGGAAGGAGTCCAGTCCTCCAGAAGATGTGGGAGTTGGGGTGGGCCCTGGTGGAGTAGGAATTTACCAGCACCACACCCCCTCCCCAGACTATTTGTATGCCCCGGGCCACACATCTGTGCAAACATCCCTCCCCTCTGCTTGCTAGACAGAAGGGTGGCAAAGGGGAGGGTCTCCAGGTCCTCCACCAGCTCCAACTGGGGGTGGCGTGGGGGGTGGTCTTACTGGTAGAAGAGATTCTGAATCCAGCCCCACATTGTATTAGGTGAGTTGAGCACCAGCTACACGGAGCAGTCCTGTCCCAGCTTGGTGGAAGAAACCTTCTACACGACAGAGTGATATCTTGTTCTCACATGCTGCGGTTCCAGAGTTCAAGAGATTGCCAGGCCTGGCTGCCCAGGCTCTGCTCATAGCCGAGGCTCTGCTTTCTGGAGAGCTGGGATGTGGAGTGGCCACCGTTTTCTGTTTCGTGCGAGCTTCAGAGCTGGGACTGTCTGAAACACCAGCTGAGACTGCATTGTGTCTTGAGTAGGGGGCAGAGCTCTTCAAGGGATATGGGATGCCAGAGAGTCACTGGGGCCAGGAATGCCCCCTGGAGACGTAGACAGAGAGGCCCACGCAAGGGGCCAGACCAGCACAGAGCAGGGTCGTCAGAATCTCTCACTATCTGGGAGGAGGGACTGGACCCTGAGGCCTCTGATGGTGGAGCCCTTCCTGAGCTCAGACCTGCTGGTGGCCAGCAGCCTGGGCGTCAAGGCTGCTGGAGCTGGATTCAGAGCGCTTTGGGTGGGAAGTGAAAAAGCCGCCCAGAACTCTCCTCTTAGGATCCTGGATGCCTGGAGATGCCCGCTAAGACTTGCCATTAGAGGATGGTCCTCTGCTGGTTCACGCCACTGCAGGAACACTCATGCCTTCCCTCCAAACAAAACCAAAACTGGCAGTTTTGTCTTTTCAGCCTTCTGTGCATTATTAACCTTCTCAATAAAAGTGTCCACCCCTGAAAAACAAACAAAAAATAAATAAATAAATAAATAAATAAATTCTGGAAAAAAAAAACAACAAAGAAATTCTGAAGGAATGGAAGGAGAACCACGGTAATGGAAATATGGAATGCTGACACGATTGCTACTAAGTGTTGGTGATATGCCGGGCGTGGTGGCGCACGCTTTTAATCCTAGCACTTGGGAGGCAGAGGCAGGCGGATCTTTGTGAGTTCAAGGCCAGCCTGGTCTACAGAGTGAGTTCCAGGACAGCTGGGGCTACAGGGAGACCCTGTCTTGAAAAGAACCAAAAAAATAAATTAAAAAAAAAATTATAAATAAATATCTTTAATTTTTATAAATTATATTTGCAAAATGAAAAAGCATGTAATATACACACACACACACACACACACACACACACATATATATATATATATATATATATATATATATATATTTGTTTTGTTTTGTTTTGTCATTTTGAGCCAGGGTCTTCCTTTAGTCCCAGTTGACCTGGAACTCACTATGTAGACCAGGCTGGCCTTGCTTGCCTTTGGAACTAAAGGCATGTGCCACCACACCTGGCAGATTAGACTTCTATTAAAGTCTTTGTTTTCTCTCTGTCTCTTTCCCTCTCTTCTCTCTCTCTGGCTTAAAGAGCACTCATGCTTGGGAGACAGAGGCAGGCAGATCTTGGTGAGTTCAAGACCAGCCTGGTCTACATAGCAAGTTCCAGGCCAGCTGGAGCTACAGGGAGACCCTGTCTCAAAAAGACCAATAAATAAATAAATAAATAAATAAATAAATAAATAAATAATAAATACACTCATTTCTCACAGTTCTGAAGACCGAGATGAGAGTGCCAGAATGGCCAAGTTCCTGATGAATGCCTTTTAGGCTTACAGGCTGACTTTTTATATTCTTAGTTGGTTCACATAACTTGCTGTCCCTCTGAAAAGACCCGATAGCATAGTGATAAAGGAGAAGACCCTTGGGAGCTAGTTTCCTTCTCAGCTGAATGATTATAGATGAGTTGGCTAACCCCACTGAGCTTCAGTTTTCCCATGTAAAGCAGAGACAATAATAACACTCACCTCATAAGTCTTGTTAAAGACTAAATGAGTTAGCCGGGGTGGTGGTGCATGCCTTTGATCCCAGCACTTGGGAGGCAGAAGCAGGAGGATCTCTGTGAATTCAAGGCCAGCCTGGTCTACATAGTGAGCTCCAGGCCAGCTGGGACTAAAGGGAGACCCTGTCTCAAAAAGACATAGAAAGATTAAATGAGTTAATACAGGTAAAGTGCTTATATGAGCCTGCCTTGGTAAGAGCTCTGACTGTTAGCTGTCATTAAAGGCTGTCTCCATAGCTATTCTCCTTTAATAGAGGAAGAATTTGAGGTTTCGAGAAATGAGGTCACTCACCCACAATCACAGAGAGGCAGTGCTGGGCTCCAAACCCAGCCTTGCTTGACTCCTCAGCCTACTCCCTGAACCCCAAGGCCAGTGGCCAGGCTGTGAGAGGAAGGGTACATGCCTCGTCTGGCTTAGTTTAACCACCCACCCCATTTTGATACTTCTGCCCAGGCCTAGAATAATCTTTGATCTTTACTCTCCAGCCTATAATAATTATTTTTTATTAAAAAAAATTATTAGTGTGGGAACGGGGCATGGTAGTGCCTGCCTTTAATCCTGGTGAGAAGGAGGCAGAGGCAGGCAGTTCACTATGAGATTGAGGCCATCCTGGGATAGTCTACATAGTGAGTTCTAGGCCAGCTGGGGCTACAGAGTGAGTTCCAGGACAGCTTGGGCTACAGGGAGACCCTGTCTTTAAAAGACAAAAAAAAAAAAAAAAAAAAAACAAAAAAAGATAGGCTGGAGAGATGGCCTACGGGAGGCAAAGCACCAACTGCTCTTGCAGAGGACCCAGGTTCAATCCCCAGCACCCACATGGTGGCTGAGAACCGTTCTGTAACTCTGATTCCACCGGAAGAACTCCAGTTCCAAGGGAATCCGACACCCTCTTCTGACCTCCTGTGGCATTGCAGACACGGGTGCACAACACTACATGCAGACAGTACATTCATACACATAAATAAAGTAAAAAAAAATTAAAAAAAAAAGATAAGTATTAAAACCTGTATGTGTGCATGCATCTGCACATGCGCACTCTGTGCCTGTGGACTTTTCAGGAGTTGGTTTTCTCTTCCCACCATGTTTTGTCTTGCTTTGCTTTGGAGGCAGGGTCTCACTGGTGGCTAGCCTGGAACTTGCTATGTAGACCAGGCTATCCTCAAACTCACAGAGATCTGCCTGGCTCTGCTTCTGAAGTGTTGGTATTAAGGTGCCTTCCACCTTGCTTTGAGGCAGACTCTCTTACTGTTTCTACCGTACCCTATACCAGGCTGGCTGACCCCATGAGTTCAGGGAGTTCTCCTTCTCTGCCTCCCATGTCCGAAGTATGAGTTCTAGGATTACATGTGGTACCACATCTAACTTTTTTCCTTTTCTTTTTTTTTTAAATTTATATTTTATTGTTTATTTATGAAATTTACTTTAATTATTTTTGAGAAAGGGTCTCCCTGTAGCCCCAGCTGGCCTGAAACTCGTTCTATAGAACAGGTTGGCCTTGAACTCACGAGATCTGCCTGCCTCTGCCTCCAAGTGCGGGGATTAAAGGCATGCCCACCATGCCCGACTCCGGCTTCTTTTTTTAAAAAATTACATTAAATTGTGAGACAGCTATTATAGAGGTAATCTCTTATAAAACTGGAAAACTGCCTTCTTTAATTGACTAATAGACATAAGAACTGTGAAAAGGATTATTCTCTGTTCAGAACCAAATATAATACTAAAGTCCTTAAACTATGCACTTAAGCAAAATATATCAATACAGGAGCTCTGACATCAGTAATGGATTATTCTACCAGGAGTGTTGCCAGGGGATCTAAGGCCCCACAAAAGGTTAGGCTCCTTGCCTCTAAACTGGGATACCTGCAAGAAGAGGGGCGATAAGGCCCTGCTGCTGAAGACCTGACATTAAACATGGGAAAGATGTATTGAGACCACACATGCAAGTGTACAGATGGCCTCTGGAGCACCAGGAGTGTTACCAAAGGCCACTAAACCAATAAAAGCAAATACGGGTCTCCTTGAGTCAAGCAAGACTCACCATCCGCACCAGCTACACCTCACCTGCCTGGAAATGTGCAGCAGAGCAGCCATATGCCTGTATATCCCAAATCTAATTGGCTATTGGCTCTCTCCTTGGAGGAATAACCCATGGCCACTGCCAAAAGCTTACATCCTCTACAGGTTAGGATTTCAATAGCCACAGTAAGACCCTGTCATACTTAACAGGAAAAAATGTAATTCATGGATCAACATTCATCTAAACATATGTGTCTATACCAAAGTAACCTACCATAACTAGTAATGCGCTTTCTTCAAATACCTATATATCTATTGCTGTGCTTCATTGTAAGGATCGAAAGGTTTTCCTGGACAAACTGTCAGCCCATGAAAGGAAACAGCCAGAATTGACCAGATCCAAGACACAGCTCCAGAGAGAGTGGACTGTTCTGCTTCTCATCCCCCTGTGCCCCTTTTCTAGCCCAGGATGAATATGCTGGAAGAGGGGCGGTGGTAGAATGTAAGGGCTGCGATTGGGGTGAGGTGATGAGTGATGAAACGACAGCAATGTAGTCTGGACCCTCATTTGATCAACCTGATGGAACATACAACCCCTCACCACACGCTGGAACGATGGGGCTCGTGGGGGTGTTCGGCACAACAGCCTGGCTAATGTTTTACCTGAAGGCTGCTTTACTCATGGGATCATCACTTATGCTAAAAAATAAAAACAAAAATGAGTAGCAAATATGCAGGACCAGTTATGCAGAATGCAATTGATCTGGTGGCCGGCGGGGTGGTTGGGGGAAGGCGGAACGTGGAAATGACCTCGAACTGAACCTTGGAAATGATGTATGAAATGCACCAAAGCATCAATACAAACAAATGTTAAAAAAAATAAAGTGTGGCAAATAAAAATGCTCTTTACTATATGTTATATATGTTACGTGTGTCTATATGCAGTTTTTTAATATACATGTTGCTTGCAAATAATGAGTGTTCAGGAGCTATTACATGTGTGCTGTAGACACACAGGACTTCCAGCTCTGATGCTAAGCACCAGGGGTAGGTAAAGCAAAATTATTTTTAGGTCCCAGGCATGGCACACACAGAAGAGAACAAAAGTTATCCTTTAAAAAAAAAAAGGTATGGTCACCATGCATGGTGGCACACTTAAGTGTGAGCACTCAGAAAATGGACTCTATGAAGTACGCGGTGAGGCAGCCTGTGTCTTACCGAGTGAGTTCCAGGCCAGCTGGGCTCCAGGAAGACCCCTATCAAAACAAAAAAAAAAAAAACAAAAAAAAATAGGAAAAGGAAGGATCTCACTATTTGCCTCCTGGATACAGAAGCTCTTCCTGTCATCTTCCTCTGGAATGCTGGATTAAAGGTTGTTTCTACCACACCCAGCCCGAGAGGAAACGTTTAGGGTGTCGTGTGAACTACATTTTCTGATCATATAACATTTCACCCCTATACTCTGCCCTAATGCCACCCTTAGGGTTTCTTCAAACACATACGAATGGTGAGCAGGGCTGGAGAGATGGCTGAGAGGTTAAGATCACCACTGCTCTTGCACAGGACCCAGTTCACTTCCCAGGCACCCCCATGGTGGCTAATGAACACTCTGTAGGCTGGGGTTGGTGTGCACCCTATACAGCACTATGGAGGGCAAGGCAGGAAGATCTCTGTGAGCGTAAAGGCCAGCCTGGTCACAGTAGCCAGACTCTAAAGCACGCTGGATAAAGGGAGGACCTTGTCTCAAAAAAAAAAAAAAAAAAAAAAAAAAAAAAAAGACAAGAAAGAAAAAGAAAGAAAAGAAAGAAAGAAGACGGAAAGAAAGGCGTATGAAGTATGGATGGTTTTAAGAGTTTTTGATATGACATTGATCACAGAGTTTGAAAGGGTATTTTATCTGATCCAGAAAATTCATTCCCACAAGAGGACCACACCCATGAGTCTGTCTTATTCTTTCTGTTAATCTCTAAGCTTAAATCTTAGCTAAAATTCCCCCAATAAACTCCAACACTGCAAAAAAATATTACATTTATTACTTTTATTTTATATGTTTAAATATATAAAATTTTTGCCTTCGTGTATAAAAGTGTGCCAAGTATCTGCAATGCCGGCAGAGGTCAGAAGAAGGTGTCAGATCCCCTGGAACTAGAGTTATGCTATGGATGGTTGTTAGCTGCCATGTGAGTGCTAGGAATTGAACAGCAAATATTCTTAACCACTAAGCTATCTCTCCAGTGCCTGCTTTTTTTTTTCCTTCTTTTCTTTTTTATTTTATTTTATTTATTTCTGTATGTGTATGAATGTACTGTCTGCATGCAAGTTTGTGCACCCGTGTCGTGCAATGCCTCGGAGGTCAGAAGTGGGTGGACTTTCAGACGGTTCTTGGCCGCCATGTGGGTGCTGGGGATCAAACCCGGGTCCTCTGCAAGAGCAGTCGGTGCTCTTAACCGCTAGGCTATCTCTCCAGCCCCTCTTCTTTTATTTTAATGTGGGCTCCAGGGATCAGACTTAGGTTGTCAAGCTTATCTGGCAAGCACTTTTACCCACTGAGACATCTTGCCAGCCCAAGCCTCTAGTTCTCGTAAGCTAAAGGAATTAAAGTCCAGAGAGGGCCATGGACAGTGACCCTTAGATGTCTTGACACCACCAGAAGGAGACAGAGGTAGAAGATAGAGAGGTAGGGGTACAGGTGAGCTGGGCAGCCTGGCTGGGGGTTTGGCCTGGCCAGTCCAGAGGTGAGCCTTGGGGTAGTTCAACAGGCCTCTGGCTCTAAGACATTAATTTCCTGTGTTGAGATTTATTGAGCAAATGGCTGGTGGAACAGGGTGACCAGGATAAAGTCAGGATAAAGCTGTCTCAGCCTCTGATGGGGCGGGGGCTGCAGGGCCTTGGGGACTGAGTCTCACCTGGAAGGAGGAGGAGCTTTACAATTAGTGAGCACTAGAGCCACACCCAGCGAGAGGAAAGGGCCCAAGTTTCAGGGTCGAGATCCCAGCACAGGGCCAGCTGAGTTTGGATTTGTGTGGTGAAGCCCACGTCAGCCTCTTGACCAGTATGCCCTTCATTTATCCACTTCACTCCCACAGCTGAGTGAACCGATGTGGGCTTACGAACATGAACCTCGCAGCAGCCTATGAGAGACTTTTCAGATGAGGAAAGGGAGGCACATAAAGGTTAAAGGAATGGCTCAGGGCACATAGCTGGGAGGTGGTGGCACGTGGATTTGAACCCAGGCAGTCTCCCTCCATAGCGTCATTATGAATCCTTGCTACGTGACTCCCATCCCATTCCTTAGTGTCCAGCCCCATCTGATCCCCTTCCAAGGGCCTGCTTTTCCATCACGGAGGGCCCCATCCATCCCCCCTGCCAGTGTCCTCTACACACTGCCGTCCTGTTGCCCCTCTTCTCAAGTAAGGCTTTCCTGGCATTGCTGTAGTTCTTCTGGGCTGGCTCAGACCAGGAAACAAGGCCCAAAGACCCCCTGGAAGTCCCTCAATCTGACGGGGGTAGGTGGGGATGAGAGGCCCCGCTGAGGAGTGGCAGGGCTGCTGTGTACCTTGGCAGGGGGACAGCAGAGTGGGAGGCCCTTGGACGGCAGGCAGCGGGGGGGAGGGGGGGTGACAGCCCCGGGCTCTCCTTTTCTGGTCCTGGACCCCTCAGCTCCTTCCACCTTAGAGCAGACATGGGGACCCTCACCCCAATTACTGTCTCCTCAGTTCATCTAACCCTTCACCGTGTACTCTGTTCCCACCTCTTTTCCTGCGGTGCCTCTCTAGCCTCTAAGGCCTGGCCACCAACCCTGTCCTCCACACCAACCACCTGCCCGTAGCTGTCCCTTCTAGAGGACGTTATACTAGAAGACCTGGTCCTGTCGCCTCTTCTGCTTTTGGAGGTGCTGGGCTCCTGGCTCCTGGCTTCTCCACCTCAGCCACATCTCACAGTGCCTGGCAAAGCCAGGGCAGAGCCCTCTCTGTTTGCTCTTAGCTGGTCGGTGGGTACAGTTGACCGGCCCAGCTGCTCCCCACTACACTGCCCCAGGTGCCACAGGACATGAAGGACACCTCACCCCTCATCTCTAGCCCAGAAGTCTCTCCCCTTTTGGAGGTCTCTGTGAGTCCCTCCACCCTCTTTCTTCTGGACCCACCATTCCCAGGTACTAACCACAAACCTAGCCACATTTCTTTCTCTTTTCCTTTCCTTCTTTCTTTCCTCCTTCTCCCCTGCCCCTCCCTTCTCTTCTTCCTTTCTTTTCCTTCCGGTTCCTCTCTTTTCTTTTCTGAGACAGGGTTTTACTATGTATCCCAGGCTGGACTGGAACTAACAGAGATCTGTGGTCCAGCTCCTTAACTCTTGCACACAGCAGCCAGCAGGCACTTTCAAAGCACCAATCTGACCACTCCAAGGTTTTCCCAGGCTCTCCACTTCTCCCGAAGGTAAAGTCTAACCAACTTGAGCAAGGCCTTTGCTTGCTTTCCTGGCTGCACAGCTCAGATCCCCGCCTCCAGCCACCCGTACATCGCGACCGCCTCTTCTTCCCGTGAGTGCTCCAGGCTCAGCCTAGAGGATTCCCCACCAGTGGCGCCCGAGGCCGAGCCCTCTCGCACGGACCGCACCCTGCTCTCCCTCGCTTTCTGCACGCGGGCTGTCCCCTTGATTGACAGGCAGCCCTCGCGGGCAGGGGTCCGGGCTCCGAGAGGGCGGCGGCCCGAGCCTGGCTCCCGCCGCGGGCGGGGCACGCGCTTTTGGCCGTGGCTTTGGAAAGAGCAGGGCGGAGGCCCCGCCCCGCCGCGCCCCTCCCGCCGCCCGCCCACTCCGCCTCGGCGCGGGGCTGCGGGCAGAGCGACGCGGAGTCCCGGCGGCGCGGACCGGACGACGCTCGCGCCTCCCCGGCCGCCCTCGAGCGCGGGAGCGCCGCCCGGAGGCCGCCCTGCAGGTAAAGGCGGGCAGCGGGGCGCGGGACCCCAGACGACAGGACTCGGCCAGGCTTCCCCAGACCCGACGGGGGCTGCTGCGGGGCGGCGTGAGGATGGGGGAGCCCTGAACTGCGCACTGTGCACTCTGCACCCGGTGTCCGACTCTGGAGACATCTTTCCTCTCCAACACTGGACAGGGCCAGGTGGAATACCAGAGGATAGGGCGCAGGGTGTGTCACCTCACTTCACCTGTAAAATTGGAATAGCAGAACTTCCTCTGCAGGAGGCAGAGGAGAGAGGAAGAAGCGGGGATGGGGTAGGGGGAGCCCTGGAGCCTCCTCAACTTCCACTCTGCGCTCTCTCCCTATCTTTCTGGGGTTTCGGATTCTCCCGAGCCCTCCTAGTTACTCGGTTTTTCTACCTCTACCCCAAGTCCCTGGTGGTTAGCCTGGCAGCCACCACCTGACAGGTTCTGAGGATGTCCCTGCTAGAGGCTTTGCACGTCCACCCTCACTGAGACATGTGGGGACTGAGGATTGTGCCTGGCCAAGAGAGACTGGGTACCAGGTGTTTGGAACAGCTTGAGAGGCTCCTAGGTGGGGAACAGTCAGCCAAAGGGGCTGGGAAGAGCAGTTGTGTGTGTGTGTGTGTGTGTGTGTGTGTGTGTGTGTATTTGCCTGAGACATCCGTCTAGGGGCAACCATGCTAGGTTCCTGACACTGACCTCCGAAGGGGTGCTCTGAGCAGCTCATAGGTTTTCTTGCACCTGACTGTGGAAACAAAGCAGCTTCCCAGAAGCCTGGGGGGAGGGGATGCTGTGGGATAGGGATACTGGAGGATGTGCAGTTGGGGGGTCCCTCTTTGGAGACTCAGATAGCTGATCCTTGCCATTTTGAGTAGAAGGACCCCCAGGGAGGTGTTGGGGGCACAAGGAGAACTAGTGGTCTTAGTCAAGACTTAGATGCAGGACTGGCTTCCTTATGAGCTGGTGAACACAGACAGACTTGGATATGCGATCGCCTAAAAGGATGTGGTCAAACCACAGGTACGCAGTCACTCACAGCCATACTCCCTCTCGCTGAGACTCACACACAATCACACACTGAATAAAACACCCATTAGAGACACATGAGCACACTCCTAACACAAATGCTAAAACAATGATATGCATGTGCACACACAGACTCCCACAGACATGGAGTGAGGCCTGCAGGGCCCAGCCAGGCATACTTCCCCAGGACAGCTTGCACGCACACTCTCACACCCGACACTCACCAGGGTCTGTCTGTCTGTCTGTCTGTCTGTTTCTCTCTCTCTCTCGCTCTCTGGTTTCACTTTGTCTACCTCAGTGAACATGAGTGTTTCCGCTCTGGCCCAAAGGAAGGGCAAGAAAAAAAAAAATGGAAGGAAATGTGTCTGTTAGCAAGAGGGAGGGGAAAGATACCAAACATGGCTGTAGCCCAAGCCCCCAAACCCCACTGCTTCCCCTACTCTGGGCCCCAGCCAGACCAAAGGATGTGAGTCCAACTCACTTTCCCTGCCCTGCCGGTCCCCAGCTCACTCCAGAACCCCAGTGGTAGACACGGGCCTCTTTGTGGGAAAGTGGAGCCTCTGATGAGCTGGTCCCAAGGCACTTAACGGAGTCGGAATGGACGAACCAGAGGCACAGCGGTCCCTCATATGGGCTGCAGCTGTGGCCTCAAGGTGTCTGTGGAGGCATCCAAGGAAGAGACCAACATGCAAGCCAGAATGCAGGGGCTGCATGTGTCGCGGCTGGGGTTCTGGAATCAGGGATGGTAGCACTACAGAGAGAGGCGACCCAGTTAGGCTTTCGAAGATGAGAGTTTTGTCTGTTATAAGAGGGAGAAGGGGGAGCAGGAGCAGGATGGATACAAATGCTCCTGCAGGGAGGCTGCGCAGGGGAATCCCACATGGCACAAGTACACGGACATACTACTTTAGGTTCAGGTTTCCAGGGTCTTTGTAAAGAGACAGGGTTTGAGCTTCTGAGTGGTGCACGGTGGGAGTAACTGGCTGCTCTATGCCAGAGAGGAAATCATCTTCCAGACAGGGAGACCTTGGAGGAGGCTGAGCTGTTTGAAGAGGAAGGTGAAGGTGGCCAAAGTAGATGGTTGGCACAGGGATGAGAGGGAGAGGTTGGTGGAGATATACTCATCTGATTGCGGGGTCAGGCGATGGCAGACTGAGAGGCTCCTATGAGCCTTGTGGCCTTTCCCCAGAGGAGACAGGTATGTAAACGACTTAAGTTTGGCTTCCAGGGTCTCATAAACCTGAATGACTGGGGCCTGGGTTACCTGTGACCATGAGTTGGGTGGTAGTATCTGAGAGGCCCCAAGTGTCTATAGAAGCCTGGGAGGGTCTACAACGCCAGGAACTTCGTACATGTGTCCAGACGTCAGCCAGGGAAGCCGTGTTGTCAGGAAGTACAGACCTCTTATTGTGTGGTCATTCGCAGAGCAGGTAGGGTGTAGACAGCAGATCTTGAATGAAGGCAGCATGTGCAGTTGAAGAGCTGGCCCTGGGCACTGCCAAGCTCTGGGCCTCAGTTTCCCTGTTGCCAAAACCTGTCTCTGGGATCTTTTTGGTTAAAAGGGGGTGAGGTGAGGTCCCAGGTCACTCTCCTGACAGGGGCAGCTCCTGGAACTTTCTGGTCAGGCTTTTTTGTTTTTGTTTTTGTTTTTTCTGCACCCCACCTCTCATCCTGGAGCATAGGGAAGACTCTCCCTGCCTCTGTCCAGATTCTTGGGAAGTTCTGAATGGAAGACTAAGTGTCCCCATGCAGCTGGGGTAGATGGGATTCCTGTTCTTGGAGAGCAGAAAAGCCTATGAAGGGGAAAGGGGCTACTGAGCACCTACCTCATGGGGAATTCTGATCCTGAGTTACTGGGCATCTCATGGATGGGATTAGAGGCTCAGGAAAGATATCTGAGGTCACACAGCAGCTGGAGGCGGAAACGAGAGCAGAGGCTAAGACCGTGGACTCAGGCTCTGCTCCCCAGAGGCTGCCTGACCTGGCGTGGAGGAGGGAGCCTTGCCATCCCACCCGACACTCCCTAGTTTCAATGCCTCTTTTTGTACCATTGAGGGAGAGTAACAATAAGAATTTATTGGGCATTAAGTGCAAGTCAGGCCCTGCATTTACACGACCTCTAATCCTGTAACAGTACTGTAAGGAGGGACTGGTGGCTCCTCTAACAGAGGGGTAAGGGAGTTCTGCCAGATGAGTAGTCAGCCTGTCTGCTGGGTTCAGGACTGGGATTCACATGCAGCTCTGTGAGAAGAACTCGGGTCTAGTCCTCACTGACCTCCTGAGCCTCTTGGCTTGCCAGGGCTCAGCTTCAGGAAACGGAGTGTAGAACTGACGGCTGAGCATCCTCAGCGTGCCAGGCAGCTCTGAAACCCAGGATGTTCTGTCAGAGGGTTAGCAACAGGCACCTGAAAGTCAAGCCCACGAGGACAGTTCAGAACAGAGAGGGCTGGCCATCTGTGTCCTGGTATCTGGGAGTCTTTAGTCTCCCCTGGTAAGCCCGTGAGGGATGCCAGCTTCTCTGAGCTGGAGTCTGAGTCCAGGGTCCTGACCTCACCTGTCAGTTCTGACCCTGGCTTCTGAGCCACCTCAGTGATGGTTCCTCTGAATTGGGCCAGTGACACTGGCCTGACTCTCCCTTTGGGAGGGGGAAAGGAGGCTGTAAGGTGGGAGGTCATTTCTATTCTGCAGGCTCCCAGGAGCTGACCCCTTCCCTCCCCTCCTCTCCCCTACCCTCCCCTCCTCTCCCCTACCCTCCCCTCCTCTCTCCTCTTTTCTCATTTCTTCGAGTCTCCCTATATAGCTCAGGATGGCGTAAAACTGTGTAGCCTAGGCTGGCCACAAATTTACCATACCTCAGCCTCTAGAGAGCTGGAGTGACAAGATGGGAGCCACCATGCCCAGCTGAGGCGAACTTTTTGGCATCCACCCTTTCCAGTGTCCTGGTCCTTAAGACCTGGAAGTTCTCCCTTCTGTCTAGCTTCCTCCTCTCTTATTGTGCTGGCTGCTGGAAAGCTTGCGTGGGCCCTCCAGGCCACACTCCCTGACAGGCAACCACGGCTTATTAGCTCGTGGCAAACATTCTTTTCATAGTTCCTGGAGCACAGCAAATCTGCTGCTTAGCTAGGAATGCAGAGCCCCCTCCTGCAGTGGCGGCAGGGACCGAGGTGGGGGGCAGAACCCCTGGGGGTTAGGCAAACTGGGGGAGTGCTGAGGGGCTGTGGCAGACCCCCCCCCCACTATGCCTCAGCTGGGGGAGTGGGCGGGAGCTGTCTTCAACATCTTTAGAGTCACTCATCTTTGCTCCAAGTTCTGGGACAGTCTCCCACTGGCTTGCTGATGAACCGGGGCAAGTGACTCCTCTGCGTCTCAGTTTCTCATCTGTAAAATGGGGTTTAGAGTATCTTACATGGCTGCTGGGAGGTGTCATACTGACAATATTTCTTTTTTTTTTTTTTTTTGGCTTTTCAAGACAGGGTTTCCCTGTAGCCCCAGCTGTCCTGGAACTCACTCTGTAGACCAGGCTGGCCTTGAACTCACAAAGATCTGCCTGCTTCTGCCTTCCGAGTGCTAGGATTAAAGGTGTGCGCCACCACGCCCGGCCGACAATATTTCAAATGATTATAGTGAACATGTATTGAGTTCCTGTATGACCATCCATTCTAAGTCCAATCTATAGAATAAGTGTGATCCTCACAAAAACTCTAGAACATTTCATGTCACTGATGAGTGAGTTGAGGAGTGGCCAGTGAGGTCATGAGAGTGCATGGTTCAGTGTGTTAAGGTGCTTGTTGCCAAGCCTGGTGACCTGAGTTCCATCCCTGGGACCCATATGGTAGAAGGAGAGAACTGACTCTCCCAAACTGTTCTCTGGCTTCCACATGGGTGCCATGGTTTGCACCACCCCCCGAATAAATAAATAAATAAATAAATAAATAAATAAATAAATGTTAAAAAAAGTTATGTATGGCATTGCTCGATGTGGTAGCACACACTTGTAATCCCAGCACTGGGGACGCTGAGGGAGGAGGATTTTGAGATTGAGACCAACCTGGATTACATAACAAGTCCCTGCCTCAGTACAAATATCAACAAACAAACAAACAAGATGGCCTCCCAACGTTTAGGAAGTGGAGGTAGTAGGATCAGGAGTTCAAGGTTATCCTTGGCTACAAAGAGAGTTGGAATATGTAAGACCCTGCCTAAAACAAAACAAAGCATGTGTTTGCAGCATGCTCAGGAGTGTTTCTTTAACCCATTAGCTTTAAGAATGAGATTCCGGGCTGGAGAGATGGCTCAGCAGTTAAGAGAACTGACTGCTCTTGCAGAGGACCCAGGTTCGATTCCCAGCACCCACATGGTGGCTGAGAACCATCTTTAACTCCAGTTCCAGGGGACTCTGATGCCCTCTTCTGACCTCTGTGGCATTGCACCACCTGGGTGCACCAACCTACGTGCAGATAGTATACTCATACACATAAAAAAAAATGAGACTCTAGCCCAGATCTTCCCACAGGGTGGCATAGAAAGGGACCCCCTCTCAGGAGTACCACCTCTGGGAGGAACTGATTTTTCATCTCAGTGCCTTCATCTGGAAAGCTGTCCTGAGGAACTGGTCACATGTCAGGCCAGCCTGCTTGGGGACGCTGTAGCTCTCAAAAGGTAGTGATGTGAAGTGTCTCTTCCACATGTGGGATTTAGCAGTGCAAAGAGGAGATGTCACCAGGGCAGGTGTTCATGCAGAGGATTAGTGCGTTGAGAACAGAGTACCATTGAAGCAGGCCCAGATAGAGCCCTGGCACACTAGTCTGCCCGGCTTCCTGCTTTGGGGGGCTCTGAAAACCTTCAGTGGTGGCTGTCTACTCTGTGCCCAGCGTTGCATGTCTATAGTGCCACCTGGGTTGAGGAGTAAGCCTGGGTAGGGCAGAGGGATGTGGTAAGCAGAAGCCTGCTGTAAGTGCTAGCCAGACTTGCCTTCTTCAAGGTGGGATATGGCCTGTCTGGGCTGCCATGCTCCTCCTCAGTGAAACTGGACAGCAGTTCCAGTCTTGAGGACAGCAATTCCAGTCTTGCAGGGCTCCAGGATGGCTTAAAGCTATGCTGGGGGTGGACAGCGGGAGGAGAAGTGGCTCGGAGGGTAAAAAGTGCTTTCTCCTAAGCCTGGCCACCTGAGTTTGATAATGGGATCCACATATGGAAGGAGAGAACCAATTCCTGAATGTTCTTTCTTTTCTTTCTTTCTTTTTTTTTTTTTTTTTTTTGAGACAGGTCTCCCTTTAGTCTCAGCTGGCCTGGAGCTTGCTATTTAGACCAGGTTGGCCTTGAACTCACAGAGATCTGCCTGCCTCTGCCTCCGAGTGCTGGAGTGCTGGGATTAAAAGGTGTGTGCCACCACACCCAGCCTAATATGGTTCTTAGCCACCATGTGGGTGCTGGGAATCAAACCCGGGTCCTCTGCATGAGCAGTCAGTGCTCTTTTTTTTTTTTTTTAATTTTATTTATTTCTGTATGTGTATGAATGTACTGTCTGCATGCAGGTCTGTGCACCTGTGTCGTGCAATGCCGCGGAGGTCAGAAGAGGGTGTTGGATTCCCCTGGAACTGGAGTTCTCCTGGAATTGGAGTTTCAGACGGTTCTTGGCCGCCATGTGGGCACTGGGGATCGAACCCAGGTCCTCTGCAAGAGCGGTCGGCGTTCTTAACCACTAGGCCATCTCTCCAGCCCGCAGTCAGTGCTCTTAACCGCTGAGCCATCTCTCCAGCCCCAAGGGAATCTGACGTCCTCTTCTGACCTCCTCAGCATTGCACAACACGGGTGCACAAACCTACATGCAGACAGTACATTCATACACATAAAAAATAAAAAAAAAATAAAAATAAAAGATTTAAGACCCTTAAGCCAGCATGGGTGGAGGGTGAGCAGCCAGCTTTGGGCTGGGCCCAGATCTCTAAACCTGATATTCAAGGTCTTCCTCAGCTGAACCCAGGCAGCTCTTCTCAAGTCAAGTCATCTGTACAGCTGGCGGCTAAGAGCCCAGGCCTGGCCCAGCAGCTACAAGTGTGTCTATGAGCCGATGATCTCAGCTCAGTCTCCGGAGTCCATGATGGAAAGGACACACACACACACAGAGATTTTTTTTTTTTGGTCTTTTTGAGACAGGGTCTCCCTGTAGTCCCAGCTGTCCTGGAACTCTGTAGACCAGGCTGGCCTTGGACTCACAAAGATCCGCCTGCCTCTGCCTCCCAAGTGCTAGGTTTAAAGGCATGTGCCACCACGCCCGGCTATTTTTTTGGTCTTTTTGAGAGAGTGTCTCCCTTTAGTCCCTGCTGGCCTGGAGCTTGATATGTAGACCAGTCTGGCCTTGAACTCAGAGATCCACCTGAGTCTGCCTCTAGAGTGCTGGGATTAAAGGCATGCACCACTACGCTCCGCTGTATTTCTTTCTTTCTTTCTTTTTTTCTTTAAAGATGGTTCTCTGGGGCTGGAGAGATGGCCTAGCGGTTAGGAGCACCGACGCTCTTGCAGAGGACCTGGGCTCGATCCCCAGCACCCACATGGCGGCCGAGAGCCGTCTGAAACTCCAATTCCAGGAGAACTCCAGTTCCAGGGGAATCTGACACCTTCTTCTGACCTCCGCGGCATTGCACGACACGGGTGCACAAACTTGCATACAGACAGTACATTCATACACATACAGAAATAAATAAAATTAATAAAAAAAGTTTAAAAAAAAAAAAAAGATGGTTCTCAGCTGCCATGTGGGTGCTGGGAATTGAACCGGGTCCTCTGCAAGAGCAGTCGGTGCTCCCGACCACTGAGCCATCTCTCCAGCCCGGTTGTATTTCTTAATGTATATGAGTGTATTGCCTGCATGCATGTAAGTGGCCCTGTTTCATGGAGTGTCCATGCAGTTCAGAAGAAGGCGTTGGAACTGGAATCATGGATAGTTTGTTAGCTGGCATGTGAGTGCTGGGAATCTAGCCTGGGTCCTTTGCGAGAGCAGCCGGTGCTCTTAACCACTGTGCCATCTCTTCAGCCAGAAAGACAGACAGAGAGAGAGAGAGAGAGAGAGAGAGAGAGAGAGAGAGAGAGAGAGATTGAGATTTAAAAAGACAGAGACCCAGGCCTTGCTTGGTACCCAGGTTAAATTAAGTCTTGTGGAGGTAGCCCTTAGCGGTCTGGAGTTCCAGCAATTACTGCACTGTCAGTCCTTTAAGTTTTCTTCTCTGTAAAAAGGGTTGTGAGGTTTAAATGAGTTGACCCCTGAGAATGCTCAGAACAGTGCTAGGCATGTGAGTGTCACCTGTGGTTAATTAGTTCATGTAGTTATTTTGTGCTTTCAGTGGTTTTATTTGTTTTTGTTTTTTTGCAACAAGATCTCATATAGCCCAGGATGGCTTTGAGTTTGATATGAGGGCTGTGTAGCCGAGGATGACCTTGAACTTCTGATCCTTCAGGCTCTACCTCTTCAGTGCTAGGATTCTAGCTGGGTGCCTCTAGCACCTCTGGTTTGTGCAGTGTTGGGAACTGAGTTCAGGGCTTCCAGGACATTAGACTAAATGCTCTGCCAACGACATCCCCAGCGCCAGTTTTTGTGTGAATGTATGTGCATGGTGCTGGGAGTCCAACACAAGCCTTAATCCTTTGCTGCTGAAATCCATCCCCTTGGCCCTACATTTTTGTTTTATTTTTTTTAATTTAATTTTTTTAAAAAAAATTTTTTTTTTTATTATTTATTTTTGTATGTGTATGAATGTATTGTCTGCATGCAGGTCTGTGCACCCGTGTCGTGCAATGCCGCGGAGGTCAGAAGAGGGTTTCGGATTCCCCTGGAACTGGAGTTCTCCTGGAATTGGAGTTACAGACGGTTCTTAGCCGCCATGTGGGCGCTGGGGATCGAACCCGGGTCCTCTGTAAGAGCGTCGGTGCTCTTAACCACTAGGCTATCTCTCCAGCCCCTAATTTAATTTATTTTTTATGTGTATGAATGTACTGTCTGCATGTAGGTTTGTGCATCCGTGTCGTGCAGTGCCTCGGAGGTCAGAAGAGGGTGTCGGATTCCCCTGGAACTGGAGTCAAAGACAGTTCTCAGCCACCGTATGGGTGCTGGGGATCGAACCCGGGTCCTCTGCAAGAGCAGTCGGCGCTCTTAACCGCTAGGCCATCTCTCCAGCCCTACATTTTTGTTTTAGATGTATGTTTAGGGCTTTCCCACACCATAGCCTCAGTCCGATTGTTGTTCTCTTGGCCTGCATGGCCTGTCCTCATCCCAGCCAGTTCAATCCCAAAATGGACATCTAGCCTAGGTCAACATTCCTGTCTTCTGGAAGGGAGGGGCTGGCAGGGGAGTGGGCTGAGCTGAGAGGCACAGATGGCCCACCCAGGCCTGGGCAGCCAGGCTAGGGGCTTGGAAAGTGTCCTCTGCTGGGGTTCTGGGGTTTAAAAGTAGGCAGGGTATTCATGGCTCAGTGAGGTGGAGAGACGGCCAGGAGCCATAGGCTTTGGCATCGGGCTATTTGTGCAGCTAGAGAGGGCCAGAGTGTCAGAGTTTCCATGGGAGCAGGCAGAGGCAAGCAAGCAGCTAGGGAGAGAGTGACGCAGCCTCAGCACTTCCTGCCAGGTGGGCTGGCTGGGTGTGTGTGTGTGTGTGTGTGTGTGTCCCCGTCCACCCAGGAGCCAAGTCATATCTGGGTCTGGACACTAGCCGCAGCTCCTCTGTATATACACAGCTTCAAGACCTAGACTAGGGAATTTGTGAGTGAGTGGTTGTGTGTGTGTGTGTGTGTGTGTGTGTGTGAGAGAGAGAGAGAGAGAGAAGACAGAGACAGAGACAGAGACAGAGACAGAGAGAAAAATGTGTTTCTGTAGTCCAAGCTGCCCTTGAACTTGAACTTACTATGTAGTTGAGAATGACCTTGAACTTTTTTTGGGGGGGTTCTTATTTGTTTTTTGTTTGAGACAGGGTTTTCCTGTAGCCCCAGCTGGCCTGGAGCTCACTATGGAGACCAGGCTAACCTTGATCTCACAGAGATCTTCCTGCCTCTGCCTCCTGAGTTACTAGGACTAAAGGTATGTGCCACCACACTCAGATGAATTAAAAAAAATATATGTGTATGAGTGTATTGCCCGCATATATGGAAGTACACTAATGCCATGCAATGCCTATGGAAGTCAGAAGAGGGAGTCAGATCCCCTTGAACTGGAGTTATGGATGGTTGTTAGCTACCATGTGGCTATTGGGACTTGAACCCAGATCCTCTGCTAGAGCAGCCAATGCTCTTAACCTCTGAACTATCTCTCAGCCCCACATGAACTTTAAAAAAATCAGCCAGGCATGGTAGCACACGCCTTTAATCCAAGCACTTGAGAGGCAGAGGCAGGAGGATCTCTGTGAGTTCAAGGCCAGCCTGGTCTACAGAGTGAGCACCAGGCCAGCTGGAACTACAGGGAGACCCTGTCTCGAAAAGACCCCCCTAATTATTTATTATTTGTATTATTTTGGGGGGGGTCTTTTCGAGACAGGGTCTCCCTGTAGTCCCAGCTGGCCTGGAACTCGCTCTGTAGACCAGGCTGGCCTTGAACTCACAGAGATCCACCTGCTTCTGCTTCCCAAGCGCTAGGATTAAAAGCAAGCACCACTATACCCGGCTCCTATTATTTGTATTTTTTTTAAATTTTTTATTTATTTCTGTATGTGTACGAATGTACTGTCTGCATGCAAGTTTGTGCACCCCTGTCGTGCAATGCCACGGAGGTCAGAAGAGGGTGTCAGATTCCCATGGAACTGGAGTTCTCCTGGAATTGGAGTTTCAGACGGTTCTCGGCCGCCATGCGGGTGCTGGGGATGGAACCTGGGTCCTCTGTAAGAGCGGTTGGCGCTCTTAACCGCTAGGCCATCTCTCCAGCCCTATTTGTATTTTTTATGTGTAGGAATGAATTGCCTGCATGTACGTAAGTGCACTCATGCCATACGAAGCCCATAGAGGCCAGAAGAGGGCAATGGATCCCCTGGAACTGGAGTTAAGGACAGCTGTTAGTTACCATGTCTGCACTGGGAATCAAATGCAGGTCCCCCCAAGAGCAGTCAGTGTTCTTAACTGAGTCATCTCTCCAGTCCCAACATGGAAATCTTGATTCTATGGCCAAGGACTGGGCTATTATGCACCACCACATCCACTTTATGGGGTCCTGGGGATCAAACCTAGCACCCTGTGCCTGTCAGGCAAGCACTTTACCAACTGCATTGCATTTGAGTTCTGACAGAACCGGGTAACTGATTTGCTTGCGGCACTCCAGGGGGAGCTCTGGCCACGCCCACTTCCCATTCAACTGCCTTTCATGGCTCCCCATTGATTTCCAGTGAAAAGCGCGCAGAACTCCCCAGGCTCCTCCTCTCCCTATCGGCATACTTTTAGCTCCTGCTGGTCTTCTCCAAACCCACGGCATTTCTGGA
>VZQC01001118.1:844019-849019 GCA_009823505.1 Rhizomys pruinosus | reverse complement strand
CGAGACCACCCTTCTTTGGGGACTCAGGGAAGAAGAAGGGATGGGAAAGGGCTTAGAGGCTGTGGTTGAGGCTGGGACCCTGGGCTACAGTAGGGGTTGGGGTCATGTACTCTGCCCCTCCCCCATCCTTAGTTGACCTCAGTGGGCTTTTTACAGCCCCTGGTTAGTTTTATCTGTGGACTGGCCAGGGAAAGTTCTAGAAGGACAGAAAAAAAGACACTCAGACTTCATTCCCCAACACCTGAGGCTTTCACCGGAGTCTTTAGAGGGTTGGAGGAGAGAGGTTTCTTTGCAACAGTAGGATATGTGGCTGGACTGAAGGGAGGACTTCCTGGCCCTGTGGGACAGGACAAGGCTGAACACCTGAAGGGGCTGGTGGCCCCAGTGATCTTAGTTCCTAAAGAGGACACTGAGGGGTCTGGAGAGATGGCTCCACAGTGAAGAGCACCGGCTGCTCTTGCAGAGGACCCAGTTTCGATTCCCAGCACCCACATGGCGGCTAACAACTGTCTGTGACTCCAGTTCCAGCAGATCTGATGCCTTCTCTGTTCTCCGTGGGCCTTGTATGACATGGTGCACCTACATATATGTAGACAATACACTCATACACATAAAATAAAAATAAGACTTTTTTTTAAAAGGTCACTGATGGGGCTGGAGGGATGGCCTAGCAGTTAAGAGGGCCGACTGCTCTTACAGAGGACCCGGGTTCGATCCCCAGCACCCACATGGCGGCTGAGAACCGTCTGAAACTCCAATTCCAGGAGAACTCCAGTTCCAGGGGAATCCGAGACCCTCTTCTGACCTCCGCGGCATTGCACGACACGGGTGTACAGACTTGCATGCAGACAGTACATTCATACACATAAATAAAATAAAATAAAAATAAAATTTAAAAATATATAAAAGAGGTCACTGAGGTTCAGAGAGGTCAAGGCACTTGTAAGTAGCTGAGCTTATAGGCCAGGGGCTATCTGGACTGAGGGAGGGAGGAGCGGCTGGGAGATGAGGCTCACCTGACAGGTGAGGGAGACCAGGCCTGACCCACCAGGGAGAAGGAGAGAGGCTGGGGACCAGGCGGACGGGGGCTTCGCAGCCCGCAGCCCCGTCTCCACCACAGGAAGCGTCTCATAACATACCTGTGGTTTGGCTGCCGGTGCCTCCCCTCTGCTCCTCGAGGAGCCGCTGTCTGGGGTGTTAGGGCTTGGATTCTGCTCGGCTCGGGTCCCACCCACCCCATCCCCGGGGCGCTGGAGCTGGGGACCTGGCTGGGGTCACAGCAGCGTGGCGCCCCCTCTGGGGCTCTGGTCTGCATTTGTGATGCGATGTCTGGGAGGAGGGACCCGATGGCAACGGGTCTTCCAGGGGGAGAGGGTGTCTCCGCGTCTCCGGGACCCCTGGCGCAGGACCCCTGGTAGGGGCTGGCTGGAAGAGGGGGAGTCAGTCATCCCCTCTCGGTCTGGAAGACCCCGGAGCACTCAGTCCCAGCCAGTCTCCTCCGCCTCCCTGGTCGGAGGCCAGGCTGCCCCAAAACGCTGACTTGGACATAACGCTATTTTACGGCGATTTGTTGAAAAGGGGGGAAATCCCCCTTAAGGACTTGCAGCTGTCCAAACACCGCGTCTGCCCCGCCGCCGCCACTGCTCAATCCCCTGAATCAGCGTCTCCTAGGCTCTGCCAGCGCAGGCCTCCTTCTGTCCACACCTCCCAAGGGGTTAGCAGAGAGGGTGATGCCTTGCCCAGGGTCACACAGCCAGGCCCTTGGAGCTTAGCGGGAGCCTCAGGACCCTCCTCCTGGCCTTTGACATCCTGCCTGGCCAACAACCCCTGCTGAGAGAACAAATAACAGAGGAATTGTCCCCTTCACGCCTATGTTCTGGATGGCGTGAGACCAGCATCAGGTTGTCACAGGACTGTGAGGGAAGGCTGGACTTGTTATTGTGTTCTTGGTTCTTCTATAGCTCAGGCTAGCCTCAGACTCACCAGTTAGTGAAGGATAACTCTGAACTTTTGATCCTTCTGTCATTACCTCCTCGGGTCCTCCCACCTCCTGAGTGTTAGGATTACAGGCATGTGCCAGTCACACCCAGTTAATGCTGTGCCTGGGAGGGAAGCCAGGGTTTGTGTATATGCTAGGCAACCACATTCCTGGCCATTTATTTATTTATTTATTTATTTATTTATTTATTTATTTATTTTGTCACTCTGTAGCCCTGACCTGGCTGACCCCAAACTGGCTACGGGGAGACCAGGGTGGCCTTGAACTGTCATTCTGTAGCCCTGACCTGGCTGACCCCAAACTGGCTATGTGGAGACCAGGGTGGCCTTGAACTCGAAGGGGTCCTTCTGCCTTCATTTCCTGATTTCTGAGATTGCATTGTGGGTGCTATCACACCCAGTATTGAGTGCTCTTTAAATCTGACAGTGAATTGAGTTGCTCACACATTTTGGAGGGTCACTGTGCCAGCCTGGCATTGTGCTGGGCATGGAACAGGCCATATTGGGAAGGCTGAACCAAGACATAAGAGTAGAGCCAGGCCCCACAGGCAGAGGCTGGGTGAGGCAGCTGATGGGCTGGGCGGCCCTCGGATGTCAGAACAAGTCAGACTTACCTAGGTGGAGCCCACCAAGAAGGAGTCGTGTGTGCAGAGGCCACAGTGCCACAGGGGGCCTGGTGCACCGGGTTGCATGATGCCAGTTCCAGAGGCACTGCTTCATTCTGCAGCCTCTTGTTTTTTTTTTTTTTTTTGGTCTTTTCGAGACAGGGTCTCCCTGTAGCCCCAGCTGTCCTGGAACTCACAGACCAGGCTGGCCTTGAACTCACAAAGATCTGCCTGCCTCTGCCTCCCAGTGCTAGGATTAAAGGCGTGCGCCACCACGCCCGGCCATTCTGCAACCTCTTAAATGGGCTCAGAATACCCTTCACCCTACAGTGGGCTCTCTTCACTTCCCAGGGCTGTGCCCAGCCTGGCCCACGCCAGCCTCTGTTCTAACAAGAGCTCAGCAATCTCCCTCCAACCACAGGTGCCGAGGGCTGGGAGGAAGGCTTCCTCTGCAGCCCTGGCTCTCCCAACATTCCTTCTTCCTGGCTCCCACTGCAGGACTTAAGAGCTTCGATTTGTCACAGGCCTCTGTTCCATTCCTGGCTCCTCTCAGCCTGTGCATACTTCCTGTGCTGTTCATCTGCAGATGGGGGACCCTAACAACACCCTCTCCCTGCATGCTGTGGAAATGAAATCATTTTTGAGCACAAACTTCCAGGTGGTGCCTGACACTGCATTTATGAGCTGTCATTATGCTTGTCCTGGGGTCCTTCTCTGTCCCTCTCTGTCTCTGTCTCCCCCCCCCCCCAGTATTGAGTGGAAGTTGCTGGGATGTGCAGGTGCCAGGAGCTATGGGGAGAGGAGGTCAAGGGCACTTCCTGGAGGCCCCCATTACCAAGCAGAACTGAAAGTTGGATGGCTCCTAGCCAGCACTGGGGCTTTTCCTTTGGTACCTTGCTTGTCTGGGTGCCCCCTTGATCATACCCACCATTAGCCCTACCCTACCTCCGTCCAGGGTGATCCTCTAGGCCTGTAGTGAATCTCCCTGTGATAACATTGTTACCTTGGCCTTGGTCTAAAGCAGGCTAGAATCTAGCCTTTCTTTTGGTTCGCCCTGTTTCTTGCTGAACACTCAGCCCCCTTCCCCTTCCCCTGCTCACCAACCCCTGCTTACCCAGCAGGCAGAACACTCTAGCTTTGAGCTGGTCTGAGCAGCCCCTCAGAGTTCCTCAGCTCAGGCAGCCTGTACCAGAGGGCCTTACCTGGGGCTGGAGAGATGGCTCAGCAGTTAAGAGCACTGGCTGCTCTTGCAGAGGACCTGGGTTTGGTTCCCAGCACTCATGTTGCAGCTAACAACTGTTCTTAACTCCAGTTCCAGGGGATCTGACGCCCTCATCTGGCCTCTGCAGATATTGCATGCATGAGTGCACTTACCTATATGCAGGCAAAGCACTCATATTTGTAAGATAAAAAATAAAGTTAGGGGGTTGGAGAGATGTCTCAGTGGTTAAGAGCACCAACTGCTCTTGCAGAGGACCCAGGTTTGATTCCCAGCACCCACATGGTGGCTAAGAACCGTCTTTAACTCCAGTTCTAGGGGAATCAGACGCCCTCTTCTGACCTCCGCGGCATTGCATGACATGGGTACACAGACCTGCATGCAGACAGTACATTCATATACATAAAAAATAAGTAAATAGGGGCTGGAGAGATGGTCTAGTGGTTAAGAGCACCGACTGCTCTTGCAGAGGACCCGGGTTCGATCCCCAGCACCAACATGGCGGCTGAGAACCGTCTGAAACTCCAATTCCAGGAGAACTCCAGTTCCAGGGGAATCTGAGACCCTCTTCTGACCTCCAAGGCATTACACGACACGGGTGCTCAAACCTACATGCAGACAGTACATTCATACACATAAAAATAAATTAAATTAAAAAAAATAAGTAAATAAATAAATAAATAAATAAATAAAATAAATGAAATTAAAAAGATAAAAAAAAAATAACAGCTCAGGGCTGGAGAGATGGCCCAGCGGTTAAGAGCGCTGACTGCTCTTGCAGAGGACCCGGGTTTGATCCCCAGCACCCACATGGTGGCTGAGAACTGTCTTTAACTCCGGTTCCAGGGGAGTCCAACACCCTCTTCTGATCTATGATGCATTGTACAACACGGGTGCACAAACCTGCATGCAGACAGTACACTCATACACATTAAATAAATAAATAAATAATAAAATAACAGCTTAGGGCTGGAGAGATGGCCTAACGGTTAAGAGTACTGACTGCTCTTACAGAGGACCCAGCTTCGATCCCCAGCACCCACATGGCGGCTGAGAACCGTCTGTAACTCCAATTCCAGGATAACTCCAGTTCCAGGGGAATCCGACACCCTCTTCTGACCTCCGTGGCATTGAACAACACGGGTGCATGGACCTACATGCAGACAGTACATTCATAT
>VZQC01001118.1:817140-841379 GCA_009823505.1 Rhizomys pruinosus | reverse complement strand
AAAAAAAAAAAAAAAAAAAAAAAAAAATTAAAAAAACCTCAATTAAATATACAGTGCAATCTTTTACTCTGCTTACCACAGTTAAGGTGTGTGCGTGTGTGTGTGTGTGTGTGTGTGCGCGCGCGCACACGCACGCGCGCGCATGTGTTTCAGGTACTGAGCCTAGGGTCTTGCCCATGCTAGACAGTCACTCTCCCATGAACTTTATCCCCAGGCTTCCTTTTTTTTTGGTCTTTTCAAGGCAGGGTCTCCCTGTAGCCCCAGCTGTCCTGGAACTCACTCTGTAGACCAGGCTGGCCTTAAACTCACAAAGATCCGCTTGCCTCTGCCTCCCAAGTGCTAGGATTAAAGGCGTGCACTACCATGCCCGGCCCCCAGGCTTCTTTTTACTTAAAAAAAAAAAAAATTGCCGTAACACCTCACTAAATTGCCCAGGCTGGCTTTGAATTCACTCTGTAGTCCAGGCAGACCTTAATGTTTTGATTCGCTTAATTGGGATTACCACCAGGCTCAGCTCACAATCAGTTTTCAAGCCTTCTACCACCCCTACAAAAAAAAGCCTTCATGAGAATCACCTCCTTTCCCCCTCCCTCAACTTTCAGGGACTCCTAATCTACATCCTCCCTCTCTGGACTTTCCAAAGCATTTAAAAGAAATGGAATCAGGCCTGGGAATTGTGGCTCAGTAGGTAGAGTGCTTGGCTCCTATGCGTGAGCCCTGGGCTTGATCTTCAGCACCCTGTAGCTGGTGTGGCAACACCCTCCTTATCAGCAATCTATTGACTTATTTTTGTTTGTTTGTTTTTGTTTTGAGACAAGGTCTCCCTTTTAATCCCAGCTGGCCTGGAGCTCACTATGTAGACCCGGCTGCCTCTGCCTTCCATTGACTTTTTTTTTTACTCGAGAGATATTTATTGGACATAAAATATACATAACCTATGAGCCACTTGTGGGCTGGAGATATGGCTCAGCAGTTAATAGTACTGCTGCTCTTGGAGAGAACTTGAGTTCAATTCCCAGCACCCACATGGCAGCTAACAACCAACCATCTGTAACTCCAGTTCCAGGGGAATCTGATGCCCTCTTCTGGCCTCTGAGGGCATTGCATGACACAGGTGCACTTACATACATGCAGGCAATACACTATACAGGTAAAAATAAAAATGAATAGCCAGGCATGGTGGTGCATGCCTTTAAACCCAGCACTTAGGAGGCAGAGGCAGACAGATCTCTGTGAATTCAAGGCCAGCCTGGTCTACATAGTAAGTTCCAGGACAGCTGGGGCTACAGGGAGACCCTGTCTCTAAAATATCAAAAAGACAATAATAATAATAATATAACAATAATAATAAACATGAACCATTTTCTCTTGTGTGTGTGCATATGCACTCATACATACAGAGACCACAGGAGGACACTGGACTTGCAGCCAGAGCTGGCTTTTATGTAGGTGTTGGGAATTGGAACTCAAGTCCTCATGCTGATACATGAGGTACAGTAAACACTCTAACCTGAGGTGATGCTGAATCAAACAAAAACTGACTCTAGGAGTAGTTTAAGCATGACTGTTTTGGTTTCTCTTTGAAACAAAGGGTCTCCTTTGTGCTGGAGAGCTGGTTCAGCAGGTAAGAGCACTGGCTGCCCTTGCAGAGGACTGGGGTTCAGTTCCCAACACTCACATGGTGGCTAACAACTGTCTGTAACTCTAGTTCCAGGGGATCTTCTGATGTCCCTTTCTGACCTCAATGGGCATCACACAACATGGTGCACTTACATGCAGGCAATATACTCATACCCATAAAATAAAATAAAAATAAAAAATATATATTTTTATCTTTTTGAGACAGGGTCTCCCTGTAGCCCTAGCTGTCCTGGAACTCACTCTGTAGAGCAGGCTGGCCTTGAACTCACAAAGATCCGCCTGCCTCTGCTTCCTGAGTGCTAGTATTAAAGGTGTGCACCACTGCACCAGACTAAAAATAAAATTAAAAAAATTTTTTTTTAATTTTATTTATTTCTGTATGTGTATGAATGTACTGTCTGCATGCAAGTCTGTGCACCCGTGTCGTGCAATGCCGTGGAGGTCAGAAGAGGGTGTCGGATTCCCCTGGAACTGGAGTTCTCCTGGAATTGGAGTTTCAGACGGTTCTCGGCCACCATGTGGGTGCTGGGGATCAAACCCGGGTCCTCTGTAAGAGCGGTCGGCACTCTTAACCTCTAGGCCATCTCTCCAGCCCCCAAATAAAATATTTTTTAAAAAGCTATGCATTCAGATTAGCTTGCAAGATGAACACACAGTAAAAAAAACATTGAATAGTTCTAAGTATTCTCTGAACATAAAATTAACCTGGCTCTGGAAGAATCCCTCCCAGGGTCTAACCCACTGAGCCATCTTGACAGCCCCCAAATATTAGCCACTTTTGAAGCATTTGGGATACTTCAGTGAACAACACTAACAAATTGCATGTTCCCTTTTCCCTTACATGTTCTGTAGGGGAACAGATAGAAAGCCTAATCAGGAAGTCACATGGTATATTTGCAGTAGACGCACATTACAGATACACATGTACGCATATGTACGTATGGATGTGACATTGGGATGCTCTGTGGAGACCTCTGGGAAGAAAGGATTACTTTGCAGTCTGACACTCTGGTGAGCCCTCAGGTGGTGGATGCCTGTGACAACTGGTGGCTGCTTCTTTGGCAAATGGACTATTTGCTTGTCTCATGAGCCTGCAGGTTGGTTTGTGGGCAAAGGACTTTTTTTTTTTTTGTCTTTTTTTCACAGGGTTTCCCTGTAGCTCCAGCTGGCTTGAATTCACTATGGAGACCAGGCTGGCCTTGAACTCACAGAGATCTGCTTGCCCCTGCCTCCCAAGTGCTGAGATTAAAGGCGTGCACCACCATGCCTGGCTTATAGTCAGCCACCTTATTTCGCATGGCAGGGGAGCTCTGGGGAGTTGGAAGGGTGTCCTTACATTTTCTCCCATCGGAGTTTCTATTGGTAGCTGCTTTGTAAAATGAACTTCTCTTAAGGACCCATTCTTAGAAAAGAAGAGGCCTGAGTGCTGGGTATGTAGCTCGGTTGGTACAGGGCTTGCCTAGCATGCACACAGCCCTGGGTTCAATCCCTAGCACCCCATAAAACTGAATGTGGTGGCTCACGTCGGTAATCCCAGTACTCAGGAGGTAGAGTTGGGAGGATTAGGAGTTCTAAGTCATCCTCGGCTATCTACCAAGTTTGACACCAGCCTGGACTACATGAAATCCTGTCTGAAGAATAAGCGAAAAAGTAATTCTTGTCCCTGCATGGACATGAACCAAACCCGTTTTGGTCGGCTCTTACATTAATTTCCCCAGGTTTGTTGCTCCAAAAGATCAGGCTTGATCTGTCACTTGATTTCCCCCTATTCTTTCACTGTGGACTCGTCTCTGTGGATCTATGGTGCTCCAGGACCAGCTGAGGACTCATTCCCAGCTCTGCTTTGCTGGCCGCTGGCATGAATGAAGCACCTCCCATTCTCTGTGGCGCCTACCTTGGGCAGGCGTGCTTTCTGTGCTGAATAAACTGAGCCCAGCAGTTGAGAACTCTGTGATCACCTCTTCCCTCTGAACCTTGGGTTGCTTTAAACTCCAGAATTTTCTATTGCAAGATCATGTGGGGTCTGTTCAAATTGAAAGGAGTTTTGACAAGAGTTCCCAGAAAGCCTCAATGTTGGTGATCTGGTGCCTGCTGGCTTTTGTCTCTGGGGGTCTGTTTCAACAACTAGTGCTTACCTAAAGGCTGCAAGCACCTTTTCAGTTGAGCTTTAAACAGGGTGATTCTAGGAAACACAGCAAACAGACATGTAGCTGGCGTTCTGTTCTGGGTTAGTCTCTCCATTCCTTTGTTTGTTTGTTTGGTCTTTTTGAGACAGGGTCTCCCTGCAGTCCCAGCTGTCCTGGAACTCGCTATGTAGACCAAGCTGGCTTTGAACTCACAGAGATCTGCCTGCCTCTGCCTCCCAACTGCCAGGATTAAAGGTGTGCACCATCACACCCAGGCCCCCCCATTCCTTTTTTTTTTTTTTTTTTTTTTTTTTGGTCTTTTTGAGACAGGGTCTCCCTGTAGCCCCAGCTGTCCTGGAACTTGCTCTGTAGACCAGGCTGGCTTTGAACTCAAAAAGATCCGCCTGCCTCTGCCTCCCAAGTGCTAGGATTAAAGGTGTGCGCCACCACGCCCGGCTCCTTTTTTTATTGTAGAATGATAGTCTATTGGATGTCAGACCCTCATAGACGACTTCTTTTTTAAATTAATTAATTAAAAATTTTTATGCATATGAATGTACTGTCTGCATGTAGGTTTGTGCGCTCATGTCATGCAGTGCCGCAGAGGTCAGAAGAAGGTGTCAGATTCCCTGGAACTGGAGTTACAGATGGTTCTCAGCCACCTTGTGGGTACTGGGGATCGAACCCGGCTCCTCTGCAAGAGCAGTCAGCGCTCTTAACCGCTAGGCCATCTCTCCAGCCCCGACTACAGCTTCTTAGATCCCATCAGAGATCTTCTGGTCTCTACTTCCTGGGACTGGTCCAGAGGCCCGTTGGCCTGGTACTGGCAATCCCAGCGGTCAGGAGGCTGAGGCAGTGGGATGGATGAAGCCCCGGACTTCAGGGCCAGCCTGGGCTGCATACATATGGAGGTTAGACAATAACTTGCTGGAGGTGGTTCTCTCCTTTCACCATGTGGATTCCAGGGATTGAATTTAGGTCCTTAAGGTGGTCAGCAAGAACTCTATTCACTGAGCTATCCTGATGACCCAAGACTCTAATATTTTATTTTTACTACTACTACTATTACTACTACTACTACTACTACTACTATTACTACTGCTAACTATTGTTATTTTTTCCCCACTTTTTAAAAATTATTTGTTTATTTTTAAGGGATTCTACAATATAATAACAGTTGTTTTCAGATAACATTGATGTTACTCAGTTTGCCATACAATTAGGTAATTGGTGCATTTTGCAAGTATCTATGTCCAAATTTTGAACAACCCAAGGTTCCCATAGTCCAGTTGGAGAAGCTTGTATGCACAGGCATGTTGATCAATCAGGAGTCCAGACTATCTTGCTGTAGTCTCATGATTCACCCCATCTCTCCGCAGCCCTTACATTCTACCACGCCTCCTCTTCCGCAATTTGTTCCCTGGGCTTTAGGAAAGGGGCACAAGTAGGTGAGAAGAAAACAGTCTACTTTCTTTGGAGTTGTCATTTTGGACTCAGGTCTGTTCAGGTTGTTTCCGTTCATGGGTTGACAGCTTATCCAGTGATACCTTTTTAGTCATACTAACAAAGCACAAGCAATTGGATGTACAAGCATTTAAGCAGTACTAATTATTATGGCAAGCTAAGCTTGAGCATAGACACAGATGCTTGGATGGTATGCTAATCTGCAAACTATAGTTTCTCTATAAAGGGTGACAAGTTCTTATTGTGGCTTACAACATCTCCTAACCACTAGAGGACATAAGCTTGTGGCATCTGCTGTGAGTTATTCCTCCAAGGAGAGAGTTAATAGCCAATTAGATTTGGGATATATATAGACACTTGGCTGCCACTGTTGCACAGTATCTCCAGGCAGTTGAGGTGTAGCTGATACTGATGGAGAAGTCTTGCTTGTCTCAAGGAGACCAATATTTTGCTGTATTGCTTTAGTGGCCTTTGGTAACGCTCTCTGGCATTTCAGAGGCCAGTTGTATGTTGGCAAGTGACGTCTCATAACATTTTTTCATGCTCACACCAGGTCTTCTACAACAGGGACTTACTGCCTTTCTCCTTGCATATATTCCACTTATAGGCAAAAGGGCTTTATAATTTGGGGGGGGGGTTGAATCCCCTAGCCAACATCTCCTAGGCAGAATAATTCATTGCTGATGTCAGAGCTTTCCTGTACTAATATATTTTGCTTAATTACACAGCTTATAAAGACTTTACTATTGAATTTGGCTCTAGATAGAGAATTATCCTTTCACAGTTCCTATGCCTATCAGTAAATTAAAAAAGGGTAGTTATACCTGTTTTATAAGAAATTACCACTATAACAGGTGGCTCTAATTTACAGTTAGGGAATGATTTCATTACCATGATGTTTTTCTTTTTCCTATAAAGGGGAGAGGTAGGAAGGTTTCTCAGTATCTGGAAGGTAAACTTCATTAGGGCCCATTATAAACAGTTAACCCCAATAGTATTCAGAGAGATGCTCAGTGTCTGTGACTCAGGCAGTCTAAGGTTCCGCTTTCTTTAATGTTCAGATGGGTCAGCCTCTCTGCTGGCATTTCCCAGTCCATCCTGCACAGCCAAAAGTTGTACGTTTTCCGGCATTTAGATTGGTGATTTTTACCTGTGGGAACATAAAATTCTCCTCCCATTGTTAGTTTCAAGATCTCAAAAATTGGGAAAATTTATCAATAGGATTGGAACAGAGTTTTCCATTTGTATCCCAGAAAGGATACTATCCCACCTCCTACCTCCCTCTTTTTTTTTTTTTTTTAGGTTTTTATGTTTTGACCTATAGATGCCTAAGTTGTATTACACATACCCATAAACAGGAGCCAAGGCATAAGCTTTCATTAAATTTACCCAAACTGTTTCTCATTGACTGTATGCTACTTATTTGGGAAGGAAATTTAAGCTTAGTTCCTTTAAATTGTCCTACGAGTAAAAGAAAGTGTTACAATGTGATGTTGTATAAGTCAGAAAAATATAGAGACCATTTGTGTACCTTAACCCAATACAAATTATAAATAAAACAATTACATTTTATATTCCCAATTAGTTCAAATGTATTACCATTTTCACCAAAACCTACACCTAAATTTAACTAAACATTTCACTAAACTATTATTATTATTATGTGTGTGAGTGTATTGCCTGCATGTATCTAAGTGCACCCATTATCATGCAATGCCTGTAGACATCAGAAGAGGGCATCAGATTCCCCTGGAACTGGAGTAACATTGTTAGCTGCCATGTGGGTACTGGGAATCAAACTTGGGTCCTCTGCAAAAGCAGTGTTCTTAACTGCTGAGCCATCTTGTCAACCCCAAGGCTCTCTCTTTAAATAAACACATATATATTTTTTTGCTTTTTAGAAAAAGATTTGGGGCTGCAGAGATGCCTAAGCAGTTAAGAGCATTGACTGCTCTTGCAGAGGACCTGGGTTCGATTCCCAGCACCCACATGGCAGCTAAGAACCATCTTAGGCTGGGTGTGGTGGTGCATGCCTTTAATCCCAGCAATAGGGAGGCAGAAGCAGGCGGATCTCTGTGAGTTCAAGGCCAGCCTGGTCTACAGACTGAGCTCCAGGCCAGCTGGAACTAAAGGGAGACCCTGTCTCAAAAAGACCAAAAAAAAAAAAAAAAAAAAAGACTTTTAAAGAGATGACAAGATGGCTCAGCAGGTAAAGGCACTTTCTGCCATGCCTAATGCCCAGAGTTTGATCCCTGAACCCACATGAGGGAAAATGAGAACCGACTCATGCAAGCTGTCCTCTGACTTCCACACATTGCCCTGGCGTATTTGTCCCTCTCCCATATAAATAAATAAAATGTAATAAAAAAGCATGTTTAAAAAGTAGTGGGGTGTGCTGGATGTGGTGACACACGCCTTTGCTCCCAGCACTTGGGAGGCAGAGATAGGCAGATCTCTGTGAAGTTCAAGGCCAGCCTGATCTACATAGTGAGTTCCAGGCCAGCTGGAGCTACAGGGAGACCCTGTCTCAAAAAGACCAAAAAACAAAACAAAACAAACAAACAAACCCCCATAGTAGTGCATTGGGAGCATGCAGGCTGTGCTGGCATGTCCGGTCATGGACGCTGGCCATGTCTCTGCTCTGGGCTATCATGAATAATGCTCACATATAAGACTTGCATGGATGTATCATCCCACTTCATTTGCCCAACTCCCAATCTGGTGAGTTGAAGACTGCAGCTGGCAGAAGCCAGGCCTTGTTCTTTGAGCTCAGCTAAGTGCTGTTGTGGCCAGGATAGGTTGAGAATCAAAGGACAAGGTGCCAACAGCCAAAAGGCTGTATGCAGGAAGGGGTGGCAGCCTCCTTGGCCCTTCCTTGAAGGATAAGTAGGAGGTAATAGTGGCATTGCAGGCAGAGAACTAGCAAAGGCTAAGAGCTAAAGGCCATCTAGGGCTTGGGAGCTAGGGTGCAAGGACTGCTGGGTGAGTGGGAGTTGAGGGGAGAGGATGGGATGATTGGGTGGTGGACATAAGCATGATATGGAGTCACGAGGACCCCAGTCAAATCCCCGCTCTGCTGCCTATATATCATCAACCTGACCATACCATAATCAAGTGTTGATGTGATTGAATTCAAGTCTTTGAGCTCAGGCAGTTGTCTTGCAGGAAGCTGGCCTGCACGTGGCAGTAGGGATTTATCATGAAAGGACTTCGTCCGAGGATGTGCTGGGGTCAGGCAGCTGCTCTGGAAGGCACCATCTGGTTGCAGAGGGCCTCGTCTGGGAGAGGCTGGCCAGACAGACTTAGAAGAAGTTGAGCAGGGAGCACCTGGAGACCTGTGACTTTGACAATTGCTTCTGAGTAACATCTAAGTTTTGGTCCCTGCCCATGGACCAGGCTGCTGGCTCGATGACCCCTCTCTCTCTCTTCCTGCAGCACACCATAGACGCCATGCAGGGGGCTCTGACGCCACTCCCTTCACTGTTGCTGTTGCTGTTGGGGTGTGGACCACAGGTGTCCTCTGGCGGTGGAACTGCGGGGGCAGCTGGCTATGCCCCGGTGAAATACGTGCAGCCCATGCAGAAAGGACCTGTTGGACCGCCCTTCCGTGAGGGCAAGGGCCAGTATCTGGGTGAGAGTCTCCCCACCCAACGGTGCCCACGGCAGCTCCTGACTCCCCAACTCCCTGACTTCCTCCAGACCCTCATAGACTACAACTTCTCAGTTCCCATCAGAAATCTTCCAGCCTCCACTTCCTGGGACTGGTCCAGGGGCCCCTCAGCCTCAGAAGGCCTGGTCACTGGCTGTGGCTGGCTGGTGTGGGTGGTCTTCAGGTGAGGGCTGGAAGGTATATAGGGAAGTTAGGGTGCGGGTCTGCTTGATTGGCTGTAACACGGGTTACTGGTGCCCCCTGGTGGCCATTGTACCATAAGCTCTTTCTGCTGTGAGTGATCCAAGTTAATCCGGAAGGCTCTGGCTAGGTAGCTGGGTGCAGAGAGCCCTGGGTAAGGAAAAGTGCACCCCCCTAGGATAGTTACTGGACAACCCTGGACTCTTTCCATTATGAGGGGCAGCTCTGGGAGTCATCTTCATGAGCAGCAAAGCTTTGTTTCTTGCCAGAGTCCCTCATGGGGGAATGGGTAGATGGGGAATCCCCGTCCCTGTTGTCCAGGTCCCTGACTGTCCCTTTCTCTCTTTCAGAAATGCCTCTACCCCTGCTGCCAATGGACTTGAAAGGAGAGCCAGGCCCCCCTGGGAAGCCGGGGCCTCGGGGTCCTCCTGGCCCCCCTGGCTTCCCAGGAAAGCCAGGCACTGGAAAACCAGGGCTCCATGGGCAGCCAGGCCCTGCTGGCCCCCCTGGCTTCTCCCGGATGGGCAAGTCTGGTCCCCCAGGGCTCCCAGGCAAGGTGGGGCCACCAGGGCAGCCAGGGCTTCGGGGGGAGCCAGGGATACGAGGGGACCAGGGACTCCGGGGACCCCCAGGTCCTCCAGGCCTTCCTGGTCCCTCAGGTATTACTGTCCCTGGGAAACCAGGTGCCCAGGGGGTACCAGGGCCTCCAGGATTTCAGGGGGAACCAGGTCCTCAGGGGGAGCCTGGACCCCCAGGAGATCGAGGCCTCAAAGGGGACAATGGAGTAGGCCAGCCAGGGCTGCCCGGGGCCCCTGGGCAGGGAGGGGCCCCTGGGCCCCCTGGGCTCCCTGGTCCAGCTGGCTTGGGCAAACCAGGTTTGGATGGAATTCCAGGGGCCCCTGGAGAAAAGGGTGACCATGGGCCTCCTGGAGTTCCAGGCTCTAGGGGGGAGCCAGGAGCTGTAGGTCCAAAAGGCCCCCCTGGGGTAGATGGTGTGGGGATACCAGGGGTGGCAGGGGTGCCAGGGCCACAGGGTCCATTAGGGCCCAAGGGGGAGCCAGGGCTCCGGGGGCCCCCTGGGCTGATAGGCCCTACTGGCTATGGGATGCCAGGACAACCAGGACTTAAGGGGGACAGAGGCCCAGCTGGGGTCCCAGGGCTCTTAGGGGACAGAGGTGAGCCTGGGGAAGATGGGGAGCCAGGGGAACAGGGCCCACAGGGCCTGGGGGGTCCCCCTGGACTTCCTGGGTCTGCGGGGCTCCCTGGTAGACGTGGTCCTCAGGGGCCCAAGGGAGAGGTGGGACCTGGAGGTCCCCCAGGGGTGCCTGGCATTCGGGGTGACCAAGGACCTAATGGCCTGGCTGGGAAACCTGGGCTTCCAGGTGAGAGGGGCCTTCCTGGGGGCCATGGACCCCCTGGACCAACTGGGCCCAAGGGAGAGCCAGGTTTCATGGGCCGCCCTGGGGGGCCAGGGGTGGCAGGAGCCCTAGGGCAAAAAGGTGACTTGGGGCTTCCTGGGCAGCCTGGCCTAAGGGGCCCCTCTGGAATCCCAGGACTCCAGGGCCCAACTGGCCCTATTGGGCCCCAGGGTCTGCCAGGTCTGAAGGGTGAACCAGGTCTTCCAGGGCCCCCTGGAGAGGTGAAAGTGGGGGAACCTGGATCTGCTGGGCCCACAGGGCCCCCTGGGGTCCCTGGAGCCCCAGGGCTCACAGGTCCTCCTGGGCCCCCTGGGCCCCCCGGGCCCCCCGGCCCTCCTGGTGCCCCTGGGGCCTTTGATGGGACTGGCATAGCAGGCTTGCACCTGCCCAATGCTGGTGTGGAGGGTGCTGTACTGGGCAAAGGGGGCAAGCCACAGTTTGGGCTGGGTGAGCTGTCAGCCCATGCCACTCCAGCCTTCACCGCCGTGCTCACCTCCCCCTTCCCAGCCTCAGGCATGCCAGTCAGGTTTGACCGCACTCTCTACAATGGCCACAGCGGCTACAACCCAGCAACGGGCATCTTCACCTGCCCTGTGGGAGGCGTCTACTACTTTGCTTACCATGTGCATGTCAAGGGCACCAATGTGTGGGTGGCCCTGTACAAGAACAACGTGCCAGCCACCTACACGTACGATGAGTACAAGAAGGGCTATCTGGACCAGGCATCTGGAGGGGCTGTGCTCCAGCTGCGGCCCAACGATCAGGTGTGGGTGCAGATGCCCTCGGACCAGGCCAATGGCCTCTACTCCACAGAGTACATCCACTCCTCCTTTTCAGGGTTCTTGCTCTGCCCCACATAACCCTCGGGGGGCCCTGCTGCCCTGGCCTCTTCTTCTGTAGTGGTAGAGAGACCTTTTCAGTTACAGAGACTCCGTATCAAGGAAAGAACCAGGCTGAACAGGCAGCGGCGGCCTCGGCCCAGGAGACCGGCCTGCTTTCTCAGTGTGCAGGCCAAGGTCATTTCTGGAAGGGCTTGGCCACACCCTGTCCTGGACCCCGCCTGTGAGTCTTGGATGTGGCTGGGGGAGCTGGTTTTCCTGCTGACCCTCGATGGCACCTGCTTATGGGATGGGCCACGGGCTTGCCAGTCATGGCTCGGCCACTTCCAGCTCCCCAGGGGCCTTGAGTGTGTGACAATATGTTCTCTGAGGTTTGTTTCCTTTGGGGGGACCATGGAGGCTGTCCGTTGACAGCTCCCAAAGAATACACCCCAGGGCGACCTGACCTGGTGGGGAGTTTTAAGGCACTCACGGCAGGCCCGAAAGGCTCCAGAAGCAGCCAGCCATGGGAAAGCTGGTCTGTGGGGCTGGGAGCCTGGATGGTCTGGGGCAGGACGGCAGCTTCTGTCCTCTTGGCTCTTCAGCATGAGGGTGGCACACAGGCCCTAGGGACTGTCATGGGCTGATACTGAACTCTGAAATGTCTACGCAGATGACAGAGCCAAGCAAGACTGATCAGCAAACGTGCACTCTTCCCTTTCACCTGTGGGGACGGGCCGTTTGCCATCCCCAACCTCAGTCCCCAGGGCGGAGCGCCTCTTGCTGGGCCTCTGAACAGGGACACAGCAGCTGGGGGTGAAGCAGACTCCCACTGTTCTCCTTAATGACCACACTGTGGGTATTTGTGTCTACTACAGGGGCATCTTTGGCACTTCCTCTCCCTCCAGCCTCTGCTTCAAATTTCCTGTTCTGAGCAGGGTAAGGCCTGGGAGGCCAAAGCTCAGAGTGGATGGCAACAGGCCCGGCTGCAATGAGCTGGCTCTGAGGCTCTGCCACCGTCCCTAACAGGGCTCCTCTGCAGGAAACAGGCTGGCTCTTCCCAGCCCCTTGGCCCCCCCAGTTCAGACTAAGATCTGTGCCGGGGGCAGGAACAGTGTGTGTTCTTTTCCACTTGAGAATGGCCACCCTCTCTGTGGCTCACAGCCTCCCTCAGCCGTCACCTTAGCCTATTTCACTGTACCAAGTGAGGATCTGGGGGATTGAAAAAGTAACAGATCTTATGCTCTCCACTGGCTGTACTGAAGGATGAATGGTGACAGGCCCACCCTCCTTCCCAGCCACAACTCTAAAGCAGCCTAGTTGGTTGCTCACCTCGGCTTCCAAAGAGACTCTGCCTGGGACAGTGAGGAAAGGTTTCGGCTGGGGCTCACAGTGTGCCTCCTCTGTCACACCCAAGAGAACCAAGCAGTGTCTCGGATCCTTGCTGGGGCCTTTGTTTACCCTCCTCCTCCTCCCTGGATGAAAGCCGATAATCCCATGTGCTGGGGATGGGTTCTGATGGGCACAGGTTAACCAGCTGGTTCCTGGAAGGAGCCCAAAGGATGGAGAAGGGTACCAGGGAGGTAAAAACAGAGGTGTTTCAGAGTAAAGTTTCTGCCAAATTCCATTCTGAAGCCTTAAGGAAGGGTGGGTGGCATTTCTGAACTGTTTATGAATTTGAGCTGTGTCACTAGCTTTGACAAACAATGTCAGGTTTTAACTATGACAACTACAGTTACCTTGTGCATTTTTGTATTCTGATTCTTATGTTTTTAAGATTAAGGTTTAAATGTTTTAGTAATTTCATCCCTGACCTGGTGTAGGAAGTTGATTCTCTGCTGTGTCCTGTGTCACAGATTCAGGAGAAATGCGCTGGGGAGATCAGAGAAAACAAGACTTATTTTTGAAAAGAAAACTGCAGTATTGACTACCTTCAATAAACCTGTTGTATTAACAGCACTACTGCCATCAACTTCAACTGGAACATTGCTGCAAACTTTCAGGGGTGGTGGCACATGATAGCCGGGTCGGGACCCCAAGGGCCAAGTTACAACATCTGATACAAATTATGAATGAAATTGTGAATGTTTTTGCTCCTGAGGGTGGGGCTTATGTCAGGCCCAAGGCTCAAGGGCTAAGGGGCGCTGTGCTGGGCAGAAAACACCTGTTCACAGCTTGGCCATGTGCAGTATGTGCACAAACTTGGTTCTGGGGATCTCCAACAGCAGACCAGAGATGAGATAGCCTATGTCCTGTTTGTGCCACCTTGACAGGGCCTCACCTTGGCTGGAAGCTGCGCGTGCTTGTCCCTTCACTGAGCCTGGAAGGATGCTCAGAGAACATCCTGGTTTGTGGGAAAGTATCTTGTCAGGTGTTCTTTATAATAGGTGCTATATAAAGCTTCCTTGCAGGGCAAGGCCTTCAGCCTAGGTCCCAAGATAGAGGAGGTGCAGTCTACTGGGGTACCTGGGATGACACCCCAACTCCATGAAAGGAAGGGCACTCTGCATGCTTCTACAGGGTCCCCATTTGTGGCTTACCTACGCCTGGGTCCTGTTTGGGAAAGCCAGGACAACCTACCCAGTACCTTGGGCAACACATTTGGCCAGTTGCCTAGGCTACTCTCTGAGCCCCAATAGGACCCAAGTCAGGAAGTCACCAATCATGCCTGCTCTGCCCTTTCTGGCTAAAAGTGGGAGAAGACTGGCACACAGCACTGCAGCTGTCACATAGGGGTCCCAGCACTAGGAGTACAACCCAGGCAGAGAAGCAGTACAGAAAGTCAAGCCATCAATGTGGAAACAGGGTAACAGCTGTTTATTGCTGTGACTTTAACCAGAAGTCATCAACAAGTCACTGAAACCAGCCAAGGGCCAGGTGGGGACCTAGACTGGCTGAATGCAGATGCCAGGCCCCAGATTCACATAACCTGTTGCTGGGACCATACCAAAGTGGCTAAAATCCAACAGGGAGATTCAATGCCCCACGGGTCATTTTCAACTTCCTGAGTCCCAAGTCCCAGATAAAAAAGAATGCCACCTCAAAAAGACCAAAAAACAATGCCACAAGCACCCCTCCAAACCAAACCTGTCCCAGGCCCTTACATCTTGAGGACACGGGGCCCCTGTGGCCCTACAGGGAGCAAGGCAGAGCCATAGCTGAAAGGAGCCACCAGTCCCCCACTCACAGTTCCACTGACCTTACCAGGACTCCAGCCCACTGGTGCCCTCAGCCTGCCCTTTGACAACACTAAGGCAGGGGAGCCAGCTCCAGGGAACTCTCGGTTCCAATCCGAGTTGTACTTGGTCCTGCCGGGCCTGTCAGAACCCCTGCAACCGTGGCCCTCACACACTGTCCTGGAAGACTCGGTGCAGGCTCTGGGCCAGGACGTCTGTCTCCTCATAGCCCTCACAGCTTTGCTGCCAGCTCTCTGGCACCTGCTCCATCCCATAGTAAGCACCAGCGATGGCCCCGGCCATGGTGGCTATGGTGTCTGTGTCCCCACCAAGTGAGACAGAGTAGATGAGAGTCCTCTGGAGGTTGTTGAAGGTAGAGGGAATCTCAGGGTCCGGCTCCATGCAGCGCAGAAAGCAGTAGATGGCGGTAGGCACGGATTCAAAGGCGGCAATGCCATTCCCTGCAGGGATGACGGAGTATAGGAATTTGACCTGCCCCTGCCAGGAAGCTTCCTGCCATTTGCTGAGAGCCGGTACTCCCAGCTCTGTAGGACTCTGCCCAAGATCAGAGGCTCTGTTGTCAGAGTACTGGGGATCCCCCAGGATTGCTGGTGGCAGGGCAGGGTCCCAATCATGGGTTCCTGTTCTTGGCTCCAACTCCTCAGTGTGGAATAAGCTACTATTTCCCAGGGCTGTTGAGAGGATGGAGCAGGTAACTGTGAAGCACTCTTCACAGTACCCAGGATGTAGTAAAAGCAGTAGTGAACACCCAAAATCACACTAGCTGGATAAACTGGCAACCTGCTGTCACTTCTGGGGACATTGACACAAGGCTGAAGGAAGTGTGCTCACAACTCTGACAAGGGCCCTACACAGGAGCTCTGGCTGTCGCTGGATGAGGACAGGCAGAGGCCACACATCAGTCAGGGTCCACCCACCTAGCTCAGACACCACTTCCTCTCGGCTCACTGAGTCCTGGTCCAGCAGCTCTCCAATCTTCCTGAGCCGGCTGGAGTATGGACGCTCCTCCATACCCAACCTGGGGTTCGGGAAGAATTCAAGGCTTAAGAAGGGATGCATGAGAATGAGCTGGGAGAGGATGAGGGGTGGTTTGTTCTCTGGGACACTGAGGGCCATAAATCTCTTGAGGCAAAGGAGTCAGGTGTGCAGTGAGGGAGGCGGGCAGGGTTGGCTTCCAAGCAATGCCAGACACCTGACCCCTGCTGTGCACACACCCTGGCCCAGCATCAGCCCTGCCCCCAGACGCCCAACCCCTGCTGTGCACACACCCTGGCCCAGCCTCAGCCCTGCCTCTAGACACCCAACCACTGCTGTGCACACACCCCAGCCCAGCCTCAGCCCTGCCCCCAGACACCCAACCCCTGCTGTGCACACACCCCAGCCCAGCCTCAGCCCTGCCCCCATACACCTGATACCTGCTGTGCACACACCCCAGCCCAGCCTCAGCCCTGCCCCCAGACACCCAACCCCTGCTGTGCACACACCCCAGCCCAGCCTCAGCCCTGCCCCCATACACCTGATACCTGCTGTGCACACACCCCAGCCCAGCCTCAGCCCTGCCCCCAGACACCCAACCCCTGCTGTGCACACACGCTGGCCCAGCCTCAGCCCTGCCTCCAGACACCCGACCCCTGCTGTGTACACACCCTGACCCAGCCTCAGCCCTGCCCCCAGACACCCAACCCCTGCTGTGCACACACCCAGCCCAGCCTCAGGCCTCACTCACTCCTTGGCATCCAGGACTGACTGGGCATCCCCCTCTAGTTCCTCCATGTGGCCCAGAAGCTGCTCCAGGAAGTGCTCACTGGATGACTTGCCCTGCAGAGCCAGATGCACAGCCAGGGCCTGTAGGATGGCACCGTTGTAACCCAGGGAGGAGGCGTGGGTCAGCTGGGCAGAGAGCCGGGCAAACTAGGGAGAGAAGCTACGGTCACACGTCACTAAGGGGAGCTGAGAGGCAGGTGTATGACCAGCCTGCCCATTACCTTCTGTACATCCTGGACACTGCTATAGGCCAGCGAGATGCCTGCCACCCGCATGGCACCCCCATTGCCATAAGAGCCCTTTCCATTGAACTGCGCCCGGGCAGGCTCATAGACATCGCAGCACTTGGGGCTCAGAAGCTTCTTGAAGACAGTGATGACTCCGGCCCCATATCCCCGGTCGGGATCCTTTCTGTATTCCTGGGCAAATCTGGTGAGGAGAATGGAAGCAGAATGGGGGTTCAGTGGGAAGGCTGGGAAGGCTGAGCTGGAGGCCCTGTGGCCTAGGGACCCTGTACCAACAATGTTGTCATCTTTTTCTCCCCCATTTTTCAAACAAATTTTGAGATAGGCTGGAGTTAAGAGCACTGGTTATTCTCACAGAGGACCTGGGTTTGGTGCCCAGCACCCACATGGTGGCTAACAAGCATCCATTATTCCAGTTCCAGGGGATCCAACGCCCTCTTCTGGCCTCCATGGGCATTGCACAGCATGGGTGCACTTACATGCATGCAGGCAAAACATTCACACATAAAATAAAAATAATAAAATATTTAAATTTTCAGACATGGCTTCACAACGTAGCTCTGGCTGGCTTCCCTCAAACTCAGAGAGATCAGCATGTCCCTACCTCCCAAGTGCTCGGAATAAAGGTATGTGCCAACTGTGGTGGACCGGTGCTGTCATTTTTAGCTTGGGTATCTGTGTCAGCCCAAGAAGGGGTCCTGCTATGGGAAGGGGATGAAGCATGCACAGGTACTGCTTCTCTCTCAAGGGGCGCAACAACTCTGCCCAGCTGGCTGACGTCATGCCAGGATTATCCCCTCACCTGTGAGCCATGTCCACCTCATCGAAGGCTTCCTTGGCCAGTAGGGACTGCACCAGAGCCCTAGCCATGGCGGTATCATCTGTGTAGTACAGAGCTTCTGTGGGGAGAGGGTGGGGTGAGTTAGGCCTACAGGGCTGAGAATGGAGGTCCCACTTGCTCCTCCTGGAGGTCTGCCATCTATGACGACCTTGGGTCAGCTTCTGACTACTTCCTCCTGTACTCTAGGAAGTCTCCAGATTTCAGCCTTGGATTTTCAGTAATTGTCTATTAAAGATGGCCACGACACCCTGCTGATTTCTGAGGGAAAGCATCTACTCCCTCTGGCTGCCCCTACTACGGTTCATTTCAATATGGCCTGCTTGGGTTCCAGCCTTCTAACCCCCTGTTGCCAGCTTTAAGCACAGCCACAAATTCCTGAATGGGTGCCCTCTTCCTTTCTCTCTCCTGCTCAAAATGGCTGCTTGTTGCCTTTAGGAAGTGGTCCAGGCAGCAGGTATTCTGGAAACCCATGCTCTGTTTCGTTTTTGAGACATGGTCTCATAATGTAGAGCAGCCTGGCCTCAAACTTGTGATTCTCCTGCCTCCTCCTCCAAAGTGCTAGAGTTACAGGTATGTGACAGCACACTCAGCTATGCTGTGGCACTCCTAATGTGACACCCTCAAGAGGCTACTGGCCTGCTACAGACAGGGTCTCACTTAAGAGAAAACGTCTACAGAGAATGAGGTGAACCCCCGCGAGGCCTCCCCTGCTCACACAACCAGGCCGCTCCACTGTGCAGCCCAAACTCTGTTTTCTTTCCTTTTGCTCTCTCGGTTGGCCCCAGCGCACTGGTTCATAGCCATGGATCAGCCCCCCACTCTCCTCCTGGTCCACCGGAAGGGGAAGGTCTTGCTCTTTATCCCTCCCCTGCCCCATCCTCCACCACACCCCCAGGCGTGGGGGAAACAGCACCCACTCTTCTTATTTACCTTCTGTGCCCTGCTCTTCCCCAGGGCACTTCCTTGTACCTGGGCACGAGGATGACCTCCTGCCTGTCACCCATTTCTCATCACCTGTCTCTTATTTAGGGCCAGGCCCAGAACCTGAGCCAGCTACCGAGTCTCAAGTTACAAAGAGAACCTCCTCTGTACGGTTGCTGGAAGCCAGTAAGGAATGGAGCCCTCTGCAAAGGCCATGTCAACAGTTGAGTAACCCAGGATTGAGGAAATGGACTGAGCCCTGCTTCAGGCCAGACCTCGCTCAGGCCATCCATCTTTTGTTTTTTGTTTGGTTTTCGATAGCTAAAGTGTTCCTAAACACCACTCAACCTAAAACACACCAATTCTTCATCTTACCAAGCCATAATATGAAATAAAAACTCGTCTTCACCTCAACTGCAGCTGACCTCTCTCCTTCCTTGAACATGCATTTTCCGTTTTCTCCTCGACTTACTGAACATGCCTGTCTGGTCCAAACTTCCTCTACTCCTCTGCAGCACTCAGGTGGCCAGTGTCTCCCAATTCTAGACTCAGGTTTAGTTCCAATCTCCCTGCTTCTCCTAGCGAATCTGTTCGTCCTAGCTCCCCCCCTTCTTTCTCAGGAGGGTCCTCCAGGAATCTGGCCCCTTTTTACTACCCCACATGCTCTTCAAGAAGAATCGCCTTCTCTGGGCCGGGAACTGGAGGACAAGCTGCCTACGCAAGCGGAGGGAAGAGGCAGATGCCCGGGGTCAGCACCCAAAGATGCCCAGACAGAGCCAGCAGTGAGACAGCCGACCCGATGGCCTGGGAGCGGACGCTGGTCCTTCCCGGGTTGCAGACGAGGACCGGGTCTGCGCTTGGACAGCCGCGCGGCCGGCAGGAGGGCACGACTAGCGACGCACGACTGGGAGACCTGGGCGAAACCGATCCGGTCGCCCGGGCCCTCATCTCCTCACGTCGCGGGACCGCCCCGCCGGACCTGCACGCGGGTTCCCAGCGCTCGCTACTCAGCGAGGCTGTCCCCACGCCCGCCGCGAAGCGTCAGTCCCCTGGGGACCCGCGGAGTGGCGCCCTGCCCACCTGTCCGCGCGCTGCCCCGCGTGCCCGGGTCGGGCTCCAAACTCTGGACGTGACGCAGGACTGACGTCAGGCTGACGGTGTCGTGCGCCTCGTAGATGGCGCCCACGCAGTCCCCGAGCAGAGCGCCGGCCAGGCAGCCTCGGAAGCGCGAGAGGGAGCGAGCCGTGCCAGTCCCGCCGCCACCCGCCGCCGTTGTCGCTGCCGCCATCGCAGCTGCTGCCGCGGCCATCCGCACAGGGGGAACTGTCGCTACTTCCGGCGCGGCCTCCGCCCCCGAGCTCCTCCTCCCTGTTGCCCCACAGCGCCCCCTGGTGGCCTGGAGCCCCGCATACTTCCCAGCCCACAGCGCCGCCCTGTGGCCGGGAGTTGCGGTGCCGCGCGATCCGTGCCCAACTGGCCTTTCTTTGTTCGCCTACCTTCCCACTTGTAAATAGTGTCACAACCTCTAAAGCGTCCCGGAGGACCCCTTGAGTCAGACCTAAGCAAGACCACGAGGGCATTCCAAGCCACTGCTGCCTGCAGATGAGCACCCTTATCTCTGCACCTGCACTCCTCCAAGGATGGCTTTACTCTTGACCCATCCTCCCAAGTAGAGGGTCTCAGTCCCTGCCAGCCACCCTCAGAGGTAGCAGAGAAGAGCCTGGCTTGAGAATCTCATCATCTTTATTGGGTTCACTTCCTCCCTCCTCATTTCCCCCCAACTTTCCCTCCTCCCTTAGCCACTAAATTTAGGTTGGCTGCACGTGGCAGCTTTTGAGTGGACTCAGAGTGCGGTTTGTGGTGCGTGTGAAGGTGTCCACCTCAGGCACAAACTTCTCAGCCGGCACAGTCAGCTTTCGTCGGGCATCCAGGCACTTGGTGTCCAGCAACATAGAGTTGGCCTTACATTGTATGTCAGCCTGCAGGTGGGCCAGGTGCTTGAACAAGGCATCCAGAGCATCCCTGCAGAGGCGACATGGACAGCCCACCCCTGCATGAGACTGGAAGGGCAAGATGCACTCACCAGCTTAAAGCCCAGGACCAGCAAGTACTAAAACCCAGTGCCCCCATGGGTGGGAAGTGTCTCCCACCTCTCCTGTCCACTCTTTAAACCTACTGTGTTTGGGCCAGCTTCTGCTTCAGGGTATGGATGGTGGCCTCCAGCTGGTGGACTTCGTCAATGAGACCATACTGGGTCTGGAGGGCAGAGGGGCAGGGTGGGAATTCCAGGTCAGACACACTGGCCTTCAGGTGGCCTTAGAGCTGCCCTGGTTTGGCATGCTTGCTTCACCGGGCCCGTGCGCTGAGACAATCCTGAGGAATCCTCCTCCCAGGCCCTGACCGTGGCACCTGGTCCTGGGCAAGTTCCACATTAGGCCGGTAGGTTCTAGTCTCCAGCCGGGTATGGGCCAGCTTCAAGTTCATTATCTTTCTATGAAGATCAAACTCCAGGTGCCGGATGTCTTCCTGCAGGTCAGCAATCTCCTCCAAGGTCTGTGAGGGACAGAGGAGCTATTCTCCACCAGCAAGGCCCACACGGGGTCCTTCAGGGCATCAGCAGGGGAGGGGTCAGGGTAAGACTCACCTTCTTCTCTTGCCACTTGAGCTCACTGTAGAAGCTCTCCATCTCCCGAAGCCTCTTCCTGAAGGCAAATTCTGTTGCAACCCTCTGGGCTTCCAGTTCATTGTTGGTCTGCACAATAGCAGCAGGCCAGGCAAGGGGAGGGTATGAGCTCATGGCCTTGTGGGGCTGTGGCTTAAGTCAGGGGAAAAGGGTGGCAGGTGGTCAACAGGGAAAGAAAGATAAAGGTGAGTGCACACTGGAGTCATCCATGGCTCCGTCACCTGAGCAATCGTGAGGATGATGGCCTCCCTCAGCTCAGTGGCTGTTTTCATCTCGGCCTCTGCATGGTTTTTGTTGAACCGACTGAAGTCATCCCACCGCTGGAGTGTGGTGGAGCTGCAGGGATCAGGAAATGGTGGGGTCATGGAGTGTGGCCTCGGAGGGACAGAGGAGGGACTGCTTAAAGCACTCTTCTTACCCTTTGGGGATGCGTGTAGGGTTGACCTTCAGAGAGATGTTTGGGGATTTGATGTTGAGAGAAAGACAGCCTCTGTCAATATCCAGTGTCTCCATTTTGCCTCGATGGTCAGAGTTCAGCTGCTGCCGGACTTCCTGCAGTAGGCTGGGGAAGGAGAGGACTGGGTTGGGAGCCATCCCCCCCACCACACACACACACACACACACACACACACTTCCCCTGGGCCTGATATGCAGACCTCATTGGACTGTGAAGATGCTGAGGGGGTGGGGTGGGGTTTTTGCTTTGTTGTGGGGCTGGGGTAGATGGAGGAGGGACTTCTTCACCGGAAGGGAGGACTTCGTCACCAGAAGGGAGCACTGATGTTGTTCTGAGACAACAGCAGAGCCATGAGACGGTCCCACAGACAAAATTCTCTCATACAATTGTCTTCACAGGTATGTGGCTTCGCACGTCAGCATGCACACTCACAATAGGGTCCTGAGAACCGTGCCAAGTGGGCTTCAGACCCATGCTTTCTACCAAGGGACAATGGCTGTGCAGAGCCCGATCCTGACAAGAATTCCAAGACTGTCCAGGGAGTGGAATGCATGCTAATTAGTGGTGTTCACCAGGAGGGACAAAAGATAGCCTGGGGCCAGTTGCTCTTTACCCACAAACCCATGATGCTCCAAGAGCGTGTGAGTCTGCTCCGGACCATCTCTGCCTCACCAGAGCTGCTGGAAGGCCTGGTCAATCCTCTGTTGCAAGGCCTTTTTGGTGGCTTCAATGACCTCCACCTCTTTAACCAGCTCCTCCTCCACAGGGTCCTTCACCACGTCAATGTCTCTGCGGCTCTCCCGCAGGGTCAGGCACTCGATGGCCACATCTAGAGGCAGGTTCTTGGCCTGCAGGTTGTGCTCTGCTGATTCTTTCATCTAGAAAAGAAGGGCACCGGTGAGGATAAGCAGCAGGAGGTGCCTGCGATCCCCACTTTAGCAGAGGGGCCTGTGGTGCCCAAGATCCAGAAGTGGTTGGACAGGAAGGTATGGCTTTGCCAAGGAGTATACAGACACCCAGCCCTGGATCCATGCCTGGCTCAGGGTGTCGATCTCAGCATCTAAGTCTATCAGACACTTGTCCAGCATCTCCTTCCATCGGTTGACAGTGGTAATCCTTTCCTCCAGGCGAGACCTGTTATCATGTTCATCCCAGATGGTCTGGAAGAGACATAACCAAATAAGATGGGTGTCTGTGGCTGAGGGAGGGCTGCCCCTTGGCCTACCAGCCGAGTTGTAACCCCCCCAACCTGGTTGTTGGTCTCATTTCGGAGGACCCGGGCCTCCTGTCGGATCTGGTGGGAAGCATTTCGTTGCAGCTCAGCATTGCTGGACAACAGGCAGCTGTTGATGCGCCAGTCAGAAAGCTGGAAGTGCTGGCTGGGCTTGGCACTTAGTGTAGCCATGGTGCAGGGACCAAGGGTCTGAAACCCTTAGGCCTGTTCCGGAATACCACCTAGAAGGAAAGCAAATTGCAGAAGTCATTCAATGGAAGGTCCCCGGCCAAAGCCCCATTCTGGATCCTGACCCTGTCCACTTGAACCTAAGCCCCTTCTCACCACACCCCAGGCCAATTCTGTGTAAGGTATAAGCCATTAGCTAGCTGTTTCCCCTGTGGCCCATCTTCAGACAGAAAGTCCTGGATCGTGCATGTCTAGGGGTATGTAAACCAGAGAACAGAGCACGTGTGTGTGTGTGTGTGTGTGTGTGTGTGTGTGTGTGTGTGTGTGTGCCTGTGTTCTCTCTCTCTCTCTCCCTCCCTTCCCCCCCAACTCAGTTTCCACCCTAGAAGACCTTGCTTTTAGGCCTGTGGGTCAGGCCAGGGTGAGGGATCCACAAGGAGCCTCTGTGTGTGGCTTTACGACTGGGCTGGCACACCTTGGGGCTAGCCCCAAGCTGTCTGGGTAGCAGGGCGCTGTGTCCCTTGCCCCGCCCTGGGTCAGAGGAGGAACAGTGGCCTGGTGGGAGGAGCTGGGGTCTGGATCTGGCGCCCAGCCCGACCCCTCCCTTGCGCAGGCTTCTCTGGGGGTTTCGGTCAATACCCCGGGCCCAGGACCGGAGGTTTGGAGGGGGGTCTCGGGGTGCTCCCGCCGCCCGCGTCCTCTCACCTCCTCTCACAGTTCACCTTCGAGATCCTTTTTCCGAACTCTTGTGTTTGGTGCTCTGGTTGCCCAGCAACCGCCCCTCCCCTCCACGCGGGGTCACCTGGGCCCCAGTTTGACTGGATAACCGTGTCCTGGGCCACCCAGGCAGCGTCATAATCAGGGTGCAGGATTTACGAACTGAATGATTAATTTTGATCAACGCTAAAAAATGCAGTACATAGAAAAAGTAAGATCTGTCGCTCAGGCAGGCTTCCCTTCCAGGTCTCCTTTCAGAAGTGGATAAGTATTTGACGTCATTGTGTGTAACATATAAAAATATCTCTTGGGCTTTATTTTGCCCAACAATTTTACCCGAGTATTGTGCTTAAAATCATATAAGGAATAGTCTTCTCTTTTTTTTGTCTTTTTGAGGCAGGGACTCCCTGTAACCCCAGCTGGCCTGGAACTCACTATGTAAACCAAGACCAGGCTGGCCTTGAACTTACAGAGATCTACTTGCCTCTGCCTCCTGAATGCTGGGATTAAAAGCCTGGACCACTGCCCCCATCTTGGTCTTCTTTTTTGGGAGAGAGCACAGCCCTGGTAGAGTATTAGAAATAGTGGATTTGGGGGCCTGCATGTGGCTCAGTTTGTAGAGTCCTTGCCTAGCTCTGATACCCCAGCCCAGCAGGAAAAAAAAAAAAAAAAAAAAAGAAAAAAAAAACGAAAAA
>VZQC01001118.1:755893-804651 GCA_009823505.1 Rhizomys pruinosus | reverse complement strand
AACAACAACAACAACAACAACAACAACAACAACAGAAAGGACTGCATCGAAGAACTGACTGAAACAGTGAAGTTCTGCTCAAAACAGTCAACTTCCTCATGGAGAATATTGAGAAAGACTGAGAAAGAGATGAAAAGCATGTTTGGCAGAATACATGAGCTCTGGTGGGGTGGGGAAATGGGGGGGGGACATGGGTCTAGATTTGATAAAAAAAAAATCAACTGTTACTCTGCTAGGGCTAACTTTATTTATGACTTGATCCTTCTTTCAGAGTTTACTATCCTTTCTTTGTTGTATACAGTTAGTGTTTTGACTACTGTATGACATGAATTTTTATTTTTTGGTCCTGTCAAAAAAATTAATAATAATAAATTAATTAATTAAAAAAGTATTGACTAATCACCAATTGCTTTATAGCTGTAAAAAGGAAAGATCTGAATTTGTCAATAGAGCAGGTTCAAGATGAGAGATTTTCTCCAAACATTAAAAAAAAAAATACTTCTTTTCAAGCCAGGCGTGGTGGTGCACGCCTTTAATCCTAGCACTCAAGAGGCAGAGGCAAGCAGATCTCTTCTGAGTTCAAGACCAGCCTGGTCTACAGAGTGAGTTCCAGGCCAGCTGGGGCTATAAGGAGGCCTTGTCTCAAAAAAATAAAACCTTATTTTCAATTATGTGTATATGTGTCTATCTATGTGTATGTGTGTATCTATGAGTACATGTGTGTATCTATGTGTACGTGTGTGTATCTATGCATATGTGAGTGCAGGTGCCCACAGGTGCCAGAAGAAGGCATCATATCTCCTGGAGGTGGAATTACAGAAATTGCAAGGCACCCCGTGTGGGCACGTGGACCAGAACTCAGGTCTCCCATAGGGCAACACATGCTCTTAACCTCTGTACCATCCCTCCACTCCTACGGCCCACTTTTTCTTGGTGTTTAGTTTTTTTAGTTCTTTATGCATTCTACACATTAATCTTCTGTCAGATGAATAGCTTGAAAAGATCCCCCCCATCTAGAGGCTGCTTCTTTAGTCAATTAACCATTTCCTTTGTAGTACAGAAGGGTTTTAAGATTTTATTTATTCTTTTTATTTTATGTGTATGTTAAACATGCATGTTTAGCCTACATGCATGTAAGTGTAATGCTTGGAGAGGCCAAAAGAGGGTGTCAGATCCCCTGGAACTGGTTACAGATAGTTGTTGGCCACTATGTGGGTGTTGGGAATAGAACCCAAGTCCTCTGAGAGAGCAGCTCCTAACCACTGAGCCATTTGTTCACCATCCCACCCTCCCCCAAAATTTTGTATTTGTGGGCTTGGTGCCACAAGCCTTTAATCCCAACACTTGGGAGGCAGAGGGAGGTAGATCTCAAGTTCAAAGCCAGCTTGGTCTACATAGTGAGTTTCAGGATAGCTGGGGCTACAGGGAGACCCTGTGTCAAAAACAAACAGACAAAAAAAACAAACAAAAACAAACAAACACAAAACCCAAAACAAAATAAAACATTTGTATTTAACATAAGAGCTTTAATTTCATAAAGTCCCACTTAGCTAAGATCCATGATACTTGGTTCTATTTCCAGAGCAACTGGACCTGTTCAGAAAGTCTTGATTTAGGCTTATATCCTGAGATGTGTTCCCTACTTTTATTATTATTATTATTATTATTATTATTATTATTATTATATTTTTGTACAAGACCTACTCTTTCTTCTAGAAGTTTCAGCTCCCAGATTAGGAGTTGGAGGGAGTGATGGAGTCTTGCTATGCTGCCCAGGCTGGTCTGCAAATGGTACTCCACACCCAGCTGACCACAGAGATGCACCACTGTGCCCAGCCTTGTTCACTGACAGATTAAAGTCACTAATTTCCTAAAAGCACCTCTCAGGCATCCAAGCACCAGCAGACGAGAGGAGCTTGTCAGCTGTTCACAATGTGAAACATGGCAACCATAAAAAATGATTTCAAGATGTATGGCGTTCACCATCTCTCCTCTCTAACAGGAAACCCCGTGGAACTCGACCTTAGTGTCACCTCATTTCAGAGGCTCCCCTTTACTGTGCTAAGCATTCTTTTCTCCAAAGAAAGTTTGAAACAGTCGAGCTGTATGTAATAGGCGATTTATTCTTTCCACTCGGTTCCTCAGTGCTGAGACTCTAGGAATGCGTCACCATGCCTGGCTCTCAAGACACAGTTGTGTCTATTTAGGCCAGCATCAAAGGAGTAGAGCTCCCCCATCCCCCAAAGAGCACATCCTCAAAGAGATTCCTGAACTGGATTTGAAGCATCACCTCACCACTATGTAAAAAAATGTCACCTGTGGCTCATGTTCAGATGCTGCCTGCTTTACCCCAGTGCTGAGCTCCCCGGGGCAGCTGTGAGGGGGACTGGGGAGTTGCCAGATCTCACTTTTCAAAAAACAAAATCTGGACTTTGATGTGAGATTTTATTTTTATTTTATTTATTTATTTATTTGTTCATTTGTTTGTTTAGTATTTTTGAGACAGGGTCTCCCTTTTAGTCCCAGCTTGCCTGAGCTCCCTACGTAGAGCAGGCTGGTCTTGAACTCACAGAGATCCGCCTGCCTCTGCCTCCGAAGTGCTAGGATTAAAGGTGTGCGCCACCATGCCCAGCTGAGATTTTATTTTATTATTTTTTTAAATATTTTATTTATTTATTTATGTGTATGAATGAATTGTCTGCATGTAGGTTTGTGCACCCGTGTCATGCAATGCCGCGGAGGTCAGAAGAGGGCGTCGGATTCCCCTGGAACTGGAGTTCTCCTGGAATTGGAGTTACAGACGGTTCTCAGCTGCCATGTGGGTGTTGGGGATCGAACCCCGGTCCTCTGTAAGAGCAGTCGGTGGGGCTGGAGAGATGGCCTAGTAGTTGAGAGCGCCGACCGCTCTTACAGAGGAACCGGGTTCGATTCCCAGCACCCACATGGCGGCCAAGAACCGCCTGAAACTCCAATTCCAGGAGAACTCCAGTTCCAGGGGAATCCGAGACCTCTCTGTCTGACCTCACAAAGGTAATTGCACGAACAACGGAGTGCACAAAAACCTACAATGCAGACGGTTCTCAGCCACCATGTGGGTGCTGGGGATCGAACCCGGGTCCTCTGCAAGAGTCGGTGCTCTTAACCGCTAGGCCATCTCTCCAGCCCGAGATTTTATTTTTAAGGTAAGGTGTTGGCAACTAATAAAAATATTTTGAACACCAAACAACAATTATTTTTCAAACTGAAATCAGCCTGCCAATATCAGCCCAATATCTTCAATTATAAAATGAAGAGAGGCGGTATGTGCGTGGAATTACAGGGGTGAGAGCTGAGGAAGCCGGAGAGATGGCCGGGTGTCCAAGCTGTTTGTGGAACAAATTCGAGGGCTGGAGTTCAAATCCCCAGAACCCACGTTAAGCTGGGTGTGGTAAGTTATGCATAGGTGTGTTAGTTACTTCCTGTTGCTGTGATAGAACACCATGACCAAGGCAATTTACAGAAGGGGGAGTTTATTTGGTTTATGGTTCCAGAAGGGTAGGAGTCCATCATGGTGGGGAGGCGGCCAGCAGAAAGCTGAGTGCTCACATCTTCAAGGATGCACTGGAAGCAGAGATAGACAGGAAGTGGACAAGGCTAGAGGTGCTAAAAGGCCGCTACCCACTTCCAGCCGCAAGGCTGTATATACTTCCTAAACCTCCACAAACATTGCCACCAACTGGGACAAAGTTCTCAAATGCTTGGCGCCTTTGGAGGACATTCTTCATTCAAACCACCACAGTCTGAGCTGGGAGATGGGAGGCAGAGCTGTATGCTCAGAGATCCATGGACCAGGCAGTCTGCAGCGCAAGGAGCTCCAAGAGACAGCGTCTCGAGGATCAACCCAAGGCTGTCCTCCGACCTCCACGCAAGCATCCTGACACACATGCTCTCATTCACACGCAAACACATGCACACACATCATACGCATAAAGATTTTTATTTATTTTTTTATTATTATTTATTTTTGTATGTGTACGAATGTATTGTCTGCATGCAGGTCTGTGCACCTGTGTCGTGCAATGCCGCGGAGGTCAGAAGAGGGTCTCGGATTCCCCTGGAACTGGAGTTCTCCTGGAATTGGAGTTACAGATGGTTCTTAGCCGCCATGTGGGTGCTGGGGATCGAACCCGGGTCCTCTGCAAGAGCTTCGGCGCTCCTAACCGCTAGGCTATCTCTCCAGCCCACGCATAAAGATCCGCCTGCCTCTGTCTCCCAAGTGCTAGGATTAAAGGCCTGTGCCACCACGCCAGGGAGTGCCAGGCGTGGTGGCACAGGCCTTTAATCGTAGCACTTGGGAGACAGAGGCAGGCGGATCTTTGTGAGTTCAAGGCCAGCCTGGTCTACAGAGTGAGTTCCAGGACAGCTGGGGCTACAGGGAGACCCTGTCTCAAAAAGACAAAAAGACAAAAAAAAATAAAAATAAAAAAAAAAAAAATATATATATATATATTTGTATGTAAGTTGTGAGAATCAAGAGCTTGTGAGGATTTCCTTATTTCTTTCTTCCCCAATCCATTCTTTTTTTAATTTTAATATTTTGTTATTTTATTATGTGTATGAGCGCTGTAAAAGTCCTAAGTTCCTGCTGTTATAAGTGCCAGGTGTCCAGTTGGTCTTTTAGCAGCTGTAAGGTTGATGACTCCCATGGCCAAACCTGTGCCTGAGGCTGGAGGCCCTACAGATGCAAGATTACACAATCACAAAGTTGATGGGCTTCAGTGGCCCCCACACATGGACAAACCCATGACCAAATGCTGTTGGCCTTCGCTCGTGGGATCCAGCCCCATGAATGGACAAGTTGAAAAGATTAAGAGTTTCATGATTGATCTGGCTAAGGAAAATATGTCTGCAAAAAACCTGGGGATCTCAGTCAGGTGGCAAAGTTTGTAGGAAATTATTGCAGGGCGACTGCCTATGGGCCGGGCAGCAGGACATCTCCCCCCAGCTGTGAACCCCAGACCTTCACACAGTCCTGTTTTTCCAGCTCATGAAGAAGTCCTGTGATTTTGCTCATGACCCCAAAACATGCTGGTTGAAGTGTTAGCAAACACATGCCTGAGCTCAGTCATGCCTACACATGAGTGTTTTGGTTGCATGTTTTTGTTTTTGTGTTTTGGGGGCAGAGTCTCCCTGTAGCCCCAGCTGTCCTGCAACTCACTATGTAAACCAGGCTGGCCTTGAACTCACAGAGATCCGCCTGCCTCTGCCTCCAGAGTGCTGGGATTAAAGGCATGTGCCACCACGCACGGAGCTGTTTTTTTTCCCCCTCCACATTTCCATTCCACCCAATGTCTTAAACAATATACACATATTTATTTTATGTATTATGAGTATTTTGCCTGCATGTATGCAAGTGTATCACATATATTGCACATATGCCTGCAGAGGCCAGAAGAAGGCATTGGATGCTCTGGAATTGGAGCTACAGTTGATAGCCACCAGGTGGGTTCTGGGAACAGAACCTGGGTCCTCTGCAAGAGCAGCCAGTGATCTTACCTCTGAGCCAGCTCTCCAGCCCCACTACATTAAAAATATTTAAACATTTACTTAATTGTGTTGTGTGCATGTGCATGCGTAGTGCACCATGGACACAAGTGGAGGTCAGAGGACAACCATGTGGGAGTCAGTTTTCTCTTTTCACCATATGAGTTCTGGAGTGGAACTCAGGCAATCAGTCTTGGTGACAAACACCTTTACCTTCTGAGCCATCCCACCAGCCCCACCCAATGTCTTTTAAAAAATACAGGAGTGCAGCTGGGCGTGGTGGCACACGACTTTAATCCCAGCACTTGGGAGGCAGAGGCAGGCAGATCTCTGTGAGTTCAAGGCCAGCCTAGTCTACAGAGTGAGTTCCAGGCCGGCTGAGACTAAAGGGAGACCCTGTCTCAAAAAGACCAAAAAATAAAATAAAATAATAAAAATCCGTAAGTGCACCCATGTCATGCAGTGCCCACAGAGGTCTGAAGAGGGCATCAGATTCCTTGGAACTGGAGTTACGGACAATTGTTAGCTGCCATGTGGGTGCTGGGAATTGAACCTGGGTCATCTGCAGTAGTAGTTGGTGCTCTTAACTGCTGAGCCATCTCTCCAGCCCCCCAATGTCTTTTTCTTTCTTTTTGGTCTTTTTGAGACAGCATCTTCCTGCAGCCCCAGCTGTCCTGGAACTCTCTATGTAGACCAGGCTGGCCTTGAACTCAGAGATCCACCTGCCTCTGCCTCCCAGTGCTGGGATTAAAGGTGTGCGCCACCACACCCAGCCCCAATGTCTTTTATTTAAGAATGGAAAAATGAGTGACAGGAGGGATGGACCTCTTTAAAACTCAAGCTCCATCCACATGCCTAGCACTGAGACTATATAAGGAAACCACATCATATTCTTCCATACTGGAGTAAACCTCAGATTTATTTATTTATATACAAGTTCTTGCTATGTAGTTTTGGCTGGACAGAAGCTCACTATGTAGGCCAGGCTGGCTTTGAGCTTGTGATCTTCTTGCCTTTGCCTCCCAAGTGCTGGGATTATAGATAGGCATGTACTGCTATGCTTGGCCGGATTAAGCAGATTTTTAAAAATTACATTTATTGGGGCTGGAGAGATGGCCTAGCGGTTAAGAGCACCGACTGCTCTTGCAGAGGACCCGGGTTCGATCCCCAGCACCTACATGGCGGCTAAGAACCATCTGTAACTCCAATTCCAGGAGAACTCCAGTTCCAGGGGAATCCAACACCCTCTTCTGACCTCCGCGGCATTGCATGACACGGGTGTACAAACCTACATGCAGACGATACATTCATACACATACAAAAATTAAGCTGGAGAGATGGCCTAGCGGTTAAGAGTACCGACCGCTCTTACAGAGGACCCAGGTTCGATCCCCAGCACCCCCATGGCGGCTGAGAACCGTCTGAAACTCCAATTCCAGGAGAACTCCAGTTCCAGGGGAATCCGAGACCTTCTTCTGACCTCCGCGGCATTGCATGACACGGGTGTACAAACCTACATGCAGACAATACATTCATACACATACAAAAATTTTAAAAAATTACATTTATTTATTTAGTCTGTGCGCCATAGTGGGCATGTGGAGGTCAGGGGGTCAGAGGACGGCTGTGGGAGTCGTGGGGGTCAGAGGACGGCTGTGGGAGACGTGGGGGTCAGAGGACGGCTCGGGAGATGGCTTTCTCCTTCTGCCATGTGGGTCTGGGGACTGAAATCAGGTCATCACGCTTAGCAACAAGCACCTTTATCCACTGAGCCATCTCAGTTGGTTAGTTTTCTGACATAGGGTTTTGGCCTGGAACTCACTCTGTAGACCAGGCTGGCCTCAATGTCACAGAGATCCATCTGCCTCTGTCTCCCAAGTGCTGGGATGAAAGGCATGCAACACCACACCCAGCCTCATATTTTTATTTTTATTTTTTGAATTAAAAAGATTTAGAGGCATTTAGGACTTGCCCAGAGTGTCAGAGAGTTAAGACTGAAACCTAGCTCCATGACCTTAAAAGGTGATTCCTGCCGAGGTGGCGCACACCTTTAATCCTAGCACTTGGGAGGCAGAGGCAGGTGGATCTCTGTGAGTTCAAGGCCAGCCTGTTCTACAGAGTGAGCTCCAGGCCAGCTGGGGCTAAAGGGAGACCCTGTCTCAAAAAGACAAAAAAGACAAAAAAAAAAAAAAAGATCCTTGCTGTTCATCGGTTGGGCCCCCTCACCTGAGTGTGAAGAGCTATGACGGTAACTACGCAACAGAAAGTTTGCAGCAAAGTTTTTAAAATTATTTTTTATTGTAGCTATCAGTGGAAGTTACACTGTAAACTGAAGATAAGCAACAATAAAATCATTAATTTTTTTGAATCAAGGAGTAAAAACAACATAACACAGAATCCTTCTGAATGGCGGAAAACGAGGAACCATTCTGCCATAGTGACAGTTTAGTTTGGAAAAAATTATCACCATTTCTTTAACATAAAGTATACATTTGACGACACTGTTTAAAACCTAGCCTCTTCAAGCTTTTCAGCCTTACCCAGAAGAGGTTTTGAAATAACTTTTTAGGGAAAAATAGTTGAACCGAACGTAGAAAAATGTTTAATTAAATTTGAAATACTGAGAACACTTTTGATTAAAAACTTTATTTGCTTTCTGCTTATCATAGTCACATATTATCTTTAAGGAGTTAAAATGACAAACAAATGTGAGCCTGGCCCCCAAGTCCACAGTGATGAAGTTGGGCATTTGGTGCCTCTAATGACACAGTGATCACACGTACATCTGTACATTGAAGACCTCCTCTCCTGTCCACACCCAACAGAGTTCCAAGTCCTTCTTATAAAATATGGCTGCCAAGTTTAGGTCATTGTGTTTTCTCTGGTCCCACAGTAACTACAGGTTAGACCAATTTTGCTGTCTTCACTGTTACTGTGTAACCAGACGTTTAAAAAGAAGGCATTAGAGAAACATTTTGAAGGGCTGCAGCCTTTAGATACTACAGTAAATTGTTCTTATGAAAAGCCAACGAAAAAATAAGGCGAGGCCAGGCATAACACAGAGCTACGAAGGCAAGACGAGGAAGGAGGGTTGAGAGCCCACTGCCATGTCTGGTATCAGTAGAAACATTTGGCAAGAATAAGGAGTGTGAGAAAAGAGGACAGGAAGGGTTACTCTGAATTTATATAATATTTCAGTTGGAAAAACGTACTGTTGTTAACCCCCGAGAACAGTAGTTCACATCTGCAATACAAATAGGCACACCCGGTCCAGGTGACTAAGAAGTACATTTTCAAAGGCTCCACCTGGAGGACCTGCTGCAGGTGGCTCTGCCCTCCCCACAGGTCTTATATTTACATTTTACTCTTCAGAAAAGTTCCTTGAAAAAGAATGTTAGTTCTTTATTTCTTAGGGTTTTAAAAAAGCAGCAGTTATGTAAAGTGGAATCAGTCAGTACTGCTTTAGGGAGTGCTTCTGTGTGCACATATGTGTAAGAAACATCTGGTGTGAGTGAGCAGGTTACTATGGAATGGTTACATTGTGAGTTTAGTCTTCCAAACACTAAAGAATCAATAAATAATTTGGTTTACATAAACAATACACACAGTGTTATAAACACAAAGTAGTTATACATACATACATACATACATACATACATACATACATACATACATACACAGGACTGCTTTCCACAGCCTACAAATGCAGCCACAAATGCTACTTACTGAAAGATAATACTCTTATGGGTCCATAACTGAAGGGAGACATTAAGGCTATACATTACAGCCAAAAATTGTTTACCATTGTTCCTGGTATATCAGTGTTAGCTATCTCACTGCATTGTGCAAGGATACGGCTGGCCTGGATCTATGTAGCCCAGGCCAGCTTTGAGTTTGGGATGATCTTCCAGCCTCTGCTTCCCGAGTGTTGGGAGTATAGGTGTGAGCTGCCACACTGGAACTTTTTGTTCATTTTAAGCATAAACTCCCCCAACTTTCCCCTTCATTACTAGCAATTCTCATTGTCCTGCTAACCAGAGGTTACCATCTTTGTTAGCAGTAAGATGGAAAAGCCCAAATGCTGGTGAGAAGGGGAGGTCAGCGTAAATACAGGTAAATAAATGTTGAAGGTAACCATACCCTGTCTATCTAAAAGAAACCCATTTTTCTTTTTTTTTTTAATTTTTATTTATTTATTTATGTGTATGAATGTACTGTCTGCATGTAGGTCTGTGCACCCGTGTCGTGCAATGCCATGGAGGTCAGAAGAGGGTGTCGGATTCCCCTGGAACTGGAGTTCTCCTGGAATTGGAGTTGCAGACGGTTCTCAGCCACCATGTGGGTGCTGGGGATCGAACCCGGGTCCTCTGCAAGAGTCGGTGCTCTTAACCGCTAGGCCATCTCTCCAGCCCCCAAACCCATTTTTCTTAAACAAAGCCCAAAAGGAAACCCAACAAATTTGTCTGTGCAAAAAGGAATTGTTTATGCCTGTGGTAAATGCCCTTTGTAACTTCCTAGAAACAGGGTCCTCCTTTAATAAGGAATTGGGTTCCTTGTTGAAGTCTGTTGAAATGCTGGTCCCTGCCCATGATCCATAATGTAGCTCAGTTAGACACCCGATGTGATCTACATACAGGTGCTCAGAATCAGGACACGAACATTATACTTTAATTTCTCTCTCTATTGGACTTTTGAGGGAGTCTAAGTAGCCTGGGCTTGCCTCAAACTGTGGTGATTCTTCTGTACTGGCCTCCTGACTGCTGGGACTACAGGTTCGTACAAACAACACATCTGGCTTGTATTTGAACATTTATATATACAAGATGATTGGAATTTTTAAAGTAAAGTAATTTCAATCCCATAAAGTGACAAGGGAAACTAGTAAACTTTTTTTTTTTTTTGAGACAGGGTCTCCCTATAGCCCCAGCTGTCCTGGAACTCACTCTGTAGACCAGGCTGGCCTTGAACTCACAAAGATCCACCTGCCTCTGCCTCCCAAGTGCTAGGATTAAAGGCGTGCGCCACCACACCCGGCAAAACCAACTCTATTCTAAGGAAAGGTATTGAAATCTGCCAAGAAACAAAGCGATAATCAGGTGGAGAACACTCCAGGGCAGGTGAGCACAGGGATCTGAAGACAGCAGGCCAAGCTCTTACCGAGTGTCTGAGGTGTCACCACAGGGACTTAAGCACACCTGTGACTGCCTTAGTACCACTGAAAGGAATTTGGTTTGGGGAAACTTGGGATTTTTTCCAAGGATTATTACAAAAAGAAAATTACCTATGTACTAGAGCTCTGCCAGGAGAGAACCAGCACTTATGGGGAAGGGACACCACAACACAGTATGCTTCGTGCTTCTCACACTTGTTTTGTAAAACCATCTACCACTTTAAGAGGCATTCACAGAAGCAGGTTAGGAAGGAACCATTCGGATCACACTCCTCTATTACCTTGAACTGGACAGCTTTTCCTGTGGAGAAGCCAAACAGTGTCCACATTGATTCTCAAGAAAACTTAGTAAGAGCAGCATCATTAGTACCAGGGGAGACAGGCACACAGAGATGAAAGAAACTGAGCACGGACACAGAACAAAGGAGTGGCAGGGCCATCAGGACTGCCCTCCACGTCTCATGCTACAGAGCCTGTTCTACTATAGACCTTTTTCTAGTTGTGACTTTTTATTTTATTTTGTGTGTATGAATGTATTGCCTGCATGTATGTAAGTGCACCTGTGTCGTGCAATGCTCGAGGAGATCAGAAGATGGTGTTGGATTCCCATGGAACTGGAGTTATAGATGGTTGTTAGCCATCAGGTGGGTGCTGGGAATCTAACTCAGGTCCTTTGCAAGAGCAGTCAGTGCTCTTAATCACTGAGCTGTCTCTCCAGCCCTTAGTTGTGACCTTTTAAAAGTTACATTTGAAAAACATCTTATTACAACTCCGGGTTGCATAGACAGTAGCTTAATCCCCCCCCCCCATGGACACATTTTTTTTTATCTTTTTTTAAAATTTTTAAAATTTATTCTTATATGTGTCTGAATGTACTGTCTGCATGTAGGTTTGTGCACCCGTGTCATGCAATGCTGCGGAGATCAGAAGAGAGTATTGGATTCCCCTGGAACTGGAGTTAAAGATGGTTCTCAGCTGCCATGTGGGTGCTGGGGATCGAACCCGGGTCCTCTGCAAGAGCAGTCGGTGCTCTTAACCGCTAGGCCATCTCTCCAGCCCTTTTGTTCCAAACTGGCCTGGAACTCAGATATATGCCACTATGTCTGCCTAAAAGGTTTTAAAAATTTATTTATTTATTTTATGTGTATAAGTGTACTATCTGCATGTAAGTAGGTGCACCCATGTGGTTCAATGTTGTGGGGGGGGGGTCAGAAGAGGGTGTTGGATTCCCCTAGAACTGGAGTTAAAGATGGTTCTTAGCTGCCATGTAGGTGCTGGGAATCAAACCTGGGTCCTCTCCAAGAGTAGTCAGTGCTCTTAACCACTCAGCCATCTCTCCAGCCCCTGCCTAAAAGTTTTTAAAGGTTTATTTTTATTTTATTTTATTGGTCTTTTTGAAGCAGGATCTCCCTGTAGCCCCAGCTGTCCTGGAACTCACTCTGTAGACCAGGCTGCCCTTGAACTCACAGAGATCTGCCTGCCTCTGCTGGGATTAAAGGGTTGCACTACCATGTGGGCCTAAAGGTTAATTTTCTATCATTTATGTGTTTGTATGTGTGTCCACTGAAGCCAGAAGGGGGCTTCAGATCCCTGGGAGCTGGAGTTACAGACATGCGTAACCTATCCAATGTAGATGCTGGGATCTGATATCCAGTCCTCTGACAGAGCAGTAAGAGCTCTGAACTACTGAGTCATCTCTCCATCCCCTAAAAACTTTTTTTTTTCTTTTTGAGACAGGTCTCCTTGTAGCCCCAGGTGTCCTAGAACTCACTATGTAGTCCAGGCTGGCCTTGAACTCACAGAGAGAGATCTGCCTGCCTCTACCTCCTGAGTGCTGGGGGATTAAAGGTGTGTGCCATCATGCCTGGCTTGAAAACTTTATTTATATGGATATTTATATATTTATATAGGTGTATTTTTCATAAACCAAGAAGTCAAATGTGAGGAATCTACATAACAAGTAAATAAATATTATAAATATTTAAATTAAGAGTAATGAGTAGTATTCAACCATTCAATCTACTTTTTAAAATTTCAATTTTATTTTTAGTTATGTGTGAATGTGTGACTACACATGTGCAAGCACATGCCTATGAGTGCAGTGTCCAATGAGAGCGGAAGAGGTCGATGGATCCCCTGGAGCTGGAGTTAAAGACAGTTCTTAGCTGCCATGTGGGTGCTGGGAATCGAACCCAGGTCCTCTGCAAGAGCAGTTGGTGCTCTTAACTGCTGAGCCATCTCTCCAGCCCCTGTTGTTCTCTTTCTTAAAGAGGAGAAAAGATTGTTTCCTGGACTAAGGAAAAAAAAACACCTGGAAAACTTTCAAATACTCATACAGGGACAACTATTACAGAAGATTCCAGTTAATGTCTCCTGTTCTCCCCCCCCCCCCCCGTGGTTTGTGCTTGTCATACACGTGTTTGTCCACTGAGGTATATCACCAGTCCACTATGCTCTTGGTTTCTGAATTTGAAAAAGAACACATGTAGATCTGCATAGTCCTTATCTATGAGATCATTCACTGTCTGTGAAAAAGGGAGATATTTGCAATTAATTATCATAGGTGATCAAGTCTATTACTGCTAAAAACAAAGCTTCCTCTTGTTTACTCCCTGGGACCAAACTGGATGCACTAGCCAAGTGGAACTATTTATGCTAAAATTCTTTCTTCATTAGAACCTACTACCAGTTCCCCCAAATCTTTCACCAAAAACATTTTCAGTGTAAGAATGCCTGGAAAAGCTCAGCTTTTGGTATTTTCTAAGGAAGGAGAAAACTGCAAAGGCAACACTGATAGCAATGCTGTGGTTTTCCTTAAGGATAAATACCTCATGTAATTTGTTTTTGTTTTTGTTTTTTTTTTTTTTTGGTTTTTTCGAGACAGGGTCTCCCTGTAGCCCCAGCTGTCCTGGAACTCACTCTGGAGACCAGGCTGGCCTTGAACTCACAAAGATCCGCCTGCCTCTGCCTCCCAAGTGCTAGTATTAAGGGCGTGCGCCACCACGCCCGGCATGTAATTTGTTTTTTAAAAAATATTTTATGCCGGTGGTGGCACATGCCTTTAATCCTAGCACTTGGGAGGCAGAGGCAGGCGGATCTTTGTGAGTTCAAGGCCAGCCTGGTCTACAGAGCGAGTTCCAGGACAGCTGGGGCTATAGGGAGACCCTGTCTCAAAAAGACCCCCCCCCCCAAATTTCTATAATCAGGGGAATATTCAGTGACCTCTTGATATGGGGGTAAAGGAAATAACTCAGAATGTACATCATAAAGCGAATTATGTAAACTGGAAAAATACAGAAAGAAATGATATGGCTAATATCTACATGAAATCACATGTGAATCCAATTAATATTGTAATTACATAGCATAAACTAAGGTTTTTCCCAGGGGCTGGAGAGATGGTTAAGTAGTTAAGAGCACTGGCTGCTCTTGCAAAAGACCTGGGTTCAGCTCTCAGGACCCATATGGCAGCTAACAATGATCTGTAACTTCAGTTCCAGGTGATCCGATGCTTTCTTCTGGCCCGCCCAGGCATAACATACCTGTGGTGCAGACAAAACACTCATACACATATAATAAAAATAATTAAATAAGTAAGGTTTTCCCATTTCCTTCCTCTCAGTGGAAGAACAGAATAGAGTGAGTGAACTAGCGTATATAAAGCTTCAGTGATCTGGAATTTAAAATTCAAGAAAGGATAAAAGTTGTCTTTTAATTTCTCACGGGAAAGGAAAAAAACGTTTACCATGCAAATTCTTAGTGCAAAAACATAATGGACATATTTTACCTTCTTAAAGAAATGCATCTTTTTCATATACATATTTAAAACAAATACTGTGCCAATATGAATAACTCTGACGCAGGAACCTGGAGTGCTGGGTACACGTGAGATGGCCACAGCCATCCTCTCTGCTTCCCACTCAGCTCGTGTTCATCAGTTATCACTACTTAGTTGAGACTGTACTTAGCTGAAGTACTCACTCCGCAGCTGTGGCTCCTGCTAGCCAGTTACACTCTCTTCACTGATGCTGAGGTACTGAATCTCTGTGAGTTCAAGGCCAGTCTCGTGTATATAGCAAGCTCTAGGCCAGCTGGAACTAAAGGGAGACCCTGTCTCAAAAAGACCCCCCCAAATAAAACCCCTTAAACATGCAAACATAGTTAAGTATCCTTAAAAGGAGAACCTGAGGCGGGTGTGGTGGTGCCTTTAATCCTAGCACTCTGGAGGCAAAGGCAGGCGGATCTCTGTGAGTTCAAGGCCAGCCTGGTCTACAGAGCAAGCTCCAGGCCAGCTGGGACTAAAGGGCATCCCTGTCTCAAAAAAAAAAAGTATCCTAGAAAAAGTTCAGGGTAGAAAAATCTTCCAAACAATTATGGAAAGGGAAATCTAATTTCAAAGCCAATCCTCAATGACTTTTAGATCTTTTGCTATTTTTTTTCCAGACCTGTAAAAATGACATTATAATTTTGAGCAATGAGCTAAAAAATGTTGAACAAATATTTATTTGACAACTTTCTCTCAAATTGCAATCAGGTAAAATAAATTCAGTCTGTTAGTGTTAGCTTGCTATCAAATGAATGGGAAAAAAATCTACTTACAAAAAAGAAGGCACTCTTCCTCTTCACATGTAGACATCTGCCTAAAGACTGTCCTTAGGGGCTGGAGAGATGCCCTAGCAGTTAAGAGCGCTGACTGCTCTTGCAGAGGACCTGGGTTCAATCCTCAGCACCCACATGGTGGCTGAGAACCATCTTTAACTCCAGTTCCAGGGGAATCCAACACCCTTTTCTGACCTCCGCAGCATTGCACAACATGGGTGCACAGACCTACATGCAGACAGTACATTCATACACATACAAGAATAAATAAAAAAATTTAAAAAAGACTGTCTTTAATGCCCAGTATATGAAAAACTTAAATAGTCTAATTATAAAATAGTGTTAATGGTTTATTGCTAAAAACCCAAACATTATACTTAATAGAATCAGTAGTTTGGTTGGTATATTAACATGCCATTTAATTTTTGCTAATATTACAAAGAAATAGGAAAAGCTAGAAATATCAATAAAAAATCTTAAAACCAACAATTTAGGCAAAATATAAAAGTTGCACACAACTTGCCAATAAATACAAAAATCACAAGAGAGAAATTAATCTTAAAAATAAATTCATAATTGCTATTAAGACATCATAAGGGCTGGAGAGATGGCCTAGCAGTTAAGAGCACCGACCGCTCTTACAGAGGACCCGGGTTCAATCCCCAGCACCCATATGGCGGCCGAGAACCGTCTGAAACTCCAATTCCAGGAGAACTCCAGTTCCAGGGGAATCCGAGACCCTCTTCTGACCTCCGCGGCATTGCACGACACGCGTGCACAGACTTGCATGCAGACAGTACATTCATACACATACAAAAATAAATAAAATGTGAAATTGAAAACAAATGTTAAAAAAAAAGACATCATAAAAATGGAAAGTTTAATATGCAAGTATCTCTGCAAACAGACACAGTATACGCCAAACAATCAATATAATTTTCCCACTGTTGTTACACAAAGCAGCATTACGGGGTTACTGAGGTGTGGCTTCGGCTTGCTTTTAGCCTGCTCATTTTCTGGAGGAATGCTCACTAAATTCACAAGAACCAATTAAGTGGGCCATGTACTGCTGTTTCCCGCTTCTTTCTAGTCAGTTACTGCACTTCTAGTGTCCCAGTATTTTCCTTCCTTTGCCCATCTTTCCCACAACCCAATTTGCATTTTTTTCTCCCTCCTCCACCCAGTGCTAGGGAATGAAATCAGAGTTTTGCACATGCTAACTAAGCATGTATTCTACCAATGAGCTATGTCCCCAGCCTTATGTTTTATTTTCAAATAACCAATCATGCCCTTTTAGATGTACTGTAATTTTTCATGCACATCCCACCCTAGAAAAAGAGGAATAATTTAGAAGAGTCACTAGTGTCTACAAAAGAAAATTTCCCTTGGATGCAGATATAATCATTTTGTTTTTCTCAGTGACTTAGCTTTCCCTTTAGAAGGATTCTTCTTTAAAAATGATTCATTAATTGCACGACATGGGTGCACAGACTTGCATGCAGACAGTACATTCATACACATACGGAAATAAATAAAAAAATTAAAAATTAAAAAAAAATGATTCATTAGCCAGGCATGGTGGCGCACACCTTTAATCCTAGCCCTTGGGAGGCAGAGGCAGGTGGATCTTTGTGAGTTCAAGGCCAGCCTGGTCTACATAGTGAATTCAGGACAGCCGGAGTTACAGGGAGACCCTGTCTCAAAAAGACAAAAAAAAAAAAAAAAAAAAGATTCATTAAAGAGAAAAGGTTAGGTCAGAAGGTCATTTGTGCTGAAAAAGGAAAAGTAGCTTATAATAAACAATTCCAGGCAAGACACCATTTTTGTGGGGCACTTACCACTATAGCTATTATCTTGTTAAGGAGTTAGGTATGTACATTACAGATCACTTCAAACATAGCTGAGAATTAAAAAATTACATTTTCAAATTTACAAAATATATTTGGTGAGCGCTAATTTAGACATTTCACTGGATACAAACTTTCCTTGGTTCTCCACACCAGACTCAGGACAACAAATAACATTATTTATACTTTTGGTATTCTAAAATAATTATATTTTTTACCATCATGCTACTTGAAAATAAAAATCTGCAGCACCATCTTCAGAAAGGCACTTTCTAAGAACCACCTTGCTATAAAAAATTATTTAGAAAACAAACTCAGTATCTACCCCCAAAATCTTTACAGAGACTCAAAAAGGGTATAATATTAGATTTTGGTTACCTTAGACATTGGTTTTGAAAAGGAGAGGTGCCCAATGGATAGGTGATTTGAGAAGATCCTAATCTTGTCATATTGTTACCTATAACTTTAACAGGGTTTCCCACTGGTAAATCTCAACCCTCCACACTGAAATTCACCATCCTTTAATCTTTAATTCATGTTAAAACCACTAACTTCTATACTTTATGAATAAAAGATTCTTTTGTTTTGTTTTGTTTTTTGGTCTTTTTGAGACAGAGTCTCCCTGTAGCCCCAGCTGTCCTAGAACTCACTCTGTAGACCAGGCTGGCCTTGAACTCACAAAGATCTGCCTGCCTCTGCCTCCCAAGTGCCAGGATTAAAGGCGTGCGCTACCATGCCCGGCTCTCTCTCTCTCTCTTTTTTAAAGACGGTTCTTAGCTGCCATGTGGGTGCTGGGAATCGACCCCAGGTCCCCTGCAAGAGCAGTCAGCGCTCTTAACCACTGAGCCATCGCTCCAGCCCCGTAAAAGATTCTTTAAAAACTTATATTTGTACTGCCAGGCGTGGTGGTGCACACCTTTAATCCTAGTACTCAGGATGCAGGGGCAGGCGGATCTCTGTGAGTTCAAGGCCAGCCTGGTCTATGGAGTGAGTTCCAGGCCAGCTGGGGCTACAAGGAGACCCTCTAAAAAAAGACCAAAAAATTATCTGTATTTACTTATTTATATTTTATGTGTGAGTGTTATGCCTGCATGTATATAAGTACGCCCATGCTGTGCAATGTTTGTATAGGATAGAAAGAGGGCGTTAGATCTCCTTGAACTAGTGTTTTAGATAGATGGTTGTTAACTGCCATGTGGATGCTGGGATTTTAACCTGGATCTTTTGCAAGAGCAGCCAGTGCTGAGCCATCTCTTTAGCCCCAAATAAAAGATTCTTAAGATTTAATCAATAATATAAAAATCTAAAGCACTCTATTTGATATATAAAGTAAATCTCAATTGGCCATTGATAATATTATCAGATGTTACAGGGAAAATTATAAACTTAAATGTTCCATTTTTAGAAGTAGAAAAAAAGTAAAAAAGAAAATATATAAATATGTCTTGTTAATTTTGGGCACAGAGTATTTCTATGTAGCTCAGTATAGTCTTGAACTCAAGATACTCTGGCTTGAGCTTCAAGAGTGCTAGAATTACAGGCAGGTACTACTAAGCAGCTTGTTCTGATTTCCACATTGACTTACAAAAATTTAAGGGGCTGGAGAGATGGCTAGCTCCTTGAACTTTATAAAATGTAAGCCTCTGAAGAGAACCACCACATGTCTTGGATAATAGTCTCTACGGGCTTCAGATCTATTGCCGGCCCTCCAAGTGCTTACACTTTTCTTTACACTGAGGTCTTGCCAGCCATTTCGACTCAGTGGCAGCTTGGTTTCTTATTTCTCAAGACAGACTTTAAATCCACCATCCTAAGATCAACTGGATGATATACGAGTCAACATTAGACTGTAGTGGATCCTAGAGAAGCTTGGGAAACAAGGATGGGTCTGCTACAAGATAGTGATGACTCTTACTCAACTACCAAAACACTACAACATTCCTACTGGCTCTCTTCTAGGAAGAAAAATAAATTAATATTTGTAAGCAGAGATATTTCCAGACTATTTCTTTCTGGGAAACTTGGTAAAGGGTAATTATTAAGAAAATGAAAGGTCATTCACATTTCTGTGAAAATGAGCCCAAACTCAGAACTGAGGAAACTGAAGTCCTCTTTTAGAACTGTCAAAGAAAAAAAAAGTACTTTCCTAGAACAAAGGATACCCTGATGTTAAATTGAAACCAAGATGGCAACATTTCTTGTTGCCTTGATATTTCATGTCCCTAAAAGTACCTAAAAACACTAGCCTTGCTGGGCGTTGTGGCACATGCCTTTAATCCTAGCACTCAGGAGGCAGAGGCAGGTGGATCTCTGAGTTCAAGGCCAGCCTGGTCTACAGAGTGAGCTCCAGCCCAGCTGGGACTAAAGGGAGACCCTGTCTCAAAAAGACAAAACAAAACAAAACACTAGCCTTGACTCTTGCTATCTCTTCATGGTTTAGTGCAGTAACATCAGACTCTACATAAATAAATATAGCAGCTACAGAATCATTAATGTATCATCTTCACACTAATATAGCACTTTACACAGACACACTTGCCATCAAGAATATACATTAAAGTCCCAGCTTATCTTCACATGAAAGTTAATTATATAGCTCTGGCTGGTCTAGAACTTGCTCCGTAGACAAGGCTGGTCTTGTATTCACAGAGATCCTCCTTCCTCTGTCTCCTCCTAAGTTCAGATTGACATTTAAAGTCAATTTTTTTTTTTTGTCTTTTTGAGACTGGGTCTCCCTGTAGCTCTGGCTGTCCTGGAACTTGTTATGTAGACCAGGCTGGCCTTGAACTCACAAAGATCCGCCTGCCTCTGCCTTCCAAGTGCTAGTATTAAAGGCATGCACTACCACGCCTGGCTAAAGTCAGTCTTATGAGACACATCATAAAAAATTACAAGGCAAAATTCAGCATTTACCATATAGTTAGTGAACAAAGATAAAGGCAGAAAACTGACTATGGGTTTCATGATGCTTAAACTAAAAAAGAAACTTAACAACAAAAAGATTAGGAATTCTACCCAGATGCACAAAAATAATTAGCACAAATTTCAAGTATTTGTCATTAGCCTTTTGCCTTAAAATTCTAAGCACAGGTTTCATGGCATTAAGTTTGGTATATCAATTTGTTAGCAGGCACAACAGAAATATACTATATCTATTCTTCTAAGTTAATCTTTTTATTTTTTTAATATTTATTATTTTTATTTTATGAGTCTGAGTATATTGTCTGCAAGCATGTAAGTGCACCCATGTTGTGCAATGACGGTGGATGTTAGAAGATGGCACTGGATCCTCTGGAACTGGAGTTACGGACAGTTGTTAGCCACCATGTAGATGCTAGGAATTGAACCAGGGTCCTCCTCAAGAGTGGCCAGTGCTCTTAACTGCTGAGCCATCTCTCCAGTCCCTAAGTTAGTTAATCTTAAACTAGTAATGTTGAATAATAGAAGAGCATCCTAAAAAAGAAACAATTTAAAAGATAAAATCTTGTATTTGGAAAAAAAATTTCCTCTTAAAGATGTCCTTGCAAATAAGAGTTAAATTAAGGGTTTCAGTCTTAGCAGTCTGTGAGACTGAAAACTGGTAGCACAGGAAAAAGAAAGACAAAGGCTATCCACAGTTGCTCCCTAAAGTTCTCACATGAGAAAGTGTGGCTGCCACAGACAAAGATAAATGTTTTCTTTATAATGGACAGACCAAGCAAAAGATTTTTTTACCCTCTAGGTAGTGTGATTTTTTTTTTCTTCTTGTGCCCATGTTCCTGAATATAGGGGGAAATACACCCAGGCATGACAGTAAGAAACTGTCATCCCAGCTACTGGGGAGGGGGAGGGGGAGGGGGAGGGGGAGGGGGAGGGGAGAATTACTACTTGAGGGGAGAATTTCAAGGCCAGCATGGGCAATATGGGGAGGCTTTGTTTCTAAAACAAACAAACAAGCCAACAACCAACTCTAAGCATGTTTGAAGGAATTTTTTTGTGGTGAAGGAGATGGGAAAACTAGGAGAAAAAAATGTATAAACTACACAAATATTATCTTTTGTAAAGTGCTTTGAAACAGTGTTGTAAACTGCATTTCCCATACTTTAAAATAATAAAAATATAAAATACAGTACTTTCTAAGTTTTCTGGCAGAAGGACAAAAGATTTCATGCCTGTTAGAGAACATGGGCTCAGATTTTAGGCTCAATGCACAGTAAACTGGCAATAACAGTGGATTAGAAGAGAGCAACTAAAGATTTTAAATCCATTACTTTTCATGTGCAGATGGAATTCTGAAAGGCTAACAATACCCACAAGGAACAATATAACAATATATACTGTCCATCTTCTGAACCGTGCTGAAAAAAAAAAAACCCTCAAAAGCAATTTTCTTGAGTTACAAAGTGCAAAGTTCTCCTGAATCCAATGTTATTGATAAACTCAGTTTTATAGTATTTTTAATATCTTAAAGTTATCAATTAAGTTACTGATTAAAGAAATGGAAAAAATAAGTTTTGTAAAAGTTTGCTCCATATTTCAGAGATTTAACTCATTAAAAAGAAGCATGACTTTAATCCTAGCACTTGGGAGGCAGAGGCAGGCAGATCTTTGTTAGTTCAAGGCCAGCCTGGTCTACAGAGTGAGTTCCAGGACAGCTGGGGCTACAGGGAGACCCTGTCTCGAAAAAGACAAAAAAACAACAAAAAAAAAGAATCAAATTTCTAAATTACTTTGTCATTATCACCTTAATTTTTTTTTTTGGTCTTTTTGAGACGGGGTCTCCTTTTAGTCTCAGCTGGCCTGGAACTCCCTATGTAGACCAGGCTGGCCTTGAACTGACAGAGATCTGCCTGCCTCTGCCTCCCAAGTGCTGGGATTAAAGGCGTGAGCCACCATGCCCAGCTTATCACCTTAATTTTAAGGAGACAGTTATACTGGTGAAAAAACAGCCAAATAATTAATTCTGTCTATTTTGATTTCTTTTAGTAAAAGAAAATGGGTGCCTACTAAATCTGGTTCTTTAATAAATATGATCTAATTTTTAAAATTTAAGAATCTTTTTGAAATCTTAAGCTGTTCATTGTCATTTCTTAAAACAAAATTCAATTTTACTTCTAACTGAACCTTTCTAATACTCAAGGTGAGATTCATTTAGTCAAATTTACTTCCTTTACTGTTTTTTTTAAATTTTTAAATTTATTTTGTATGTGTATGAATGTACTGTCTGCATGTAGGTTTGTGCACCCGTGTCGTGCAATGCCACGGAGATCAGAAGAGGGTGTCGGATTCCCCTGGAACTGGAGTTCTCCTGGAATTGGAGTTACAGACGGTTCTCAGCCGCCATGTGGGTGCTGGGGATCGAATGTGGGTACTCTGCAAGAGCAGTCGGTGCTCTCAACCGCCAGGCCATCTCTCCATCCCCTACCATGGCTTTTTTTTAAAGATATGCAATAAAATTGAAGATTACAAAACATTCCTTCTGAAATTAAGGCTGTATTACTTTGCCCTTGTTAGATGATAGATGTGTCTGTTCTTCCTATTATCCATGGTGAAGATGTGAGACACAACTTTCCTTTAAAACTGCTTATTGCACTAAAAGATAGCAAAAGCTAGTCAGTGTTTTTTTTTTTTTGTTTTTTTTTTTTGCTTGTTTTTTGTTTTGTGTCTTTTCACGACAGGGTCTCCCTGTAGTCCCAGGTGTCCTGGAACTCACTCTGTAGACCAGGCTGGCCTTGAACTCACAAAGATCCGCCTGCCTCTGCCTCCCAAGTGCTAGGATTAAAGGCGTGTGCCACCACGTCCGGCGCTAGTCAGTTTTTATACATGATTATACTTCTATAAATATGTAGCTAATACAGTTCTATAATTATTAAAGACTATTCTAATAAATATAAAAGAAAAAGGAGCTATACTTTAAAACACATACATATATGTTTAGATATACCTATATATAAAAATATATATACGAAAATCACATTAAGGTATGAGAAGCAGCAAGTAAACTAGCAAAAATAAAAACAAAACAAAACTTGCTAATTCCTTCTCTCTTTCCACCCAATTTCAGAAGCCTAAACCTTACAGAGTTTCAAATATTTAAAATATTTCCCCTTTATAAAGGCTGTAAGGGATTTCTAGGTGTAACTCATGGGAATAGAAGGCTTTGGAACTTTTATTTTATTTTATTTTATTTATTTCTGTATGTGTATGAATGTACTGTCTGCATGCAGGTTTGTGCACCCGTGTCGTGCAATGCCGCGGAGGTCAGAAGAGGGTGTCGGATTCTCCTGGAACTGGAGTTCTCCTGGAATTGGAGTCACAGACGGTTCTCAGCCGCCATGTGGGTGCTGGGGATCGAACCCGGGTCCTCTGCAAGAGCAGTCGGCACTCTTAACTGCTAGGCTATCTCTCCAGCCTCTAAGGTTTTATATTTATAGCAGCTTTAACAAACTCACTAAAAAAAATATTTAGGCTGCAACTAGTTATATGTACATTACACACATGACAAATGTAAGTCCAGAGCAAGAAGGGGCAGACACATATGTACAAACATGGAATCAGTAGGTGAGGATTCAGAGTTGTCTATGAGATATGAGCTAGGAGTAGGGTGCATGAAATAAAAACAGAAAGTGAATTTGCCATGTTTTACCAATGAATCATAGATATGAACATTTGAATGTCACCTGTAGCATTAAGGACAAGAATGCAGACAATAAAGGCAAGAAAGGTAGTGAAAGAAATAAAGGTGGAAATAAGTAGAGGATGAAAGAAGTTCTCCATTGGAATGAACTGTAAAATACACACAGACACATATATATCTGTTACTAACCTAGACCTAGATATATATGCATATGAAATATGCATGTATATATTTTAAAAATACAGACTCATTTTACAACAATATATGAATGCACATTAATTTTTTGCACACATAATTGTGAACAATCACTTGGTTATTTGTGTAGGTGTGTTTTTAAACCATCATTCACTTTTTCTTTACGTTTTTTGCAAATATAGTTGTGCTGCCAAGCAACTTGAGGTAAAGGCATTAAAAGGGTTAGAATATAATGAGTGAAAGCAAAACAATTGCAATACTTCCTACAGGAGACTGCACAAAAAAGCAGCTGGCTGGTTTCATATTGCATAATGGTGCTGCGTTCCTTGATGAAGTAAACGATTTTCCTTGGATCAACACAAGGACCAGACCCCCACACAGTGTTGGCTTCTGTACGGCTGGAGGCATCCCTACTGAACTGACTCCAGTGGAAACATACATTGTATGTCGATACATCTTTCAGTTCTTCCTCTCAGAGAATACACTTGAGCTTGTTAAGCAAAGTACATTGTGCGTAAGGTATCTTGGTGAATTTGTACAGCCTTGGCAAGAGCCTGTGGGTCTCGCCCATTGCTCTGTCCTGAGACATGGCTTCCTTCAGCACTGTAAGAGAAGGGTGATGACACAAACACAGACTTTCTGATATAATCATTCTGAAGAACATGTATTTTAGAAAAACTTAAAAATATTAGAAAATAGACATATAGTGACTAGCTTCAATAATTTATCATCTAGCTTTAATAATTCAGTCATGACCAATTTTACTTCTTTCATTTTCTCAGGATTAATTAGAAACAAATCCCAGACATCATGTCATTTTTCTTTTTCTTTTATATGTATAAGTGTTTTACCTACATGTATGTAAGTGCACTTGTGTTAAGCAATGCCTGTGGAGGTCAGAAGAGGGTGTCAGACTCCCTGGAACTGGAGTTACAGATGGTTGTTAGCCACTATGTGGTGACTGGGAACCAAACTCGGTTCCTCTTCCTCTGTAGAATAGAACAGCCAGTGCTCTGAACCACTGAGCCATCGCTACAGCCCCTATCATCACTTTTCAGATAGTGAACTGGCTCCTCTTGTGAAGCTTTAATTCTGAATGTCAAGACTTTATGGCCAACAGCGGTACATGCTTTCACAAACTGTTAAGCTTTTATATTACCTGTCATGCTCTTTGTCCACAAGATGGTATCTGGCTCTGAATGCCACCAGATGAGCATAATACGCTGGTGCAGGTATAGAAACAGAGCGTGTACAGCGTACGTAAGTGTGGCAAAGCTGGTAAGTCAGCAGCTGAAGTTCGTCTGCAGTGAAGCAGTTGTCATCCCATAAAACGTGATAGTGTGACGGACGGCTGGTCCCCTATGGAGAAAGTAATGGTGTATTCTGTTCTGTTCTGTTCTCTTCTTTTTTTTTTTTTTTTTTTTTTTTTTTTTTTTTTTTTATTTATTTCTGTATGTGTATGAATGTACTGTTTGCATGCAGGTCTGTGCACCCGTGTCGTGCAATGCCGCGGAGGTCAGAAGAGGGTCTCGGATTCCCCTGGATCTGGAGTTCTCCTGGAATTGGAGTTTCAGACGGTTCTCTGCCGCCATGTGGGTGCTGGGGATCGAACCCGGGTCCTCTGTAAGAGCGGTCGGCGCTCTTAACCGCTAGGCCATCTCTCCAGCCCCTGAACTTTGTTCTTAAAAAAATTTTTTTTATTATTTATTTTTGTATGTGTATGAATGTACTGTTTGCATGCAGGTCTGTGCACCCGTGTCGTGCAATGCCGCGGAGGTCAGAAGAGGGTCTCGGATTCCCCTGGAGCTGGAGTTCTCCTGGAATGGGAGTTTCAGACGGCTCTCGGCCGCCATGTGGGTGCTGGGGATCGAACCCGGGTCCTCTGTAAGAGCGGTCGGCGCTCTTAACTGCTAGGCCATCTCTCCAGCCCCTATTCTGTTCATTTCTAAACTTATTTTTTTCATTTAAAAAATTTTCATTGGTGGGGTGGGGAGATGGCTCAGTGGCTAATGGTGTTTGTCACATAAACTTGGTGACCCAAGGTCAGTATCTGGAACCCATGTAAAGGTAAAAAGGAAGAACTGAATCTACAGAGTTGTCCTCTGCTCGTCACACTCATACAATGGCATTTATACCACCAATACACAATAGTATTAAAAATATTTTCATGGTGGGGGAGAGAGCACTGGCAGCTCTTCCAGAGGACCTGGGTTTGGTTCCCAGCATCCACATAGTGACTAACAACCACTTGTAACTCCAGTTCCAAGGATCTGATGCTCTCTTCTGGTTTCTGTGGCACTCCATGACACATACATCCAGGCAAACACTCATACATATGAAATAAATTTTCAAAAGAAGTTTTTTGGTCTTTCTGAAACAGGGTCTTCCCTGTAGCCCCAGGTGGCCTGGAACTTGCTATGTAGACCAGGCTGGCCTTTAACTCACCTGCCTCTGCCTCCCAAGTGCTGGGATTAAAGGCGTGCTCTGGGGCTGGAGAGATGGAGCACCAACTGCTCTTACAGAAGACCCAGGTTCGATTCCCAGCACCCACATGGCAACTAAGAACCGTCTGTAACTGCAGTTCCAGGGGAATCTGATGCCCTCTTCTGACCTCTGCGGCATTGCACGACATGGGTGTACAAACCTACATGCAGACAGTACACTCATACATATAAAAAAATAAATAAAAATTTAAAGGCGTGCTCTACCATACCCAGCAAATTTTCAAGTTTTTAATTTAAAAAGTAGCTGGGCATGATGGGACACAACTTTAATTTCAGCACTAGGGAGGTAAAAGCAGGTAGATCTCTTTGAGATCTAGGCCAGTCTGGTTTACATAGTGAGTTCCTGGCCAGCTAGGGGTACAGGGAGACCCTGTCTCAAAAACAACACAAGGGCTGGAGAGATGGCCTAGCGGTTAAGAGCTCCAACTGCTCTTGCAGAGGACCCGGGTTCGATCCCCAGCACCCACATGGGGGCTGAGAACCGTCTTTGGCTCCAGTTCCAGGGGAATCTAACGCCCTCTTCTGTCCTCTGCAGCATTGCATGACACAGGTGCACAAACCTACATGCAGACAGTACATTCATACACATAAAAATAAATAAATAAAATAAAAAAAAAACACAAAACAAAATTAAAATAAATAAGTAAAGGGGCTGGAGAGATGGTTCAGTGGTTAACAGCCTTGAACTCAGCAAGTCATAGCCTAGGCTAGCTTCAAATTCAAGAAATAACCACTATCACAAGACTGAGTATATAAGGTTCAAGGTCATGAACATGGGCAAGTACTGTCCTCCTTATAAATGTCCAGAAAAATTGTCCTCAAATTCAGATAATCCTCTTGCCTTAGCCTTCAAAGTGTGAAGATTACAGGCAACTATCAGTACATTTGACTTTGCAGATTTTACAAGGCTTACATTATACAAGTAGAAACTATTATATTTTAAATTTTACTTAGTAAAATTATGGAAATTAGTATAGAGATTTATCCAAAAACTGAAAACAGAATTACCATATAATCTAGTTACACCACTCTTAGGTATATGTGAAGGACCAAAGAGACTGGGGCACTACTGACTATAGCCAGGAAATGGTACCAGCCTAGATATCTATGGACAGATGAACGGATAAGGAGAAACGTGGCACATATACAAAATGGGATTTAAAATTTTTTTGTATAGGATTCCATGTAGCTCAAACTTTCTACGTGGCCAAGGCTGGCTTTAACTCCAGATCCTCCTGCCTCCACCTCCCAAGTGCTGGGATTACAGGTGTGTGCTTCCATGCCCAGCATGCAATGGAATTTTATACAGCCATAAAGAAAATGAAATCAAGACATTTAGAAGTCATTATACTAAACAAAATAAGCCAGACTCAGGAAGATAAATATTTTTTAAATATATGGAATCTAGATTTGAATTATATGCTGGGTGTGGTGGTATGTGTAGCACTCGGGAGGCAGAGGCAGGTAGACCTCTGTGAGATGGAGGCCAGCCTGGTTTACACAGTGAGTTCCAGGCCAGCTAGGGCTACAGGGAGACCCTGTCTCAAAAAAGCCCCCCCCAAAATTTATATACATGGATGTCTATATAAACATGCGTATTTCCATGTGATTTCCGTATGTGTAGGTCATAAAACCAGAAGGGGGATCTTGAGACGGGAGGAACAGACTTTAAGGAATGAGAAGAGAGCGTAATGGAAAACATGTGGCATGAACGTGGGGGTAGAGGGAGAGTCTGGGAAAGGAAGGGACCAGCTAGGAGGGAGCAGGGGACTTGGGGGAGGTTGATGGGGAAGACAACTGACGGTAACAAAGTATAATGACATATACGTATGAAAATGCCATAAATAAGGCTATTGTTTTGTATAGCAACTTAAAAATTAATAAAAATTTTATGAAGTTTTCTAAGAAATTAAGGATCTACTTTAGGAAGATTTATTCTATTAAGCTAGTATATTCTTTTTTTTTTTTTCTAGAACTCACTCTGTAGACCAGGCTGGCCTTGAACACACAAAGATCCGCCTGCCTCTGCCTCCTGAGTGCTAGGATTAAAGACCTTGCCCGGGGAAGCTAGGATATTCTTTTTTTCCTTTTGAGGCAGGGTCTCCCTTTAGTCCCAGCTGGCCTGGAGCTTACTATGTAGACCAGGCTGGCCTTGAACTCAGAGATCTGCCTACCTCTGCCTCCTGAGTGCTGGGATTAAAGGTGTACACCATCATGCCTGGCACAAGCTAGTATATACTGATATTTTCTTTTCTTTTTTTCATTCTGACATTTTCATAAAAATATTTCCTTCTCAAAGTAAGGAAAAGGAAGAAATTTACTTATTGAAAATTACATGAGGAAATAAATAGGAATGCAGATAAGAGTGGTGTTTCTCTTTCTGCTGAGGTTTTAAAAATATACATTGAATTTAGGTTTTAAATGAAAATCTTTCAGTTTAGGAGTAGACTTACCTGAATTCCGGCATGGCTACAGAGGTAAAAGTCAAATTCATAAGGGTGTGTAATGTCTGTATCAACTGTTGTTCCAGCTGGAATATTGCCACTTCTTCCAACCTAGATTTTTTTTGGATTAAAATTTAAATAAACAAGACAAAGGTTAAAAAAAAAATCTGAAATTACATTTAAATACAAATTAAATTTAAAAATGTTTAAATACATAGGCTGAGCCCACATTTGATTACTTTCAGCTTAAACTATTACTTAAGTAACCATTAAGTACAGACCTTATATAGGTCCTGCTTCCTGGTCTTCAATGTTTCTTAAATTAAGTGCTGATAAAAAGACCCAAAAAAAAAAAAAAAAANCTCTTCACATGTAGACATCTGCCTAAAGACTGTCCTTAGGGGCTGGATAGATGCCCTAGCAGTTAAGAGCGCTGACTGCTCTTGCAGAGGACCTGGCTGGTTCAATACTCAGCACCAACATGGGTGGCTGTGAGAAACCATCTTTAACTCCAGTTCCCAGGGGAATCAACACCCTTTTCCGACCTCCGCAGGCATTGCACCACAAGGTTGCACCAGACCCCTACATGGGAGACAGTTACATCATACATTCATACACGAATAAATAAAAAAATTTAAAAAGGACTGTCTTTACTGCCCAGTTATATGAAAAACTTAAATAGTCTAATTATAAAATAGTGTTAATGGTTTATTGCTAAAAACCCAAACATTATACTTAATAGAATCAGTAGTTTGGTTGGTATATTAACATGCCATTTAATTTTTGCTAATATTACAAAGAAATAGGAAAAGCTAGAAAATAATATTAAAAACTTTTAAAAAAAATTTAGGCAAAATATAAAAGTTGCACACAACTTGCCAATAAATACAAAAATCACAAGAGAGAAATTAATCTTAAAAATAATTCATACATGCTATTAAGACATTCCTTAAGGCTGGAGAGATGGCCTAGCCGTTAAGAGCACCGACAGCTCTTACAGAGAACCCGGGGTTTTCAATCCCCAGCACCCATATGGCGGCCCAGAGAAACCATCTGAAACTCCAAAATTCCAGGAGAACTCCAGTTCAGGGGAATCCGAGACCCTCTTTGACCTCCGCGGCTTTGCACAAAACGGGTGCACAGACTTGCATTTAGACAGGACGTACATTCATTACACATACCAAAAATAAATAAAATGTGAACTTGAAAACAAATGTTTAAAAAAAAAGGACATCATAAAAAATGGAAAATTTATATGCAGTATCCTCGCAAACAGACACAGTATACGCCAAACAATCAATATAATTTTCCCACTGTTGTTACACAAAGCAGCATTACGGGGTTACTGAGGTGTGGCTTCGGCTTGCTTTTAGCCTGCTCATTTTCTGGAGGAATGCTCACTAAATTCACAAGAACCAATTAAGTGGGCCATGTACTGCTGTTTCCCGCTTCTTTCTAGTCAGTTACTGCACTTCTAGTGTCCCAGTATTTTCCTTCCTTTGCCCATCTTTCCCACAACCCAATTTGCATTTTTTTCTCCCTCCTCCACCCAGTGCTAGGGAATGAAATCAGAGTTTTGCACATGTACACTAAGCATGTATTCTACCAATGCGCTATGTCCCCAGCCTTATGTTTTATTTCACAATAACAACAGCCCTTTTAGAGGGTTACTGTAATTTTTCAGGCACATCCACCCCTAGCAAAGAGGAATAATTTAGAAGAGTCACTAGTGTCTACAAAAGAAAATTTCCCTTGGATGCAGATATAATCATTTTGTTTTTCTCAGTGACTTAGCTTTCCCTTTAGAAGGATTCTTCTTTAAAAATGATTCATTATTGCACGACCTGGTGCACAGACTTGGCATGCAGACAGTACATTCATTCACCATACGGAAATAAATAAAAAAATTAAAATTAAAAAAAAATTGCTTCCATTAGCCAGGCATGGTTGCGCACCCCCTTTACATCCTATCCCTTGGGAGGCATATGCAGGTCGGATCTTGTGGAGTTTTGAGTCAAGGCCAGCCTGTTCTACCATAGTGAATTCCAAGACAGCCGGAGTTACAGGTCGATCCTGTTCAAAAAGACAAAAAAAACAAAAAAAAAAAAAAGATCATTTAAAGAGAAAATGTTAGGTCAGAAGGTCATTTGTGCTGAAAAAGGAAAAGTAGCTTATAATAAACAATTCCAGGCAAGACACCATTTTTGTGGGGCACTTACCACTATAGCTATTATCTTGTTAAGGAGTTAGGTATGTACATTACAGATCACTTCAAACATAGCTGAGAATTAAAAAATTACATTTCAAATTTCAAAATATATTGTGTGAGCGCTAATTTAGACATTTCACTGGATACAAACTTTCCTTGGTTCTCCACACCAGACTCAGGGCAACAAATAACAATTTATTTATACTTTGGTATTCTACAATAATTATCTTTTTTACCATCATGGCTACTTGAAAAAGAACATCTGCCTAGCACCCATCTTCAGAAAGGGCCTTTCTAAGAACCACCTTTGCTATAAACAACAATTATTTTAGAAAACAAAAACTCCGTTTATCTACCCCCAAAAATCTTTACAACGACTCAAAATCAAACCGTGTATTTATACTATTAGCTTTTGGTTAGCTTAGACATTGGTTTTTGTTTTGAAAAAGGAGATGTCTGCCCAATGGATAGGTGATTTGAGAAGATCCTAATCTTGTCATATTGTTACCTATAACTTTAACAGGGTTTCCCACTGGTAAATCTCAACCCTCCACACTGAAATTCACCATCCTTTAATCTTTAATTCATGTTAAAACCACTAACTTCTATACTTTATGAATAAAAGATTCTTTTGTTCTTGTTTTGTTTTTTGGTCTTTTTGACGACAGATCTCCCTGTAGCCCCAGCTGTCCTAGAACTCACTCTGTAGACCAGGCTGGCCCTTGAACTCACAAAGATCTGCCCTGCCTCTGCCTCCCAAGTAGTGCCAGGATTAAAAGGCGTCCGGCTACCTGCCCCGCGGCTCTCTCTCTCTCTCTTTTTTAACGACGGTTCCTTAGCTGCCATGTGGGTGCTGGGAATTCGACCCCAGGTCCCCTGCAAGAGCAGTCAGCGCTCTTACCCACCGAGCCATCGCTCCAGCCACGTTAAAATATTCTTTAAAAACACTTTTATTGTGTAATGCCAGGCGTGGTGGTTGGTGCACCACACCTTTAATCCTAGTACTCAGGATCATGGGGCAGGCGGACTCTGTGATTCAAGTCCCAGCCTGGCTATATGGAGCGTAGTGAGTTCCAGGCCAGTGGGGCGGCGGCTACAAGGAGACCCTCTAAAAAAAGACCAAAAAATTATCTGTATTTACTTATTTATATTTCATGTGTGACGCTGTTATGCCTGATGTATATAAGTACGCCCATGCTGTGCAATGTTTGTATAGGATAGAAAGAGGGCGTTAGATCTCCTTGAACTAGTGTTTTAGATAGATGGTTGTTTTGTTAAATGCCATGTGGATGCTGGGTTGTCTAGAACCTGGATCTTTTCTGCAAGAGGAGCCCAGTGCTGAGCCATCTCTTAGCCCCTCCAAATAAAAAGATTCTTAAGATTTAATCAATAATATAAAAATCTAAAGCACTCTATTTGATATATAAAGTAAATCTCAATTGGCCATTGATAATATTATCAGATGTTACAGGGAAGGAAAATTGGGAAATTATAAACTTAACGTTTCATGTTTTCGAAGTAGAAAACCAAAGTAAAAAAGAAATATATAAACTATGTCTTGTTATTTTGGGCCAGAGTATTTATGTAGGCCCTCAGTATAGTCTTGAAACTCCACGATCTCTGTTGAGCTTCAAGATGTTGCTCGAATACGGCAGGTTATACTTAGCGCGTTCTGATTCCCCATTGACTTACCCAAAATTTAAGGGCGGCGAGAGATGGCTAGCTCCTTGAACTTTATAAAATGTAAGCCTCTGAAGAGAACCACCACATGTCTTGGATAATAGTCTCTACGGGCTTCAGATCTATTGCCGGCCCTCCAAGTGCTTACACTTTTCTTTACACTGAGGTCTTGCCAGCCATTTCGACTCAGTGGCAGCTTGGTTTCTTATTTCTCAAGACAGACTTTAAATCCACCATCCTAAGATCAACTGGATGATATACGAGTCAACATTAGACTGTAGTGGATCCTAGAGAAGCTTGGGAAACAAGGATGGGTCTGCTACAAGATAGTGATGACTCTTACTCAACTACCAAAACACTACAACATTCCTACTGGCTCTCTTCTAGGAAGAAGAAAGAAAGAAAAAAATAAACTTACTATTTGTAAGCAGATAAAATATTTCCAGACTATTTTCTTTCTTGGGACTCTTTCTGGTTCAACAGGTGTGGTTAATTATTAAGGAAAAATTAAAGGTCATTCACATTTCGTGAAAATGAAAATGAGCCCCAAAAACACTCCGAACCCTGAGGAAAACTGAAAGTCCTCTTTTAGAACTGTCAAAGAAAAAAAAAAAAGTACTTTCCTAGAACAAAGGATACCCTGATGTTAAATTGAAACCAAGATGGCAACATTTCTTGTTGCCTTGATATTTCATGTCCCTAAAAGTACCTAAAAACACTAGCCTTGCTGGCGTTGTGGCCCACATGCCTTTTAATTCTAGCACTTCAGGAGGCCAGAGGCAGGTGGATCTCTGAGTTCAAGGCCAGCCTGGTCTTACGAGTGAGCTCCAGCCCAGCTGGGGACTAAAGGAGACCCGTCTCAAAAAGACAAAACAAACAAAAAACACTAGCCTTGACTCTTGCTATCTCTTCATGGTTTAGTGCAGTAACATCAGACTCTACATAAATAAATATAGCAGCTACAGAATCATTAATGTATCATCTTCACACTAATATAGCACTTTACACAGACACACTTGCCATCAAGAATATACATTAAAGTCCCAGCTTATCTTCACTGAAAGTTTAATTATATCAGCTCGGCTGGTCTAGAACTTGCTCCGTAGACAAGGCTGGTCTTGTATTCACAGAGATCCTCCTTCCTCTGTCTCCTCCTAAGTTCAGATTGACATTTAAAGTCAATTTTTTTTTTTTTGTCCTTCTTTGCGACTGGGTTTCTCCCGTACTCTGGGCGTCCTGGAACTTGTATGTAGACCCCAGAGCGGCTTGGCTGCCCTTGAACTCACAAGGATCCGCATGCCTCTGCCTTCCAAGTGCAGTATTAAAGGCATGCACTACCACGCCTGGCTAAAGTCAGTCTTATGAGACACATCATAAAAAATTACAAGGCAAAATTCAGCATTTACCATATAGTTAGTGAACAAAGATAAAGGCAGAAAACTGACTATGGGTTTCATGATGCTTAAACTAAAAAAGAAACTTAAAAACAAAAAGATTAGGAATTCTACCCAGATGCACAAAAATAATTAGCACAAATTTCAAGTATTTGTCATTAGCCTTTTGCCTTAAAATTCTAAGCACAGGTTTCATGGCATTAAGTTTGGTATATCAATTTGTTAGCAGGCACAACAGAAATATACTATATCTATTCTTCTAAGTTAATCTTTATTTTTTTAATATTTATATTTTTATTTTATGAGTCTGAGTATATTGTCTGCAGCACTGTAAGTTCACCCATGTTGTTCAATGCCGGTTTGGATGTGAGAAGAATGCACTGGATCCTCTGGAACTGGAGTTACGGACAGGTGTTAGCACCTGTTAAGATCAGAGATGCTAGGAATTGAAACCCAGGGTCCTCCTTCAAGTTGGCCAGTCTCTTAACTGCCTGAGCTGAGCCATCTCTCAGCCACAATTATAAAGTTCTTTTCTTCCACTTTAAAACTATTATAAATAAACAAAAAAAAAAAAAAAAAAAAAGAAACAATTTAAAAATAAAATCTTGTAATTTTGGGAAAAAAAAAAATTTCCTCTTAAAGATGTCCTTGCAAATAAGAGTTAAATTAAGGGTTTCAGTCTTAGCAGTCTTGAGACTGACTTGAAAACTGGAGCCACAGGAAAAAAGAAAGACAAGGCTATCCCACAGTTGCTCCCTAAAGTTCTCACATGAGAAAGTGTGGCTGCCACAGACAAAGATAAATGTTTTCTTTATAATGGACAGACCAAGCAAAAGATTTTTTTACCCTCTAGGTAGTGTGATTTTTTTTTTTCGTCTTGTGCCCTGTTCCTGCATATCGGGGCGAAATACCACCCCAGGCATGAACATAAGAAACGTCATCCAAGCTACTGGGGAGGGAAGGGGGAGGGGAGGGGGAGGGGGCGGGAGGGGGAGGGAGAAATTACTACTTGAGGGGAGACATTTCAAGGCCAGCATGGGGCAAATGGGGAGGGCTTTGTTTTCTAAACAAACAAACAAGCCAACAACCAACTCTAAGCATGTTTGAAGGAATTTTTTTGTGGTGAAGGAGATGGGAAAACTAGGAGAAAAAAATGTATAACCTACACAAATATTATTTTTTGTCACTTGCTTTGAAACAGTGTTGTAAACTGCATTTCCCATACTTTAAAATAATAAAAACTATAAATACCGTCCTTTCTAAGTTTTCTGGCAAGAAGACAAAAGCATTTCATGCCTGTTAGATACATGGCTCAGATTTTTAGGTCAATGCACAGTCAACTGGCACTAACAGGGATTAGAAGAAGGAGCAACTAAAGATTTTAAATCCATTACTTTTCATGTGCAGATGGAATTCTGAAAGGCTAACAATACCCACAAGGAACAATATAACAATATATACTGTCCATCTTCTGAACCGTGCTGAAAAAAAAAAAACCTCAAAAGCAATTTTCTTGAGTTACAAAGTGCAAAGTTCTCCTGAATCCAATGTTATTGATAAACTCAGGTGTAGAGGATTGGTGAATATCTGAAAGTAGCAAGGAAGTACTGATTAAGATGGCAAAAAAAATAAGTTTTGTAAAAGTTTGCTCCATATTTCAGAGATTTAACTCATTAAAAGAAGCATGACTTTAAATCCTAGCACTTGGGAGGCAGAGCGCAGGCACGATCTCTGTTAGTTCAAGGCCCAGCCTGGTCTACAGAGTGAGTTCAGGGAACAGCTGGGGGCTACAGGGAGACCTGTCTCGAAAAAAGACAAAAAAACAACAAAAAAAAAAGAATCAAATTTCTAAATTACTTTGTCATTATCACCTTAATTTTTTTTTTTGGTCTTTTTGAGGGACTGGGTTCCTTTGTCTCAGCTGGCCTGGAACTCCCTATGTAGAACAGGCGGCCTTGAACTGACGAGGATCGGGCCTGCCTTGCCTCCCAATTGCTGGATTAATGCGTGAGCCCCCATGCCCAGTTATCACCCTTAATTTTAAGGCGGAGACAGTTGCTATTGTGAAAAAAAACAGCAATAATTAATTCTGTCTATTTGATTTTCTTAGTAAAAGGAAAATGTCGTGCCTACTAAATTGGGTTCTTTTTTTTCAATAACATCTGATCTAATTTTTAAAATTTAAGAATCTTTTTGAAATCTTAAGCTGTTCATTGTCATTTCTTAAAAACAAAATTCAATTTTTACTCTAACTGAACCCTTCTAAATACTCAAGGTGAGATCATTTCGTCACAATATACTTCCTTTTACTGTTTTTTTTTTAAATTTTTAAATTTATTTTGTATGTTTAGAAGTACTGTCTGCATGTAGGTTTGGCACCCGTGTCGTGACATGCCTTACGGAGATCAGTAGAGGGTGTGTCGGATTCCCTGGAACTGGAGTTCCTGGGAATTGGATTTACAGCCGGGTTCTCAGCCGCCCATGTGGGTGCTGGGGATCGAATTTGGATCCTCTGCAAGCAGGGTCGGTGTCTCAACCGGCCCAGGCCATCTCTCCATCCCCTACCATGGCTTTTTTTTAAAGATATGCAATTAAAATTGAAGATTACCAAACATCCTTCTGGAAATTAAGGCTGTGTATTATCTTTACTGCCCTTGTTTAGATGGATAGCTGTGTCTGTCTTCCACTTACCATGGTTGAAGCGTGGACACACAACCGTTCCTTTAAAACGCTATTGCATAAAAGATAGCAAAAGGCTAGTCAGTGTTTTTTTTTTTTTTTGTTTTTTTTTTTTGCTTGTTTTTTGTTTTGTGTTCTTTTCAGACAGGGTCTCCCTGTAGTCCAGGTGCCTGGAACTCACTCGTAGACAGGCTGGCTCTGAACTCACAAAGATCCGCCTGCCTCTCCTCCCAAGTGCTAGGATTAAAGGCGTGTGCCACCACGATCCTGCGCTAGTCAGTTTTTATACATGATTATACTTCTATAAATATGTAGCTAATACAGTTCTATAATTATTAAAGACTATTCTAATAAATATAAAAGAAAAAGGAGCTATACTTTAAAATTAATACCACATCATATATGTTTAGATTCTACACCTCTTATCTAAAAATATTATATACGAAAAATCACCTTAAGGTATGAGACAGCAGCAACTAGAACAACTAGCAAAAAATAAAAAACAAAAACAAAACTTGCTAATTCCTTCTCTCTTTCCACCCAATTTCAGAAGCCTAAACAACCTTACAGGTTTCAAATATTTTAAAAATATTTCCCCTTTATTAAAGTGCTTGTTTGTAAGGGATTTCTAGGTGTAACTCATGGGAATAGAAGGCTTTGGAACTTTTATTTTATTTTATTTTTATGTATTTTCGTATGTGATGAATGTCACTGTCTGCATTGCAGGTTTGTGCACCCGTTCGTGCAATGCCTCGGAGGTCAGAAGAGGGTGTCGGATTCTCCTGGAACTGGAGAGTTTCTTCCTGGAATTGAGTCACAGCCTTTCTCAGCCGCCATGTGGGTGCTGGGGGATCGAACCCGGGTTCCTCTGCAAGAGCAGTCGGCCTTCTTAACTGCTAGGCTATCTCTCCAGCCTCTAAGGTTTTATATTTATAGCAGCTTTAACAAACTCACTAAAAAAAATATTTAGGCTGCAACTAGTTATATGTACATTACACACATGACAAATGTAAGTCCAGAGCAAGAAGGGGCAGACACATATGTACAAACATGGAATCAGTAGGTGAGGATTCAGAGTTGTCTATGAGATATGAGCTAGGAGTAGGGTGCATGAAATAAAAACAGAAAGTTTGACTTTGCCATTGTTTTCCCACTGAATCATGATATGCAACATTTGAAATGTCACTGTAGCATTAAGGGACAAGAATGCAGTACACAATAAAGGCAAGAAAGTAGTGAAAGGAAATAAAAGTGGAACTAGTAGAGGATGATTTTGTGAAAGAAGTTGCTCCATTGGAATTGAAATGTAAATATACACACAGCACATATATATCTGTTACTAACCTAGACCTAGATATATATGCATATGAAATATGCATGTATATATTTTAAAAAATACAGACTCATTTTACAACAATATATGAATGCACATTAATTTTTTGCACACATAATTGTGAACAATCACTTGGTTATTTGTGTAGGTGTGTTTTTAAACCATCATTCACTTTTTCTTTACGTTTTTTGCAAATATAGTTGTGCTGCCAAGCAACTTGAGGTAAAGGCATTAAAAGGGTTAGAATATAATGAGTGAAAGCAAAACAATTGCAATACTTCCTACAGGAGACTGCACAAAAAAGCAGCTGGCTGGTTTCATATTGCATAATGGTGCTGCGTTCCTTGATGAAGTAAACGATTTTCCTTGGATCAACACAAGGACCAGACCCCCACACAGTGTTGGCTTCTGTACGGCTGGAGGCATCCCTACTGAACTGACTCCAGTGGAAACATACATTGTATGTCGATACATCTTTCAGTTCTTCCTCTCAGAGAATACACTTGAGCTTGTTAAGCAAAGTACATTGTGCGTAAGGTATCTTGGTGAATTTGTACAGCCTTGGCAAGAGCCTGTGGGTCTCGCCCATTGCTCTGTCCTGAGACATGGCTTCCTTCAGCACTGTAAGAGAAGGGTGATGACACAAACACAGACTTTCTGATATAACATTCTGACAAGCACCATGTTTTTAGAATAAAACCTTAAAAATATTAGAACCTAGACATATAGTGACTAGCTTCAATAATTTATCATCTAGCTTTAATAATTCAGTCATGACCAATTTTACTTCTTTCATTTTCTCAGGATTAATTAGAAACAAATCCCAGACATCATGTCATTTTTCTTTTTCTTTTATCTGTATAAGTGTCTTACCTACATGTATGTAAAGTTGCACTTGTGTTTTAAGCAATTGCCGTGGAGTTCAGAAGAGGGTTTTGTCCGACTCCCTGGGAACTGGAGTAAGATGGTTGTTAGCCACTATGTGTGACGGGAACCAAACTCGGTTCCTCTTCCTCTGTAGAATAGATCAGCCAGTGCTCTGACCCACTGAGGCCATCGCTACAGCCCCTATCATCCTTTTCAAGATGATAAATGGTCTCCTCTTGTGCAGACTTAATCTGAATGCACGACTTTATGGCCAACAGCGGTACATGCTTTCACAAACTGTTAAGCTTTTATATTACCTGTCATGCTCTTTGTCCACAAGATGGTATCTGGCTCTGAATGCCACCAGATGAGCATAATACGCTGGTGCAGGTATAGAAACAGAGCGTGTACAGCGTACGTAAGTGTGGCAAAGCTGGTAAGTCAGCAGCTGAAGTTCGTCTGCAGTGAAGCAGTTGTCATCCCATAAAACGTGATAGTGTGACGGACGGCTGGTCCCCTATGGAGAAAGTAATGGTGTATTCTGTTCGTTCTGTCTCTTCTTTTTTTTTTTTTTTTTCTTTTTTTTGGTTCTTTTTGAGGCAGGGTCTCCTGTAGCCTACAGCTTGCCGGGAACTCGCTCCGTAGACCAGGCTGGCTTGAACTCACAAAGATCCTCCTGCCTCTGCCCCCAAGTGCTAGGATTAAGGAGTGCGCCAACATGCCCGGCTTTTTTTTTTTTTTTTTTTTCATTTTTTTTTTTACTTTTTTTATTTATTTCTGTATGGTATACAATGTACTGTTTTGCATGCAGGTCTGTGCACCCGTGTCGTGCAATTGCCGCGGAGGTCAGAAGAGGGTCTCGGATCCCCTGGGCGCGGAGTTCTCCTGGAATGGGAGTTTCAGACGGCTCTCGGGCGCCCTGTGGGGCGTGTGCTGGGGATTGAACTGGGTCCTCGTAAGAGCGGTCGGCGCTCTTAACTGCATAGGCCATCTCTCCAGGCCCCTATTCTGTTTCATTTCTCAAACTTATTTTTTTCATTTAAAAACCTTTCTTGGTGGGGTTGGGAGAATGGGGTGGGGAGAAGCTGGCTCAGTGGCTAATGGTGTTTGTCACCTAAACTTGGTGACCAAGTGGTCAGTATTGGCAACCCATGTAAAGGTAAAAAGGGAAGAACTGAATCTACCAAGAGTTGTCCTCTGCTCGTCACACTCATACAATGGCATTTATACCACCAATAACATAGTATTTAAAATATTTTCATGGTGGGGGAGAGAGCACTGGCAGCTCTTCCAGAGGATCCTGGGTTTTGGTTTCCACGCATCCACCCCTATAGTGACTAACAACCACTTGTGTAACTCCAGTTCCACGGGATTGATGCTCTCTTCTGGCTGTCCTGTGGACTACTCCATTGTCACTTATAACTTATCAGGCAACACCTCAATACATATGAATAAAATTTTTCAAAAGAAGTTTTTTGGTCTTTCTGAAACAGGTGTTTTCACTGTAGCCCCATGGGTGCTGAAACTTGCTAGTAGACCATGGCTGGCCTTTCTAGAGATCCCTGCCCTGCCTCCCAATGTGTCATGGTATTAAAGGCGTGCTCTGGGGCTGGAGAGAGCATAGGTTGAGACCAACCTCTCTTACAGAAGACCCAGGTTCGATTCTCCAGCACCCCACATGGCAACTACCAGACCATCTGTAACTGCAGTTTCCCAGGGGAATCTGGATTGCCACTCTTCTGACCTCTTGCGGCATTGCATACGACATGGGTGTACAAACCCTACATGCGAGACTAGTACACTCATACTAAAAAAATTACAAATAAAAATTTAAGAAGGCGCGTGCTCTACCTATCTCCCAAGCCAAATTTTCAGTTTTTAATTTAAACAAGTAGCTGGGCATGAGTGGAGACACACTCTAATTTCGCACTGGAGGTAAGGTAAAGGTAAAGAGCAGGTGGTAGATCTCTTTGAGATCTAGGCCAGTTCTGGTTTACACTAGTGAGTTTCAGTGCAGCTTGGGTACAGGGGAGACCCTGTCTCAAACACAACACAAGGGGATGGTGAGAGATTTGGCCTTGGGTAAGACTCCAACTGCTCTTGCAGAGGACCCGGGTTCCTGATCCCCTGCACCCACAGGGGGCTGAGAACCGTCTTTGCAGCTCCAGTTTCAGGGAATCTAAGCCCCTCTTCTTTGTCCTCTGCAGCATTGCATGACACAGGTGCCAAAACCTACATGCAGACAGTACATTCATACACATAAAAATAATAAAATTAAAATATAAAAAAAAAACCACACAAAACAAAATTAAAATAAATCGTAGTATTAAGGGCTGGAGATAAGGTGTCAGTGGGTTAACAGCCTTGAACTCAGCAAGTCATAGCCTAGGCTAGCTTCAAATTCAAAAAGGAAATAACCACTATCACAAGACTGAGTATATAAGGTTCAAGGTCATGAACATGGGCAAGTACTGGTCCTCCTTATAAATTCAGACAAAATTTCTCAATTCAGATATCCTACTTGCCTTAGCCTTCAAAGTGTGCGTATTACAGGCAACTATCAGTACCATTTGACTTTGCAGATTTTACAAGGCTCTTACATCTCATACAGAGTAGTAAACTATTTATTTTAAATTTTACTTAGTAAAATTATGAAATTCTAGTATCGAGAGTTTATCCAAAACCTGAAGAAATCAGAATACCATAATATCTAGTTACACCAACTCTTAGGTATAATGTGAAGGACCAACAGAGACTGGGGCACTTACTGACTTAGCCAGGAAATGGTACCAGCCTAGATATCTATGGACAGATGAACGGATAAGGAGAAACGTGGCACATATACAAATGGGATTTAAAAATTTTTTTGTATAGTGATTCCATGTAGCTCAAACTTTCTACGTGGCCAAGGCTGCTTTATTGAACTCGCATATGCCTCTGCCCTCCCCCCTCCAAGTGCTGGGATTACCAGGTTGTGTGCTTCCAGCCCAGCATTGCAGAATTTGGAATTTTATACAGGCCATAGAAGAAAATGAATCAATTACGACATTATTAGAAGTCTTATACTAAACAAAAATAAGCCAGGACTCGGAAATAAATATTTTTATAAATATATGGATCTAGATTGAATTATACTGCTGGGTGTGGTGGTATGTGTTTACCTATCACTCGGGAGGCAGAGGGCAGGTTAGACCTTGTGAGATGGTAGGCCAGCCTGGTTTACCCAGTGAGGTTCCCAGGCCGGCTAGGGCTACAGGGAGACCCTGTCTCAAAAAAAGCCTCCCCCCCCCCAAAACGTTTTTATATTAATGGATGTCTATATAAACATGCGTATTTCATGTGATTTCCGTATGTGTGGTCATATAAAACCAGGAAGGGGAGATCTTGATGACGGAGGAACAGACTTTAAGGAATGAGAAGAGAGCGTAATGGAAAACATGTGGCATGAACGGGTCTGTAGGGGAGTCTGAACGAAGGGAATCGACGTCTGGGAAAGGAAGGGCCCAGCTAGGAGGGAGCAGGGGACTTGGGGAGGTTGATGGGGAAGACAACTGACGTAACAAAGTATAATGAATATAACGTTAGAAATTTTGCCTCATAAATAAAGGCTATTGTTTTGTTATTAAACTTCAAAAATTAATTAAAAATATTTATGAAGAGTTATTCTAAGAAATTAAGGATCTACTTTAGGAAGATTTCTTCTATAAGCTGGTTATCTTTTTTTTTTTTTCTAGAAAAAACTCACTCTGTAGACCAGGCTGGCCTTGAACACACAAGATTCCGCCTGCCTCTGCCTCCTGAGTGCCTAGGATTAAGGGAACCCTTGCCGGGGGGAAGCTAGGATATTCTTTTTTTCCTTTTGAGGAGGGTCTCCCTTTAGTCCCAGCTGGCCTGGAAGCTTACTATGTGGACATTGGCTGGCCTGAACTCAGAGTCTGCCTACATCTGCCTCGCCTGAGTGCTGGGATTCAAAAGGTGTGAACACCATCATGCCTGGCACAAGCTGTATTAATGATATTTTTCTTTTCTTTTTTTCATTTCTGACCAATTTTCATAAAACAATATTTCACTTCTCAAAGTAAGTAAAATGGAAGAAATTTATTATTGGAAAATTACATGAAGAAATAAATAGGAATGCAGTATAAGAGTGGTTGTTTCTCTTTCTGGCTGAGGTTTTAAAAAATATACATTGAATTTAGGTTTTAAATGAAAATCTTTCAGTTTAGGAGTAGACTTACCTGAATTCCGGCATGGCTACAGAGGTAAAAGTCAATTCATAAGGGTGTGTAATGTCGTATCAACTGTTGTTCAGCTGGAATTTGCCACTTCTTCCAACCTAGATTTTTTTTGGATTTCAAATTTAAAAAACAAGACAAAGTTTAAAAAAAACCAAATTTGAAATTACATTTAGAATACAAATTTAAATTAAAAATGTTTAATACATAGGCTGAGCCCACATTTGATTACTTTCAGCTTAAACTATTACTTAAGTAACCATTAAGTACAGACCTTATATAGGTCCTGCTTCCTGGTCTTCAATGTTTTCTTAAATTAAGGTGTATTAAAAAGACCCAAAAAAAAACAAAAAAAAAAAAAAAAAAGCCTGGCATGGTGGTGCATGCCTTTAATCCTAGCACTTGGGAGGCAGAAGCAGGCAGATCTTATGTGAGTTCAAGGCCAGCCTGGGGTTATCATTAGAATAAGTTCCAGACGCCGGAAGCTACCCGGGAGCACCCTGTCTCAAAAGATTTAAAAAAAAAAAAAAAAAAGTGCGGATAAAAGCCAGGCTTGGTGATGCACGACTTTAATCTCAGCACTCAGGAGGCAGAGGGAGGCGGATGATCTCTGTGTGTTCAAGGCCCAGACCGTCTGGTCTACATAGTGAGTTCCAAGCTAGCTGACGCTACAGGGAGACCCTGTTTCAAAAAAAAAAAAGAAAAAAAAGGCTGATAAACAAGAAAGTCTCTCTTACTGCTTAAAAGGTAATCACAGTGTGAGTGAAAGACCTAGAAAAAGCTAACTTTAAGTGCTCCAAGTTAAGGTAAACATAAATAGTAGGTATTCTTAATAAGATATGAAAATTACCAGTTTTCATGAAGAAATGCTGGCAACATCAAAAGTCACCATTTGTTAGCTATGTCAGGCACTTTCTATACTCTGATAATTCTGCAAGTACTATTACTATTTTGTTTGGGAAGCTAAGATTCAGGAATATAGAATAATAGCACATAATAAAGGACAGCAGGGCAGAACTGGGGCTAAAACATGAAATGATTACAAAGACTCAGTTCTTTTTATTTCATATTATTTTTTTTCTTTATTTTCCTCTTTTATTTTTTTTATTTTTTTTAAGGGATTCTACAATATAATAGCACAGTCGTTTTCAGATAACTTGATGTTACTCAGTTTGCCATACAATTAGGTAATTGGTGCATTTTTTTGGAGTGAGCCAAATTATTAAGCTTAAGCAATGAATGTAAGTAATATTCATGTAAAACCAATTTGCAAGTATCTATGTCCAAATTTTGAACAACCCAAGGTTCCCACAGTCCATATTTCATATTATTTTAAATTAATTAATTAATTAATTAATTAGAGACAGGGACTCCCTATTGCCCCAGCTGGCTTAGAACTCACTATGTAGATCAGCTTGGTCTTGATCTCATGGGGATCCACTGCCTTTGCCTTCCGAGTGCTGGAATTAAAGGTGTGCACTACTGTACCCGCTTGTACTATTGTTTTCTTTTTTTTAAATCTTTTTTTAAAAATTTATTATTTTCTTATGTGTATGAGTGTACTGTGTGCATGTAGGTTGGTGCATCCCTATCGTGCAATGCTGCGGAGGTCAGAAGAGGGTGTGGGATTCCCCTGAAACTGGAGTTAAAGACGGTTCTCAGCCCCGCTATGTGGGTGCTGGGGATTGAACCCGGGTCCTCTGACCGCAAGGCTATCTCTCCAGCCCTACTATTGTTTTCAATACCTTATAAGGGAACAGATTTTTTTTTTTCTCTGAGTGGCTCTGATGAGGCTAAAAATGCTTAAGAAATCCTGATAATGGGCTGGAGAGATGGCCTAGCGGTTGGGAGTGCAGAATGCTCTTGCAGAGGACCCGGGTTCGATCCCCAGCACCCACATGGCAGCTGAGAACCATCTGTAACTCCAATTCCAGGAGAACTCCAGTTCCAGGGGAATCCGACACCCTCTTCTGACCTCTGTGGCATTGCACAACACGGGTGCACAGACCTACATGCAGATAGTACATTCATACACATAAATAAATAAATGCCGGGCGTGGTGGCGCACGTCTTTAATCCTAGCACTTGGGAGGCAGAGGCAGGTGGATCCTTGTGAGTTCAAGGCCAGCCTGGTCTACAGAGCGAGTTCCAGGACAGCTGGGGCTACAGGGAGACCCTGTCTCGAAAAGACCAAAAAAAAAAAAAGAAAAAATTAATAAAAAAAAAGAAATCCTGATAATGAAAGTCTCTCTTGAGGTGGGGTGTCCCATGCCTCTAGCTGGGCTCAAACTGCTTATGTAGCTGAGGATGAATTAGAACTTTGATTCTTGTGTCTTTGCCTCCTGATGGCTGGGGTTACAGGCATGCACCACAATGTCTTGTTTTATGTGGTGCTGGGTACTGAACCCAGGACTCTGTGCATGCTAGACAAGCTCTTTATCAATTGAACTATAACTTATCTATCTTAAAGCCAGCGTGATATACATAGTCTCCCTGCAGCCCCAGCTGTCCTAGAACTCTCTGTGTAGATCAGACTGGCCTTGAACTCACAGAGATCCATCTGCCTCTGCCTCCCAGTGAAAAATTTCTTAGTGAAAACTAAAATGTGTATTACGCCCACCTTTACCTCTTTATCTCCTAAAGATTTAAAATGATTACCTATAATCTAGGTTTATATAGCTATGTCAGAAACTTTTTTACTGACTTGTATATTATTTCTACCATGTAAGGCACTGCTATCAATTAAGTGGGTTGAATTATAGCTAAATAGACCAACCAGGTAGTCTTCACTAAGAAAACCAAAGAAAGTAGTTTGTAATCTATCCAATCATGTCTACTGTTCAAAAAACTTGAGTCTTGGGCTGGAGAGATAGTTTAGCAGTTAAGATCACTGGCTGCTCTTGCAGAAGATATGGGCCAGTTTCCAGTACCCATTTGGTGGCTAAGAACCATCCATAACTCTAGCTGCATTTCATGCACATGAAATGTGAACTTACATACATGCAGACAAAACACCCATACTCATAGAAAATAAATTTTAAATTAAATAAACCTTGCGTCTAATAAAACAGCAACAAGCATTAAGATTGTAACCACTTGGGGCTGGAGAGATGGCCTAGCGGTTAAGAGCGCTGACTGCTTTTACAGAGGACCCGGGTTCGATCCCCAGCACCCACATGGCGGCTGAGAACCGTCTGTAACTCCAATTCCAGGAGAACTCCAGTTCCAGGGAAATCCGACACCCTCTTCTGACCTCCGAGGCATTGCACGACAGGGGTGCACAAACTTGCATGCAGACAGTACATTCATACACATATAGAAATAAATAAAATAAAAAAAATATTAAAAAAAAAGATTGTAACCTATCTGGAGAGGAAGCAGAATGCCTGGGTTTATAACACAGCTCTTCTGTTTCCTCAACTGTAATCATACTAATCTCCCATCTGATTTTAGTAGTGCTCTTTTTTTGTTTTTCAGTGCTGGGAATTGAGCCTAAGGCCTCATTTTTTTTGGTTTCCTTTTTGAGACAGGGTTTTCCTGTAGCCCCAGCTGGCCTGGAACCTGGTATGTAGACCAGGCTGGCCTTGAACTCACAGAGATCCACCTGCCTCTGCCTCCCAAGTGCTTAATCCCAAGGGATTAAAGGCATGTGCCACCATGCCTAGCTCAAATGTGTATTATACACAAGCACTATACCACTCACACACATTGCCAGTCCTTGCTGGTAGAATTATTTAGAACATGAATGAAAGCAAGCCAATGAATGAGTCACATTACTAAACATTGGATATTGATAATTATTCAATCTAATTTAAGTTTTCTAGGCATAGAAATACACTAGTAATGTGGGCTTGAACCTTGAATACTTTTTACAATCTGGGGATGATAATAAAACTTTTCATTACTACTGGTTTTAGGTGGTATATTACAATGGTTAAGAGTAGTACTCTGAGCCGGGCTGGAGAGATGGCCTAGCGGTTGGGAGTACCAATTGCTCTTGCAGAGGACCCGGGTTTGATCCCCAGCACCCACATGGCGGCTAAGAACCGTCTGTAACTCCAATTCCAGGAGAACTCCAGTTCCAGGAATTCCATGAGAACTCCAGTTCCAGGGGAATCTGACACCCTCTTCTGACCTCGGGGGCATTGCACAACGCAGGTGCACAAACCTACAAACAGACAGTACATTCATACACATACAAAATAAATAAATTAATTAATTAAAAAAAAAAGAAAAGAGAGAAATCTTTCTCTCTTTAAAAAAAAAAGAGTAGGAAGATCAGGATGGAATCAAACTAGTCTTGATTAAAAATAGCCACTTAGAAAGCCCATAAGACAAGTAATTATATGGGACTTCTCATTTATGATAGGCAGCTATGTGGATATCCACTAAATATTTGGTTTGATTAATTTCAATCTCAGGTTTTGATTTATGGAACATTTAGATTTAACAGAAGCTGGAAAAGGGTAGCTTACAAAGAAATTATTTCCTTTTACAGTATAAATAACCCTACTGGTAGTGTGTTGGCTGATGGCCAGCCCACTTACAAAGGTCCAAGCCAAGATTTGCTCTTCCCCGGGTTAAAATTTTTCCAGAACATGTTTAGGAGCAACTGCATGAATCCTCTCCTTATTAAGGCTCATTCTATAAAAGAAGGAAGGGAAAAGGGGGAAGCTTGTCTGTCAGCAAGATCACTGAATATTCCATTACAGAAAGCCAACTGGCACTGGGTCAGCCCTTCCGAGTTGAAAGGCCGAGAGACACCTGGATCAGGTGCATCCTTGCCTAAGCTCTTGGTCCAGGAGCTACATGCTCAGTAGCTATCAACTGCTTCCAAATTCCCATGCACTCACCCACAAAGCCTCGGGTAGCACCAAGAATAGTTTTTGAGGCAAAAATATCTGCCTTGGTTTCCTGTCTCTGATTGCTCTGCTCATGTGGCAAGTCATGTGACCTCTTTGAATCTCACTTTTTTACTTACAATGTCTGATTTACCATTCCACCCTTGAGGTTGTTTAAATGAGATATAAGTTGCCTCCAAGCTCTATACATATGAACATTATCTTGGATTTTTTTTAATTTAATTTTATTTTTTATTTTTTTTAAATTTTTATTTATTTCGGTATGTGTATGAATGTACTGTCTGCATTCAGGTGTGTGCACCCGTGTCGTGCAATGCTGCGGAGGTCAGAAGAGGGTGTCAGATTCCCCTGGAACTGGAGTTCTCCTGGAATTGGAGTTTCAGACGGTTCTCGGCCGCCATGTGGGTGCTGGGGATCGAACCCGGGTCCTCTGCAAGAGCGGTCAGCACTCTTAACCGCTAGGCCATTTCTCCAGCCCCAATTTTATTTATTTTTATGTGTATGAATGTACTGTCTGCATGTAGGTTTGTGCATCCGTGTGGTGCAATGCCTTGGAAGTCAGAAGAGGGCATCGGATTCCCCTGGAACTGGAGTTAAAGAC
>VZQC01001118.1:710555-751668 GCA_009823505.1 Rhizomys pruinosus | reverse complement strand
CTTTTTTTTTTTTTTAATACCCCCCTCCCCCGGCTGACTGATCTTTAAAAATGTATTTTCAGGGCTGGAGAGATGGCTCAGTGGTTAAAAGTGCCGATTGCTCTTGTAGAGGACCTGGGTTCGATTCCCAGCACCCACATGGCAGCTAAGAACCATCTTTAACTCCAGTTCCAGGGGAATCTGATGCCGTCTTCTGACCTCTGCGGCATTGCACGACACAGGTGCACAAACCTACATGCAGACAGTACACTCATACTCATACAAAAATAATAAATAAATTAAAAAAAATTAAAAAATATGTATTTTCTATTTTGGCATTCTAGCTCAGAAGCTGTACTTATAATTTTTTTTACATTTTTTATTTATTTCTGTATGTGTATGAATGTACTGTCTGCATACAAGTGTGTGCACCCGTGTCATGCAATGCCGAGGTCAGAAGAGGGTGTCGGATTCCCCTGGAACTGGAGTTCTCCTGGAATTGGAGTTTCAGACAGTTCTCGGTCGCCATGTGGGTGCTGGGGATCGAACCCAGGTCCTCTGTAATAGCGGTCGGCGCTCTTAACCACTAGGCCATCTCTCCAGCCCCTTACAATTTTTTTTTAAATTTTATTTATTTATGTGTATGAATGCACTGTGTGCATGTAGGTTTGTGCACCCGTGTCGTGCAATGCCAGAGATATCAGAAGAGGGTGTTGGATTCCCCTGGAATTGGAGTTCTCCTGGAATTGGAGTTACAGATGGTTCTCAGCCGCCATGTGGGTGCTGGGGATTGAACCTGGGTCCTCTGCAAGAGCAGTAGGCGCTCTTAACCGCTAGGCCATCTCTCCAGCCCCCTGTACTTACAATTTTACTTTACTGTTGTGGTGGTGAGGATCAAACATATAGGGCCTCAGCCTCACACATAGTAGGCAAGTGTTCTGCCACTAAGCTATATCCTAAGCCCTTCATAATTTTGAAAAACATGAAATTCTCTTATCCCACACTCCCTAAACCAGACATCCTGAATCTATAGTTAGTTCTACTGTGCTGTAGTTGCTTCTGTGTATGGTATTTATATAAGTTACAGTTTTCTATTTTTGTGTTTGTGTTTTTCGAGATAGGATCCACTAGTAGCCTCAGCTGGCCTAGAACTCTGTAGATCAGGCTGCCTCTGCTTATGGAGTGCTGGGATTAAAGGCATGCGCCATCATGCCCCGTTGTGTATATGTGTTTTGCTTTCATGTTTATAGGTGCACCTGTGCATGCAAAGCTCACAAAAGCTAGAAGAGGGGATTGGAACCCATAGAATTGGAGTTACAGTTGTTTTTTTTTTCCCTCCCTCCCTCCCTTTCTTTGGAGTTACAGTTTTATATTTTTTTTTTGTCTTTTCAAGACAGGGTCTCCCTGTAGCCCCAGCTGTCCTGGAACTGACTCTGTAGACCAGGCTGGCCTTGAACTCACAGAGATCTGCCTGCCTCTACCTCCCTCCCGACTGCTGGGATTAAATGCATGCGCCACCATGACTGGCTGGAGTTACAGTTGTTGTTTTTTTTTTAATTTTTTTTTGTATGTGTATGAATGTACTATCTGCATGTAGGTTTGTGCACCCGTGTTGTGCAATACCGCAGAGGTCAGAAGAAGGTGTCGGATTCCCCTGAAACTGGAGTTCTCCTGGAATTGGAGTTATAGACGGTTCTTAGCCGCCATGGGGGTGCTGGAGATCGAACCCGGGTCCTCTGCAGGAGCAGTCGGTGCTCTTAACCCCTAGGCTATCTCTCCAGCCCTGGAGTTACAGTTTTTAACCATCATGTGGATGCTGGGAACCAAACCCAGGTCCTTTACAAGGGCAGCCAGGGCTCTTAATCCTTGAGCCATCTTTCCAGCCTCCTCAATTTTTTTTAATTTTTTTATTCATTTTATTTATTTTCGTATGTGTATGAATGTACTGTCTGCATGCAAGTTTGTGCACCCGTGTCGTGCAATGCCGCGGAGGTCAGAAGAGGGTGTCGGAGGTCAGAAGAGGGTCTCGGATTCCCCTGGAACTGGAGTTCTCCTGGAATTGGAGTTTCAGACGGTTCTCGGCCACCATGTGGGTTCTGGGGATTGAACCCGGGTCCTCTGTAAGAGTGGTCGGCGCTCTTAACCGCTAGGCCATCTCTCCAGCCCAATTTTTTTTTTTCTGTATCTTATCTAATACTGCTGTATGTTTGGAGCATAGGAGACCTTAAAGCATGAACTTACAGCATTAATGTGACCACAGTCTAGGTTGGCCACTCCTTCTATCTACTTTCTTCCAATGCAGTTTATATAAAAGGAATGCTTTAAAATACTTCTTTTAAGCATGGTGGTCCATACCCGTAGTCCCATTTACTTGGGAGGCCAAGGTGGCAGGATCACCTGAGCCCAGGAGTTGAGGACCAACATAGTGAGACCTCCATCTCAAAAAATAAAATAAGTGTTGTTAATATCATTTCCTTGAATGGTACCTCATTGCTAAAGAATAATCCAAATTCCTCTGACGGTACAAAATGCCCAATAAAAGCTTATAAGCCTTATAGCCTGTTATACTAGATTCCAGTTCCCTATATTTCTCAACATTCCCCAAACATATTAGGTTCTGGCAACCTAAGTTTGAATTTATCTTACCATAATGGTATCTATATTATGTGGCGTTTTTATTGTCTTTTTTTTTAGTCCAGAGAATAGAAGCCATATAACAAAATAAATAAATAAATTCTGTTTATAAGACTCCTGATGATTATAAAATAAAATGGATATTTGATAGGAATGGATTTAGGAGACATGGGCAATGCATTATACAAATTCAAAATAATTAGAATATGGGGGTTTGGCAGTTAAGAGTACTGGATGCTTTTGCAAAGGACCTGGATTCAGTTCCCAGCACCCACATAGAGGCTAACAACTATTCATTAACTTCAACTTCAGGGGATCTGACACCCTCTCTGTCCTCTACAGGCATTGCCCAACACAGGAGCACTTACGAACATGCAGGCAAAACACTCATACACATGTAATAAAAATAAATAAAATATTTTAAAAAATCATTTGAGCTGGGCGTGGTGGCACATGCCTTTAATCCCAGCACTCGGGAGGCAGAGACAGGAGGATCTCTGTGAGTTCAAGGCCAGCTTGGTCTACAGAGCGAGTTCAAGACCAGCCTGGTCTACAGAGTGAGTTTCAGGCCAGCTGGGGCTACAGGGAGACCTTGTCTCAAAAACACCAAAAAATCATTTGAATGTGCTTAAACTTTCTTGGAAAATGACCCCAATATAACAAATTCAGGATAAGCATTTAATTTACTGTTTTATTTTCTATTTCTAAAATTTTGACTTTATTTGAAATGAAAATGTTATGATTAAGAATATAAATTGGAGGGTGGAGACATGGCTCAACAGTTAAGAGCACTGGCCGTTCTTGCAGAGGTCCTGGATTCAGTTCCTAGCACCCACATGGTGGCTGACAGCTATCTGTAATTCTAGTTCCAGGGGACCTGATGCTCTTTTCTGACCTCTGTGGGCATTGCGTGACATGGGTGCACTTACATACATGCAGGCAATACACTCATACACAAAAAATAAAAATATACTTAAAAATATGTCTAAAAAGGAATATAAATTGATAAAATTAAAATATAATTTAGTTCTATAGTGCCTGAAGTGTAACATCAACTGCTGGGGTGGCTGAGGTAGAAGGATGCTTGGGCCCACATATTTGAGCCTGGCTAGGGAACATATAAGACTCCATCTCAAAAAAAAATCAAATTTCTTTTTTTTTCTTTTTTTTTTTGACAGGGTCTCCAGGAACCCTGAGCTGGAGTTAACCCACTAAGCAGCAGAGGGACCTTGAGCTTCTGATCTTCCTGATACCACAACCTCCCAAATGTTGGGATTATAGGCACATCTTGTGCAGTCTTCTGTGTTTTATCTTTTTCTTTCTTTCCACTTTTATTTTTTAATACTGTATTTAATAATTTTTAATTTTATGTGTATGAATGTATTGCCTGCATCTTCGTAAGCGTACTGGTATCATGCCCATGGAGGTCAGAGAGGGCATCGGATCCCCTGGAAATGGAGCTATGGATGGTTGTTAGCTGCCACATGGGTATACTGGGAATTGAACCTGTTTGCTCTATAAAAACAGCCAGTACTATTAACTGCTGAGCCATTTCTTCCTGTAGCCCTAGCTGGCCTGGAACTCGCTATATAGACCAGGCTGGCCTTGTACTCACAGAGATCCGCCTACCTCTGTCTCCTGAGTGCCTGGCCACACCTAACTTTAATTTTATTTACTAATGAACACAGCTTTAGAATTTGTTTTAGGTGAACATTTTATTATTACTGCTATTACTGTTTAGGAAGAAATAAGCTTTATTTCACTGAACAAAATTCAGATAAATAGTATCTCACAATAAATAATGCAACAAAATAAAAATGTTTTGTAGCTTAATTTATTTATTTTTTGTTTTATTTTATTTTTGGTCTTTTGAGACAGGGTTTCCTGGTAGCCCCAGCTGTCCTGGAACTCACTATGTAGATCAGGTTGGCCTTGAATTCACAGAGATCTACCTGCCTCTGCCTCCCAACTGCTGGGATTAAAGGCGTGCACCACCACTCCCCCGCTCCAGCTTAATTTGTCTTTTGAATCAGGGTCTTGTTGGGTAGTCTAGTCTGGCCTCAAACTTACTTACTCTTGTTTTGGCCTCATGAGGACTTGGATCCTGTGAGCCACCATGCCTAGCTGGCATTTAATTTCTGAAATGTATCAAACATGTCTAAAATATATTGGCATTTAAAAAATGATTGTATTTGTTAAATTCAAGTGATTTTCAATATGAGTAAAATATCAGACTTTTTGAAGTTTTAAAGAAATAAACAGGGGCTGGAGAGATGGCCTAGCAGTTAAGAGCACCGACCACTCTTACAGAGGACCCGGGTTCGATCCCTAGCACCCACATGGCGACTGAGAACCGTCTGAAACTCCAATTCCAGGAGAACTCCAGTTCCAGGGGAATCTGACACCCTCTTCTGACCTCCGCGGCGTTGCACGACACGGGTGCACAGACCTACATGCAGACAGTACACTCATACACATACAAAAATAAATAAAAAATTAAAAAAAAAAGAAATAAACAGATCCAGAAGGTTATAGTTTATAGATGGGTAAAGACACGATAGGAAGGTGTCAGAAGGAGGAGTGGCAGTATTAAAGGGCTCTAGTGTTGTGGTGCTTTGAATGAGACTGTCCCCCATAGCCTCCAAGTAGTAGACATTTTGTCTCCAGTTGGTGGCACTGTTTTAGGAGGTCTTAGGAGGTGTGGCCATGCTGGAGGAAGCTTGGCACTTGGGGGTGGGCTTAGAGAGTTCAAAAAGCCTTCTCTCTCTCTCTCTCTCTCTCTCTCTCTCTCTCTCTCTCTCTCCTTCTCTCTCTTTCTCTCTCTCTCTCTCCTTCCTGCTCCAACACCTCCTGCCACCATGCCTCCCTGCCTTGATGGACTCTACTTCCCTGGAACCTTCAACTGTAAGCTAAAATAAACTCTTGCTTTTATAAATTCCCTTGGACGACCTGGTACTTCTGTTACAGCAGCAGAAAGGTGACTAATACAAGCGTAGAGTATTGAATTGGCTTAAAATGGGAACATTTAAAAAATATTTATTTTCTTTTTATTTATGTGTATGCCCATGTATATTTTGTGTGTGTGCATGTATGTGTGTGCGTACGTGTGTGCACTGTGTGTGTGAGTACCCACAGAGACAAAAGAGGGCAGCAGAGCTGTAGTTACAGACTTTGGTGAGCCCCCTGATGTGGGTGCTGGGAATTCCAATCCTCTGAAAGAGCAACGAGTCCTCTAAACTGTTGAGCCTTCTATCTAGCACACATGACAACAGAGAATCAACTCCTACAAAGTTTTGCTGTTTACTCATATTGAAAATCACTTTTGGTCTCTACATGCATAGTGTGGCATGTGTGCATGCACATACACACATAATAAATAAATGTAATAATAAAAATAACTGTGTGTGGTGGCCCATGCCTTTAATCCCAGCAATGGGAAGGCAGCGGCAGGTGGATCTCTGTGAGTTCAAGGCCAGCCTGGTCTACATAGTGAGTTCCAGGACAGCTGGGGCTATAGGGAGAACCTGTCTCAAAAAGACCAAAAAAAGAAAAATAAATAAAAAAGGAGAAGTACATATTTATAATGGAATTTTATGCAGCCATAATGAAAAAGGAAATAATGACATGTGCAGCAAAATAGATGCAACTGGAAATCATTATGTTAAATAAAACATGCCAGTTTCAGAAAGCATATACCACATGTTTTCTCTTATATGTAGGACTTAAATTTGAAATGGAAGGGTAGTGCATTACACTAAAATAGCAGATGGAGGGGGGGACCAGGAGGAACCAGCTAGAGGGAGGACCAGGGGGAACCAGCTAGAGGGAGGACCAGGGGGAACCAGCTAGAGGGAGGACCAGGGGGAACCAGCTAGAGGGGAGAACCAGGGGGAACCAGCTAGAGGGAGGACCAGGGGGAACCAGCTAGAGGGGAGGACCGAGGGGAACCAGCTAGAGGGGAGGACCAAGGGGAACCAGCTAGAGGGAGGACCAGGGAACCAGCTAGAGGGGAGGACCAGGGAACCAGCTAGAGGGAGGACCAGGGGGAACCAGCTAGAGGGGAGGACCAAGGGGAACCAGCTAGAGGGAGGACCAGGGAACCAGCTAGAGGGGAGGGCCAGGGGGAACCAGCTAGAGGGAGGACCGGGGAACCAGCTAGAGGGAGGACCAGGGAACCAGCTAGAGGGAGGACCAGGGGGAACCAGCTAGAGGGGAGGACCGGGGGAACCAGCTAGAGGGGAGGGGATACTGCAGAGGGCATTAGGGAGGAGAGTGACTGAGAACATTGAGTATAATGGCACATATATATAAAGATGCTATGATTACACTGAAAAAATAATAAAAAGGAAAATATCATTAAGTTTCAAGAAGCTAAAATAAAAATGGTGATATCGATCTAAACTTCAGAAAAGACAAACTTGCCTAATGATACTCACAGCAGAGATCGAAGGCTTTTTTCCATCACCCGCAGGTGGATGAGTGACATCTGCTCCCAAAAAGATCACTGGTTGCTGGAACACAGAAGGTCTTAAACACATATTTTAAAGGGTTAGATAATGCACATGTTTCATCATCTGTCTTACACACCTGCAATATAATCTCAAGTCACTGACAGTGAAATAAAAGCTGTTACAGCTCTTTCTGGTAGCCCGTAAGAACTTTCTTTCTCTCTTTTTCTTTCTCTTTTTTTCTTTCCTTTCTCTTTCTCTTCTTCCTTCTTTCTTTTCTTTTTTCCTTGCTTTGTGCAAGGAAAAAGCATCCACCACCACGCCTGGCCTAAGACAGTTCTTAGCCACCATGTGGATGCTGGGAATCGAACCTGGGTCCACTGCAAGAGCACTCAGTGCTCCTAACCATTGAGCCATCTCTCCAGCCCTGAAAAAAATAATTTTTTATTTTTCATGTGTATGAATGTACTATCTGCATGTAGGTCTGTGCACCTGTGTCATGCAATGCCGAGGAGGTCAGAAGAGGGTGTCGGATTCCCCTGGAACTGGAGTTAGACAGTTCTCAGCCTCCATGTGGGTGCCGGGAATCGAACCCCAGTCCTCTGCAAGAGCAGTCAGCACTCTTAACTGCTAGGCCATCTCTCCAGCCCCCGAAAAAATAATTTTTAAATAAACAAATAGCTTACCTTTGATGAGGTACAAGAATATTATTGATTCCTCCAAGTTTAACATTTATCTTTAGGCACAAGTTTGAGAGAGTCTGAGGAGATGTTTTCATCACATTCTTGACTTGCACACACTGTGTGGCCATACCCAGAAGTGTATCTCCTACACGTTTCACTTCCGCTGTGGACCAAATGCAAAGGATCCTAATCAGAAAAAAATACCTGGAAATAAATTACTTACTGAAATAAAGTTACAAAGAATCCCCCTTGAAATATACCATCATATTATAGGACACCTAAAATTAAACCAATACTAAAGCAATGCTATTAAAAATTATCCTTGGAGCCGGGTGTGGTGGTGCATGCCTTTAATCCTAGCACTTGGGAGGCAGAGGCAGGCGGATCGTTGTGAGTTCAAGGCCAGCCTGGTCTACAGAGCGAATTCCAGGACAGCTGGGGTTACAGGGAGAACCTGTCTCGAAAAGACCAAAAAAATAAAAAATAAAAAATAAAAATTATCCTGAAAGCCGGGCATGGTGGTGCACGCCTTTATCCCAGCATTCAGGAGGCAGAGGCAGGTGGATCTCTGTGATTCAAGGCCAGCCTGGTTTACATAGTGAGTTCCTGGCCTGCTGGGACTAAAAGGGAGACCCTATCTCAAAAAGATAAATAAACAAAAAAAAGTTATCCTGAAAATTTAAGCATTTAGCTATAATTTTTTTAATTGGCTTCTTTGGATATGAAAAATATATTTTAAAAATTAAAATTTATTACTGTGTGCGCGCACATACATGCACACATAATGTGAATGTAAGGGCACATGTGTGGAGGTCAGAGGCCAACTTTGTAGAGTCAGTTCTTCAGGCCTTCATAGCAAGTGCCTTTACCTACTTAACAACCCCCAAAAGTATATCTTTGGTTTTTTTTTTGTCTTTTCTCTTTTTTTTCTTTTTTTTTTTTTAATTTTTTTTAATTAATTTTATTTATTTCTGTATGTGTATGAATGTACTGTCTGCATGCAAGTTTGTGCACCCATGTTGTGCAATACCGTGGAGGTCAGAAGAGGGTGTCGGATTCCCCTGGAACTGGAGTTCTCCTGGAATTGGAGTTTCAGATGGTTCTCAGCCGCCATGTGGGTGCTGGGAATCGAACCCGGGTCCTCTGTAAGAGCGGTCGGTGCTCTTAACCGCTAGGCCATCTCTCCAGTCCCCTTTTTTTGTCTTTTCTAGACAGGGTCTCCCTATAGTCCCAGCTGTCCTGGAACTCACTCTGTAGACCAGGCTGGCCTTGAACTCACAAAGATCTGCCTGCCTCTGAGTGCTAGGATTAAAGACATGCACCACCAGGCCCGGCTAATAACTCTCCAAAGTATATCTTTATAACTGAGGAAATAAGAACATGCTTCTCTCGAATATGAAGAATTATTGAGTTGATGATAATTAAGATGCAGAGGAAAGGGAGGGATCCAGGAGTAGCAGGACAGGGCGGAGTAGAGTTTGGCTATGATAAAAATATAGTCTATACATATATGAAATTCTCAATGAATAAATATTACACTAAAAAGATGCCAAGGAACTCTCTGGCTTTCTTCCTTGCTTGATATAAAAAGCAAAATGGAGGGGCTAGAGATATGGCTCCACAGTAAAAAGCACATACTGCTCTTGCAGAGGACCCGGGTTTAGTTCCTAGCATGTATGTCATGTGACTCACGACTACTTGTAACTACAGTTGCAGAGGAAAATGACACCTGTGGCCTCCATGAGCACCTGTACTCATGTGCACACACCCACACAGACACACACATATACATACCACACAGACACACATGTATACATAAATAAAATGAATTTTTAAAAAAGCAAGACAGAGCTTAACCAAGACAAATGTTACTTTTTGGAGCTTCCTCCACTTTTCTAGCTTAAAGACAGGATGTAAATTTCTCTTTACAACCCTTCAGTTTAGATGGCAGCAGCACAGGAATGCGCCAACAGGCTTTAATCCGGTAGTGCTTTCCATACACTTACCTTTCTATCTTCCCAGATTTTGTAGTTGTTATTTGTCTAAAACTTACTGCCCTTTGACTTACTACATAAGCCAGACTCCTAAACAAGTGCTTTGAGTTACTTTTCTCCTGTGTGATATGTACTGCACACATTAATAATATTTTTCTCAAAAAAAAAAAAAAAAGCTGGGCATGGTGGTACACACCTTTAATCCCAGCACTCGGGAGTCAGAGGCAGGTGGATCTCTGTGAGTTCAAGGCTAGCCTGGTCTACATATCGAACTCCAGGCCAACTGAAACTAAAGGGAGAGCCTGTCTCAAAAATACCAAAAAAAAAAAAAGTTTTTCTCTTATGAATCTGTCTTTTCTGTAGTTTTAGCTATAAACTTAACTATGAACTTTCCTTTTTTTTTTTTTGGTCTTTTCGAGACAGGGTCTCCCTGTAGCCCCAGCTGTCCTGGAACTCACTCTGTAGACCAGGCTGGCTTTGAACTCACAAAGATCCACCTGCCTCTGACTCCTAAGTGCTAGGATTAAAAGTGTGCGCCACCATGCCCAGTTTGGAACTTTCCTTTATTATCAAATGAAAATAGTATGACAAACAGAAAAAATATAAAGAAAAATACACATAACCCTTTACTATCATTTATTGCATTCTTTTGTTATAATTTTCTCAGTCATACTATTTTAAGACATTTATAGTCAGTTTCTTATGGCTTTCAATCATATTCACCAGCCTTAAATATTTACCACAGATTAAAGTCATACACAACTGTGTGTGTGTGTGTGTGTACCTGAGAGGACAACCTCATTCTTCAAGTGCCTTCCACTTTTTGTTTGAGACAGGTAGGCTAGGCTAGCTGGCCAGTGAGCTCTAAGGATCTGGCTGCTTCTGCCTCCCACCTCACCACTGCTGGGCTTATACACATGCTCCACTACACCTGGCTTTTTCATGCTTTACAGACTGAGGCACTTCTCCAGTTCCTATATAACTCCTTATTTATTTATTTATTTATTTATTTATTTATTTATTTATTTATTTATTTATTTTTGAGACAGGGTCTCCCTGTAGTTCTAGCTGTCCTGCAACTTACTCTGTAGACCAGGCTGTACTTGAACTCACAGAGATCCACCTGCCTCTGCCTCCCAAGTGCTAGGATTAAGGCGAGTACCAGGCCAGCTAAACGAAAACTTCTTATATACAAGGAAAACATTTAAAATAAAAACTGAGAACACCATACACCTATTTTGCTATTTGTCATTTCACTTAATATAGTATGGTTCTCAATGTCAATTATATATTGTTCTTGTTACTTTTTTGGGGGGGTCTTTTTTATTGAATTTTTTATGTGTTTCATACAAAATTTTCCAATTAGTCTTAATTGCCTTTATACCTACTTCTCTCTTGGCGCCCACCCTGGACTTCACATATTCTATTATTTGTGCTAGGGTCCATTGCACCAAACTACTCTCCCTGCCCACTCCTTAGTAATGTCCATTGCTAAGCGAAAGAAGCCAATTTGAAAGGCTATGTATTATATGACTACAACTGTGTAACATTCTAGGAAAAGCAAAAATATAGGGATATTAAGAAATTCAGTGGCTGGGACTGGAGAGATGGCCTAGCGGTTAAGAGCGCCGACCGCTCTTACAGAGGACCCGGGTTCGATCCCCAGCACCCACATGGCGGCTGAGAACCGTCTGAAACTCCAATTCCAGGAGAACTCCAGTTCCAGGGGAATCTGACACCCTCTTCTGACCTCCGCGGCGTTGCACGACACGGGTGCACAAACTTGCATGCAGGCAGTACATTCATACACACACACACACAAAAAAAAAGAAATTCAGTGGCTCCAAAGATTTAGGGAAAGAAAGGAAACACAAACAGAGGATTTTAAGAGCAGTGAAGCTTTTTTTAAAATTTTTTAAATTTTTATTTATTTTTGTATGTATATGAATGTACTGTCTGCATGTAGATCTGTGCACCCGTGTCGTGCAATGCCATGGAGGTCAGAAGAGGGTGTCGGATTCCCCTGGAACTGGAGTTAAAGAAGGTTTTCATCCACCATGTGGGTGCTGTGGATCAAACCCAGGTCCTCTGCAAGAGCAGTCAGTGCTCTTAACTGCTAGGCCATCTCTCCAGCCCCAAGAGCAGTGAAACTATTATGTATGGTCTGTAATAATGGATACATGATACTGTGTATTTGTCAGACCCAAATAGGTGTACAAGATGAACAGTTAATTTTTTTTTTTTTACAGGGGAGAGCGCGAACGCAGTCCCCCACGACCACAAATTATGTAGTCGAGTTTCCGGAATTTGGGGAAATCGCAGGGGTGAGCACATCCGGAGTGCAATGGATAAGCCTCACCCTGGGAAAACCACCTTCGTGATCATGGTATCTCCCCTGCCAGGTAAGTATGAACAGTTAATTTTTTTTTTTAATTTTTGATTTATTTCTGTATGTGTATCAATGTACTGTCTGCATGCAGGTCTGTGCACCCGTGTCGTGCAATGCCGCGGAGGTCAGAAGAGGGTCTCGGATTCCCCTGGAGCTGGGGTTCTCCTGGAATTGGAGTTTCAGACGGCTCTCGGCCGCCATGTGGGTGCTGGGGATCGAACCCGGGTCCTCTGTAAGAGCGGTTGGCGCTCTTAACCGCTAGGCCATCTCTCCAGCCCCTGAACAGTTAATTTTTATTCTTTTTTTTGAGACAGGGTCTGGAACTTACTATGTAGATCAGGCTGGCCTCAACTCACAGAGATCCGCCTGCCTCTGCCTCCCAAGTGCTGGGATTAAAGGTGTGTCCGGCTGTAATTTATTCTTTTATTGACTGCAGGAACCCATTCATGACCAAGCACTCCCCCACTGAACTACACCTCAGATTCCTTCTGTTATTTCTTCTTCTTTTTGTGTGTGTGAATGTGTGTATAAGTATGTGCAGGTGTGGAGGTGCATGTGGAAGCCAGAAGTTGATGTTGAATGCCTTCTTCAATAGCTCCCCATCCGTTTTTTGAGACAGGGTCTCTTGCTGAACCTGGAGTTCATCGATTTGGCTGGACTGACTGGCCAGCAAGCCCAGTGGTCTTGTTTCTAACTGCCCAGTGCTAGGATTATAGGCATATGCTACTGTGCCTGGGTTCTTAACACCATGCTCCGAGTTTGGAACTTTCCTTTATTATTCAAATTTGAAAATAGTATGCAACAGGAAAAGAAATATATAAAGCAAAATACACATTTAACCCAGTTTACTCATCATTTTATAGCGTCTTTTTGAGACAGGGTCTCCCTGTAGCCCCAGCTGTCCTGGAAATCACTCTGTAGACCAGGCTGGCCTTGAACTCACAAAGATCCGCCTGCCTCTGCCTCCCAAGTGCTAGGATTAAAGGCGTGCGCCACCACACCCGGCTGAGGACATTAATCTTATTAATCTAAAAATCCTTTACTTTGTTTACAATCACATAGGGTTAGGTATTAGCATTTCAGTTCCAAAGATGAGAAAACTAATGCTCAATATAATTAGGCAATTCAGCCACATGACATGGATAGTAAAATTGGCAATATCTGAATATTGAGCAATATACTCTCATATCCAATCTGTGCTTTTGATGGCACTATACTGCTATGTGTTATCTCAATGCCATTTTTATTGCATAATTCTTCCTTTAACCATTGTCTTATGATTCCTCTTTTAGCAACTGAAATTGTTGGATCCGCTGGAACTAGTTATATATGGTTATCAGCCATCATGCGGGTGCTGGGAACCAAACCCCAGATCTTTTGCAAGAGCAGCCAGTACTCTGAATAAATGAACCATCTCTCTAGTCCCTTCCTAGGGTCTTTTCTTTTTTCTTTTTAAAAATTTTTAAATTTATTTTTTATGTCTATAAGTGTACTGTCTGCATGTAGGTTGGTACACCCCTGTTGTGTAATGCTGTGGAGTTCAGAAGAGGGTGTCGGATTCCCCTGGAACTGGAGTTAAAGACAGTTCTTAGCCACCATGTGGGTGCTGGGAATTGAACCTGGGTCCTCTTTGAGAGCAATCGGCGCTCTTAACCACTGAGCCATCTCTCCAGCCCCAGGGTCTTTTCATAAACTATTTAGATTGCAGATTTTTTTCTCTTGGTCTTTTTGAGACATAATCTCCCTGTAGCCACAACTGGCCTGGAACTCACTAAGTAGAACAGGTTGGCCTTGATTGCACAGAAATGCAAGTGCCTCTGTTGGGATTAAAGTGGGCATCACCACACGCAGCTAATTTACAGTTTTGTCTTAAAGTAAAAACACATGGATATTATAGTATGAAATATGTTAAAATATATACATAATCCTAAAACCAATATCAAACATATGAAGAAAAATGTAGTATTGTTGTTGCAGAGGTGGAAATCAAACCCAGGTCCTTGTGCATGTTAGGCAAGTACATCCTCTCCCCCCTTGAAATCTGCAATTTTATTTTATTTTATTTTATTTTTTTTTTTTTAATTTTTATTTGTTTTTGTATGTGTATGAATGTACTGTCTGCATGTAGGTTTGTGCATCCATGTCGTGCAATGCCGCGGAGGTCAGAAGAGGGTCTCGGATTCCCCTGGAACTGGAGTTCTCCTGGAATTGGAGTTACAGATGGTTCTTAGCCACCATGTAGGTGCTGGGGATCGAACCCGGGTCCTCTGCAAGAGCAGTCGGTGCTCTTAACCGCTAGGCTATCTCTCCAGCCCCGAAATCTGCAATTTTAAAATATCCTTAGCAGCCAAGTGTGGTGGTGCACGCCTTTAAATGCTAGCACTTAGGAGCCAGAAGCAGGTGAGTTCCTGTGAGATTAAGGCCAGCCTGGGGTGTTGTACATGATGAATTGTAGGCCAGCTCATGGTACGTAGTGAGACCCCTTCTCAAAATAAACAAAAGATATCCTTACCATACACAGGTGTCTTCCCTGGCAGGATGACAATAATAAGTTGTAGTCCAGAATACGTATTCTTGAGATGCCGGAACATGGGCTCCACACTGTCTGCGCCCTGTGCGTACTTGCAGAAGCACGGCTGGCCTTGGATGGGCATGCCTGCGTCCTTGGAGATCTTCCGCAGCTGGTCCGTGAAGCCTCTAAAGAAGAGGAAACTACTAAGTATAAAACTTTGTCTAGGGCTGGAGAGATGGCCTGACGGTTAAGAGTGTCAATTGCTCTTGCAGAGGACCTGGGTTCGATCCCCAGCACCCACATGGCGGCTGAGAACTGTCTTTGACTCCAGTCTCAGGGGAATTTGATACCCTCTTCTGACCTCCGCGGCATTGCATGACACGGGTGCACAGACCTGCATGTGGACAGTACATTCATACACATAAAAAAAAAAAAGAGCACCAACCGCTCTTGCAGAGGACCCAGGTTCGATCCCCAGCACCCACACCCACATGGTGGCTGAGAACCGTCCGTAACTCCAATTCCAGGAGAACTCCAGTTCCAGGGGAATCTGACACCCTCTTCTGACCTCCGTGGCATTGCACGGCACAGGTGCACAGACCTACATGCAGACAGTGCATTCATAGACACATACAAAATTAAATAAAATTAAAAAAAACTTTGTCTAGATATCAAAATGTCTTGGTGTCTGATAAAACAAAATATTTTATCTCTTTTTGTGTGTAGTGCTGAGGACTGGACCAGGGTCTGTGCATGTCAGGCAAATGTTCTGTCTTCAGCTTCAAATCTAGAAAAATGTAATGAGAAATTTGAGAAAGAAATGAAGGATGAAGCAAAGATTTGTGCACTTTCTCTGTATAAAAAGGCCACCAGATGCTGGGTGTGGTGGCGCACACCTTTAATCCTAGCACTTGGGAGGCAGAGGCAGGTGGATCTTTGTGAGTTCAAGGCCAGCCTGGTCTACAGAGTGAGTTTCAGGACAGCTGGGACTACAGGAAGACCCTGTCTCAAAAAGACCAAAAAACAAAAACAAAAACAAAAAGGCCACCAGATTACTTGGATCAAGTCTCCCTTGATCCTCCCTCAAGAAATATGTTCAAAGATTCACTATTAGGCTGCGGAGATGAGTTAGTAGATAAATTTCTTGCTGTGCAAGCATGAGGACCCATGTTCCACCATTCAGGACCCACGTAAAAAAGCTCTGCATAGCTGTGCATGCCTGTAATTCAAGCACTGCGGAAGCAGAGACTGGAGGATCCCTGGGGCTTCTTGGCCCGGGAGTCCAACTCCATGAGTTCCAGATTCATCAAGGTACCCTGACTCAAAAACTAGGTGGAAGGTAATTGAAGAAGACACCCAACCTCAACTTCTGGCCTCCATACGTATGTACATACTTGCATATGAACACACACATATACACACAAAGAACACTTCCAGTGGATGTTTGAAAACATATCTGAAAGCTGGACCCTAAATTTGTTTGTTTGTTTTTGTTTTTGTGACAGTGTCTCCCTGTACCCCAGCTGTTCTGGAACTCACTATGTAGACCAGTCTGGACTTGAATTCACAGAGATCCACCTGCCTCTGCCTCCCGAGTGCTGGGATTTAAGGCATGTGCCACTGTGCCTGGATTAGAGCCTAAAATTTAATGACTTTTGGCCGGGCGTAGTGGCTTACGCCTGCCTTTAATCCAGCACTTGGGAGGCAGAGGCAGAGGCAGGCGGATCTCTGTGAGTTCAAAGTCAGCCTGGTCTACAGAGTGAGTTCCAGGACAGCTGGAGCTACAGGGAGACCCTGTCTCGAAAAGACAAAAAAACAAAAACAAAAACAAACAACAAACAAACAAACAAACAAATAAATAAATAAATAAAAATTAAATGTCTTTTTTAAAATTTTGGTCTTCTTGAGACAGGGTCTTCCTGTAGACCCAGCTGTCCTGGAACTCACTCTGTAGACCAGGCTGGCCTTGAACTCACAAAGATCCGCCTGCCTCTGCCTCCCAAGTGCTAGGATTAAAGGTGTGTGCCACCATGCCCGGCTAAATGTCTTTTTATACCTTAACTAAGCACCTATACATATGGCTGTAACTTTTGAAGTCTGAGGAACAAGCACACAATAAGCACTTATTTCTTCTTTCTTTACAATATCAAGGATAGAACATTCATTTTTTTTGCTGTATATCTTCAAAACTTCAGCATGCAATTTTTTTTGCTTCCCTTACTCAGAGTTTTCACCTGTTCAACTTAGGGAGCTATAGGCCAAAGAGAGATCCTGTGTCAAATATAAGGTGGATGCTGTCGCAACACACCCATGGATCAACACACAGATAGACACAGACACACAGACACACAGAAGTTGTTTCATAGGTTGTCCTTGAACTTATGATCCTCCTGTCTCCAAGTAATTTTGATTATAGGTAAGCCCAGCTGGATGGAAGAAACAGTTTTAAAGGTTTAATAATTAAACATATTCCACAGAGGCAACCTTTGTTAGAATATGAGTAATTTAAAATAGAAACTCCAGGTAGGGTGTGACTCAGTGATACAGTATAGTGCATGTAAAGGTCTTGGGTTCCCCAAATCAAAACAACTAAATACTTTCCTTACTTCAATATCTCTTCTCTGCACTGCCTCTGTGTAGCAAAACAAGCTATAGCCCACATTTTGATCTCCACTCCTGTGTGGAACTGTTTTCCTCGCATGTCCCATACTCCATGGCTTGGTGTAGCTACTGTCCGATTCTATAAGAGAAAGAAAAATAAGATGGTAAAAAGGAACACAAACTTTTTTTTTTTTTTTTTTTTTTTTGTCATTTTCGAAACAGGTCTTCCCTGTAGCCCCAGCTGTCCTGGAATTTCTTCTCTTTCGACCAGGCTGGCCTTGAACTCACAAAGATCCGCCTGCCTCTGCCTCCCAAGTGCTAGGATTAAAGGCGTGCGCCACTTTTAATGAGCTGAAGTAAGCATAAACTTTTAATGAATGAGCTAAAGTAACCATTTTGAATTGGTAAGTTAAAAATTGTGAGGCTTGAGAGAGCTCAGTAGTTAAGAGCATTTACTGGAGCTGGAGAGATGGCCTAGTGGTTAAGAGCACCGACTGCTCTTGCAGAGGACCCGGGTTCGACCCCCGGCACCCACATGGCGGCTGAGAACCGTCTGTAACTCCAATCCAGTTCCAGGGGAATCTGAGACCCTCTTCTGACCTCCTCGGCATTGCACGACACAGGTGCACAAACCTAAATGCAGACAGTACATTCATACACATAAAAAAAAAAAAAAAAAGAAGAGCATTTACTGATTCAGTTCCCAGCACCCACAAAATGGCTAAAGACCATCCGCAACTCCAGTTCCATGTGATACGACTCCCTCTTCTGATCTCTTTGGGCATTACATGGCATGGGCACACATGCATGCAGGCAAAACACACATACACATACAATTTTTTTTAAATTACATTTATTTCCGGGTATGGTATTCCACACTTTTAATCCTAGTACTTGGGAGGCAGAGACAGACGGATCTTTGTGAGTTCAAGGGCAAGCCTGGTCTACAGAATTGAGTTCCAGGCACCGCTGGGCTACAGGGAGACCGTGCCTGCAAAAGACACAAAAAAAAAAAAAATAATAATAATAATAATAAAATAAAAAATAAATAAAATTACATTTATTTATTGTGTGTGCATGTGTACCACGGCACATATGTCTGGTTTTATGTTTGTTTTACCTCTCTCCCTCCCTCCCTTCCTTCCTTCCTCTTTCTTCTTTCGTCTTTGAGGCAGGTCTCCCTGTAGCCCCAGCTGGCCTGGAGCTTGCTATGTAGACCACTGATTTTGATCTACCTGCCTCTGCCTCCCGAGTGCTGGGATTAAAGTGTACACCACCAGGCCAAGCTTGTTTTTTTGTTTTTTGTTTCTTGAGACAAGGTGAAACTCTAAAGAGCCTGGAACTCACTGTGTAAGCCAGGCTGGGCTTGAACTCACAGAGACTCCCCTGCTTCCGCCTGCTGGAGTCAAACACCACACTCCATCTCCCTGTAGTCCCAGCTGGCCTGGAACTCACTATGTAGACCAGGCAGATTGGTCTTGAACTCATAGAGATCTGCTTGCCTCTGCCTCCTGAGTACAAGGATTAAAGGTGCATGCTACCTCATCTGGTATGAACTGATCTGTTTTTAAAATCCTATGTAGAGGGGCTGGAGAGATGGCCTAGTGGTTAAGAGCACGGACCACTCTTACAGAGGACCCAGGTTCGATCCCCAGCACACACATGGCGGCCGAGAACCGTCTGAAACTCCAATTCCAGGAGAACTCCAGTTCCAGGGGAATCTGACACCCTCTTCTGACCTCCACAGCATTGCACGACACGGGTGCACAAACTTGCATGAAGACAGTACATTCATACACATACAGAAATAAATAAAATAAATAAATAAAATCCTATGTAGAACTTTATTTTTTTGTTAGTTAATTTTTGTTTATTGAGCATTTGTACAACTCATACAATGATTCCCAATCAAATACAACCCCCACATCAGAACTCATGCATTACAACATCCAAGCTATAAACTTTCTAAATCAGTATTATTTATACTTTAAAAAAAATTCAGTAAACTCAGAGGATGGCAATGGCAAAATGGTTGAGCAGGTAAAGATGCTCCCTGCCAAGCCTGATAACCTGAATTTGATTACCTACAATCCACATAGTGGAAGGAGAGACCAACTCCCTCAAGTTATCCTCTGACTTCCACATCCCCACTGTGACATGCATGCAAGCATGTACACACACACACACACACACACACACACACACACACACACGAAAAAATATAGAAAGTATAGTAACTGAAACAAAGATACCTTGAAACCAAATACCCAATATATTGTTGGAACAGTAAGTTCAAGACTCAGAGTACCCTTATCTCCATGCTTAACAAATTACTTGTGTATGATTAAAACATTACTGGCCGGGCGTGGTGGTGCACGCCTTTAATCCTAGCACTTGGGAGGCAGAGGCAGGTGTATTTGTGAGTTCAAGGCCAGCATGGTCTACAGAGTGAGTTCCAGGACAGCTGGGGCTACAGGGAGACCCTGTCTCGAAAAGACCAAAAAATTAAAATAAAATAAAATAAAAATAAAAAATAAAAAAAACATTACTGATAACTTTACCCGTCCTCCATACTGGAGCATAGGTGCTGGAAGTACACGCCCAGTTACATGAGCCATTTCATCTCGCACTTTAAATTGAAACTCCTGAACGAAAGGATCTGTTTCATAATTTGCACTTCTTACCTAAGAACAGAAAAAAAATGTCATTACTCTCAGATTGTCCCTAAATCACCTGCTTTACTCATTAGCCCCTCTTTTTCTTTCACCATGTCAACTGCATTTTGTAATAGGACTAATCAATGGTGCCCTGACTATAGAGCAGAGAATATCAACCTGGGGATCATGAGTTACGGACTATAGGAAATCAGTGAATCTTTTGGTAAGTTATTAAAAATATTTTTTTAAATGTGTATGAATGTACTGTCTCCATGTAGGTCTGTGCACCCTTGTCGTGCAGTGCCTCGGAGGTCAGAATTCCCCTGGATTCCCCTGGATTCCCCTGGAACTGGAGTTCTCCTGGAATTGGAGTTACAGACGGTTCTCGGCTGCCATATGGGTGCTGGGGATGGAACCTGGGTCCTCTGCAAGAGCAGTTGGTGCTCTTAATCGCTAAGCCATCTCTCCAGCCCCAAGTTATTCAAAATTTAAATGTAGTTATTAGGTTGAATAATAAAGAATTTCAACTATATTTGACCCATGAAAATGATAATTTTAAATAAAGATTAGACAATGTTTAAGGAGAGGGAAATAACTCATCTAAAAAAGGGTAAGAACCTCTGACTGGATGAAACAATAAAGTGGAGAACTTGTCTACCTCTTCTGAGCAGGTAACTTAGCTATGGACATCTTGTCTATCTATCACATCTGAGGCTCTGAATTCAATATCCAGTAACTTACAGGAAAAATGAAGACCCAAAACATCTGATTATAAAGAACCCAGGCATATAGTTGTCTCTCCAGGCTGTTAAATTCTTTTTTTTTTTTTTTTAATTATTTTTATCTTATGTGTATGAGTGCATTGCTTGAATGTAGGCAGGTACACCTGTGTCATGCAATGCCCACAGAGGTCAGAAGAGGGCATTAAATCCCCTGAAACCAGAGCTAAGGATGGTTGTTAGCCACCATGTGGGTGCCAGGAATAAAACTCGGTCCTCTGCAAGAGCAGTCAGCGCTCCAACTTCTGAGCCATCTCTCCAGCCCCACAATCTAAATTCTTAAAAACAATCTTCTGGCCAGGTGTGGTGGCACATGCCTTTAATCCTAGCACTTGGGAGTCAGAGGCAGCCAGATCTCTGTGAGTTCAAGGCCAGCCTGGTCTACATAGTGAGTTCCAGGACAGTTGGAGCTATAGGGAGACCCTGTCTCAAAAAAGACGGAAAACAAAAAGAGAGGAAAAGAAAAAGAAGAAACGATCTTCTGACAATAAGTAGAAAAAGTCACTTTTTTGTGGTCTTTTTGAGACAGGGTCTCCCAGTAGCCCTGTAGTCCCAGCTACCCTGGAACTCAATACGTAGACCAGGCTGGCCTTGAACTCACAGAGATCAGCCTGCCTCTGCCTCCTAAGTGTGGGATTAAAGGGGTGAGCCAACACACCCAGATGTTTTCCCCTCTCAAATAATTACTTCTTCTTTTTTTTTTTTTTTTGGTCTTTTCGAGACAGGGTCTCCCTGTAGCTCCGGCTGTCCTGGAACTCACTCTGTAGACCAGGCTGGCCTTGAACTCACAAAGATCCGCCTGCCTCTGCCTCCAGAGTGCTAGGATTAAAGGCGTGTGCCACCAGGCCCGGCTCAAATAATTACTTCTAAGACCATGTACAGTTGGGCAGAGAGGAGTACTGAATGGAATCTTGGAGGGCCCTCCAACCCCTAGTATCCCTACTCCAGTCCTAACTACTACAGTCCTGTGGGTCATCACAGCTTTACCATACGCCTCTTTGACAAAACAGTCAAACCCAAGCTAATCCAAATATGGTTTACAATTTAGGACTTGGGCTGCTAGGATGAGAACTATAGAGCAGCCCAGAGCCTGGGTGCTCTACCAGAAGAAACCTGGATGGGCCGTTCAGCACAAGTCTGGTCAAGTAACAGGGCCATACTTGTGAGGCCCATGGCTTAGAATTATGAATTATATCTGCTTGGGGGCTAGAGAGATGGCTCAGTGGTTAAGAGTGCCAACTGCTCTTGCAGAGGACCCAGTTTCAATTCCCAGCACCCACATGGCGGTTAAGAACCATCTTTAAGCTGGGCGTGGAGGTACATGCCTTTAATCCTAGCACTGGGGAGGCAGAGGCAGGCGATCTCTGTGAGTTCAAGGCCAGCCTGGTCTACATAGTGAGTTCAAAAAGAAAAAAACAAAACAAAACTGTGCTCTTTTTAACCTGGGCGTGGTGGTGCATGCCTTTAATCCTAGCACTTGGGAGGCAGAGGCAGGCGGATCTCTGTGAGTTCAAAGCCAGCCTGGTCTATGTATTGAGTTCCAGGACAGCTGGGGCTACAGGGAGACCCTGTCTCGAAAAGACTAAATAAATAAATAAATAAATAAATAAATAAATAAATAAATCTCACACTACGAGAAGCTTCAGACCCCCGCTTTCCTGAAACTTATCTTTATACAATGACCCCTCATATTGGGTATGTGCAGAGCCATCAAATGACTGGGACCAGTCAATATCAAAGAGAAAGGGTGGTCCCCCAGCCTGGTTTCAGGGGAGCTGACAGGCATTGTGGAACGCCAGGCTATCAACAGTTCACAGGCCAGAATACTGGAGGTAGGGATATAGCTCAGTAGTAGAGTACTTGCCTTGCATGCATACAGTCCTGGGTTCTATTCCCAGCACTGCAACAAAATAAGGTCAAAAAACAGAGCTCAGCCAGTCTCTCTCTTATCTGCCACCTACAAATGCACGGGACACAGCAATCACATCTGCAGTACCTCTAGGTACAATGTTTTTATTTTATTTTTTTTTTGAACAAAATCACGTGTAACTAAGGCTGACTTCAAACTCAAACTCATTATGTAGCTGAAGCTGGTCTTGAACTCCTGATACTCCTGTATAGTGTTGAGGATTGAAACTTGGACCTTGTCAATGCTAGGCGAGCACTCAGGCCCTCAACTAAGTGTCTGACAAGTAAGTATCAAATTTGTCACTAATACAAATTGTTGGTTAATAAAACAAGAATTGTTTCACAAACAAAATACAGAAAACAGTATTAAAATGGAATCAAGGGCCGCAGAGATGGCCTAGCGGTTAAGAGCGCCGACTGCTCTTACAGAGGACCCAGGTTCAGTCCCCAGCACCCACAAGGCGGCTGAGAACTGTCCGTAACTCCAATTCCAGGAGAACTCCAGTTCCAGGGGAATCCAATACCCTCTTCTGACCTCTGCGGCATTGCACGACATGGGTGCACAAACTTGCATGCAGACAGTACATTCATACACATACAGAAATAAATAAAATTAATTAAAAAAATGGAATCAAATGATGCTCTGTATTTACTTTAATAAATGTTTTGTGTCTTTTCTCCTATCCCCTAAAACCTAGTTGCCTCCAAAAGTGCTAGCAAATTGTTTGGGTGAATGTTCATATTTATAATTTTTTTCTTCGTTTGCTTAGGCAGTTTATATGATATTCAGGAGAGAATAAGACAAGATCCAGGTATTCTTTTATTTTATTTTATTTATTTATTTATTTATTTATTTATTTATTTATTTATTTATTTAATGTGTATGAATGTACTGTCTGCATGCAGGTCTGTGCACTCGTGTCGTGCAATGCTGCGGAGGCAGAAGAGGGTGTCAGATTCCCCTGGAACTGGAGTTCTCCTGGAATTGGAGTTACGGACGGTTCTCAGCCGCCATGTGGGTGCTGGGGACCGAACCCGGGTCCTCTGCAAGAGCGGTCATTGCTCCTAACCTCTAGGCCATCTCTCCAGTCCTGATCCAGGTATTCTTTTAAAAAGACTTTTTGACAATTAAAAAAATAAAAAAAATTAAAATAAAAACTTTTACTTATTCTATCAATTTATTTATTATTAAATAATTTTACTTGTTTTTAATTGATACATATGTGCATATGTAGATCTGTGTGTGTATTCCATGTGCATGCAGGTGTAGAAGTCAAAAGAGGATATCAGATCCTTTGGAGCTAGACTTACAGGAGGTTGTGGATTGTGAGCTGTGTGATATGGGTGCTGGGAACTGAATTTAAGTCTAAACTAGAGCAGCAAGGACTTTTAACCACTAAGCTATCTTTCTAGCCCCAATCAACTTATTTAGGCTTTTTTTTTTTTCTTTTTGAGACAGGGTCTCCCTGTAGCCCCAGCTGTCCTGGAACTCACTGTGTAGATCAGGACGGCCTTGAACTCACAGAGATCTACCTGCCTCTACTTCTTGAGTACTGGGATTAAATGTGTGTACCACCACACTTGGCGTTATACTTAATTTTTTCCCCCACTGGCTAAAAGTACAAATACTTAAATTTTTTAAACAGATAAAACTGTAATTTTTTAAATTTATTATAAAAGTTGTTAGTGTGAGTGTGACCAGAGTCACATGCCCAAAAGGCAGGAGGCCTCAATAGGTGGAACAAGCTTTACCAGAATGCAGAGGGGCTATCTTCTAGCTGGGGAACGAATAAGCTAGCCAATGAAAAGGCTGGCAGTCAGGGTTTTTAAATGGGCTAGAGTCGAAGTTAACTGGGGGCTCACAATGGAAAAAGGGGGTGGGGCTTGGGGGTTTGCCTGCCATGCAACTGAAAGACTGCTGAAACTTCTTGAGTCAGGGAAAAGGTTTTTTTCTTCTTTTCTGGCTGGCTCTGATAAGGAAGTCTCTCTGTCAGGGGTCTGGAGTAACTGCTTTTTTCCTTCTATATGGTTTCTGATGCAGAGAATAGCTTTTGGCTCCTGACTAGGGTACAGGCCCAGAAAGAGGAAGTCTCTCTGCTTATGTTTGCTGCAGAAAGTATCTCTGCTTATGGCCTGGGGAGAGGGTCGGGTTCTTTGAGTCCAGACAAAAGTAATATGTGATCTTTATAGAAAAATAAGGAAGGGGGGCTGATGAGGTGCTCAAAGACGAAAGCTCTTGCTTCCAAGTCTCCAAGTCTGACAATCAGTTAGATCTTGGGACCCACACGGAGGATGGAGAGACTCCCACATGGATGCTGTAGCTACATGTATACCCTCATACATATATACACACAGGCACACACAAAAATAAAATGCAATTTAGTTGGGCATGGTGGCAGTGGTGGTGAACACTTTTTTTTTAGGTGTTTTTGAGACAGGGTCTCCTTATAGACCCAGCTGTCCTGGAACTCGATCTGTAGACCAGGCTAGCCTTGAACTCACAGAGATACACCTGCTTCCCAAGTGCTGGGATTAAAGGCGTGTGCCACCACACCCATCTTAGTTTGGTTTTTTTGAGACAAGGTATATCCATCTAGCCCAGAAAGGCCTGAAACTTGGTATCTAAATCTAAGGAGTAGGAGGCTTGCTAAACTGGGGCGATCCCCCTGCCTCGGCCTCCTGAGAGCTGCAGTCATAGGCATGGGGTATACAGCTGCCAACCTGAGACTGCTGCTGAGAAACCCCACACCATTAACATTTTCAAGCTGGGCATGGTGGCGCACTCCTTTAATCCCAGCACTCAGGAGGCAGAGGCAGGCGGATCTTTGTGAGTTCAAGGCCAGCCTGGTCTACAGGGCGAGTTCCAGGCCAGCTGGGGCTACAAGGAAGACCCTGTCTCGAAAACACACACACACAAAAGAAAGATTTTCAGTGTTCCTCATCATCATACCTTAACTTTTCTCTTTTCCCCTTCTTTTAGGCAGAGGTTCAGTTAACTAAATTAAAAAATTAGTTCTGATGAGTTTGTTCTCTAGATTTAATCAGTCTAGGGCTAAGTTAGAAAGACCAAGCTCTTTTTTTTTTTTTTTTTTTTTTTTGTCTTGTTTGAGACAGAGGGTCTCCCTGTACCCCACTTCTTGGACTCACTCTGTAGGACCAGGCCAGCTTGAACTACACAAAGATCTCCCTGCCTCTGCCTCCCAAGTGTCTAGGATAAAGCATGCGCCACCACGCCTGGTCGAAAGAAACCAAGTTCTTTTCATTAACTTGCTCAATTTTTTGTCCCCTCCTCGCACAGTACTAGGTTATTCCATAATCTATTTAATTCTGACAATTCTTTTAAAAAATCTTTTTTTTTCATTTTATTTATTTTTGTATGTGAGAGTTACGTCGGCAGGTAGGGTCTGTGCACCCGTGTCGTGCAATGGGCCGCAGAGGTCAGAAGACAGGTCTGTGGATTCGCCCGAACTGGAGTTCTCCTGGATTGGAGGTTTACAGCGGTTCTCAAAGCGCCATGTGGGTGCTGGAAATCAACGCCCCGTCCTTCTTTGCAGAGCAAGTCGGTGTCTTAACACTAAGGCACATCTCTCCGCCAATTCTGACAATTCTTGAAATAATAAGGAATTGGCTGGCAAGGATATGGGTTTTTAGTAGCTCATCCTAATACACTTTAAATCCCCATTTCCAGGTTATGTACTAACCAGTCTGCTAATTTCCTCTTGTCTATCTGGTGCAGATCTTGCTGTTGCCTTAATCATAGTGGAAGTCTGATTGTCAGTTAGTTTCTTGATACATCGTTGCCCAGCCACAATATTGCAGACCTACAAATAGAAAACAATTTATACTATATATCTTGTTAATAGCAATCACACGAAATAAAGATTTAAAAAATTTTTTTAATTATTTTATGTGTATGTTGGTAGGTACACCCGTGTCGTGTCGTGCAATGCTGTGGACATCAGAAGAGGGTGTTGGATTCCCCTGTAATGGAGTTAAAGAAGGTTCTTAGCCACCATATGGGTGCTGAGAATCGAACCCTGGTACTCTCCAAGAGCAGTCCTCGCTCTTAACAGCTGAGCCATCTCTCCAGCCCTCGAAATAATGATTTTTAAATCTATTTCATTAACCACTTCTTAGTACCATGTTAACTAACAAAAAGTTTGAATAACATGTACACATGCTAAAAAGACTGAAAGAGGGCATGAGAGATACCTAGCGGTTAAAGCAGCTGACGGCTCTGTGCCAGAGGAGACCCGGGTTGATCCCCAGCAATCCCACATGGCGGCTAGAACTATCTGTAACTCCAGGTCATCCAGGAGAACTCCAGTTCCAGGGGAATCTGAGACCCTTTCTGACCTCCGCGGCATTGCACGACACGGTGCACCAACCTACATGCACAAAGTAATTCATATACATACAGAAAATAAATAAAATAATACAAAAAATGGCCGGCGGGGTGGTGCACGCCTTTAATCCTAGCACTTGGGAGGCAAGAGGCAGGCGAAAATCTCTGTGATTTCAAGGCCAGCCTGGTCTACAGAGTGAGTTCCAGGAGAGCTGGGGCTACAGGGAGACCCTGTCTCAAAAAGACCAAAAAAAAAATTAAATTAAATTAAAATTAAAATAAAAAAAAATAAAAAAAAAAATAAAAAGACTGAAAGAGCCAGGTGTGGTGGCGCTTGCCTTTAATCCCAGCACTCGGGAGGCAGAGGCAGGTGGATCTCTGTGAATTCAAAGCCAGCTTGGTCTACATAGCAAGCTCCAGGCCAGCTGGGACTAAAGGGAGACCCTGTCTCAAAAAGCCAAAATAAATAAATAAATAAATAAATAAATAAATAAATAAATAAAGCATAACAAAAATCTTAACTGTTATAGACTATGGGTGAACTTTCTTCATACTATTTTACTTAATGAAAATTTAGAGTTAAACTTTAAAAATAATTCAAATTCTAAATTTTAATGTGAGACTATGAGATAAATTATAAGCCACAGAACTGACTGAAACAGTGAACTTCTGCTCAAAACAGTCAACTTCCACATGGAGAATTTTGAGAAAGACTAAGAAAAAGATGAAAACCATGTTTGGCAGAATACATGAGCTCTGGTGGGGTGGGGGGATAGGGTGAGGGACACGGGTGTAGATTTGATAATCTTATACATAAAATATATATAATATAAAAAAATAAATTATAAGTCACAAGAGATTCTACAAGAATGATGAACAGGCTGAGGAGGTGGCTCTTGCACAAGCATTAGGACCTGAGTTCCGATCCCTTTCACCAATGTAAAAAGCTGGGTGTGGTGATATATGCTAGGGGGAGGGGAAGGAAGTGGGGAGACAGGCAGGTGCTGGGGGCTCACTGACCAGCCAGGCAGGCCAAAATAGCGAGCTCTAGATTCAGTAAGAGGCCTGGAGAGTATTAAAGGAAGACAGGAAGACTCCTGATGTCCCCTCCTCTGTCTCTCTCTCTGTCTCTCTGTCTCTCTGTCTCTCTCTCTCTCTCTCTCTCTCTCTCACACACACACACACACATACACACACACACACACACACAGAATGATGTACAAGAAGCTATTCATAAGCACTACAGAGATATTACTTCTAGCGGCAGGTATGTATGCTTCTGCTCCTGCCCCACTTGTAGACAGGGAAGATGTGGGTACTTCAGTTGAAGAGTATACTTTTCTCTGAAATACTGAGCTACAGTTCTCTCCACAGTTTGGCCATTTTCTAACTGTAATGGAAAGCTGGAAAAAAGAAAAGCATACATGAACAACTCTTATCCTACTATGAGCTGACAAAATACCCGACCCACTATTTGAAGTAAGTTGCCTCTTATTATTGCTGTGATAAACACCAGGTTTTCTTACGTTTGATGGCTGGCAGGCCGTCTTGTTACATTACAAACACGGTATTTCCGTCTCATCGTTCCACAATGAGTTACTTCAACCTTCAGACCTGTTTCCAACAAGAAAAATGGAGGTTACAGAAGTTCCATGAAAAATATTTATAAAACCTATACACTACTATAAAATTCAATTCTGAGCAGACAGAAAATCTGTGATACAAGCAATGTGCTATTAACAGAGAATTTTATGTATAACATTGCTAATAATGCTTACAACCTTTGGTTTGTTTTTCTTGAGACAGGGTCTCACTATCCCTGGCTGGCCTGGACTCTTATGTAGACCATGCTGACCTCAAACTCAGAGATCTGCCTGCCTTTGTCTCCTGAGTGCTAGGATTAAAGGCCTGTGCCGCCATTCCCAGGCAGTAACAATCTTGACATTCTACTAGAGTTCATCCTAAATAATTCTTTTTCTAGAAAAATATTTTATTTATTATTATTTTGTGTGTATGAGTGTATTGCCTGCATGTGTGTAAATGCACCCATATCATGCAATGCCCATTGAGATCAGAAGAGGGCATCAGATCATCTGGAACTGGAGTTATGGACAATTGTTAGTTGCCATGTGAGTGTTGGGAACCAAACCCAGTCCCCTGCAAGAGCAGCCAGTGCTCTTAACTGCTGAGTCATCTCCCCAATCCCTTACTTCTTAATTAAAAGTATACTGATTGAGACTGGGTGTGGTGACACATACCTTTAATCCTAGCACTTGGAAGGGAGACAGGCAGGTGGTTCTCTGTGAAATCAAAGCCAGCCTGGTCTACATAGTAAGTTATATGCCAGGTGGGGCCACAAGGAAACTCTATCTGTCTATCTGTCTGTCTGTCTGTCTACCTATCTATCTATCTACTATCTATCTATCTATATCTGTATCTGTATCTATAGCTATATCTATAATGTGTATGTGTGCAATGGATGCATGCCACAGCACACATGTGGAAGTTGGAGGACGACTTGCAGGAAATGATTGTCTCCAACCATCTGGGTTCTGGGGACTGAACTTAGGTTGTCAAGTGTGTTGGCAAGTAGTCTTACCAACTGATCAGTCTCATTGGCCTTCCAAATAATAATTAAAAAAATAAAATTTATTTATTTTATATGTGAATGCCTACACATATGTATGCATGCCTATGGTAGTCAGAGGAGGGTGTTGGATTCCCTGGAACTGGAGTTAATGGGTAGTTGTTAGCCACTACGTGGGTCCTGGGAACTGAACCTGTGTCCTCTCCAAGAGCAGCCAGTACTCTTACTTACTGAGTCATCTCTCTAGTCTCACCTCCATATAATTCTTACACTAGGTGATCTCTATGTTCTTATGAAGTCAGTGACTCCTTTGAGAATCTAATGAAAGCAACAAATTCTCAGAACAATGCATTCACATAATTTAGCAAACGATTTTAGACATTTTTGGATCCCTGTACTCCATTTATGGACCTCAGTGGTTCAAGGATTCCAGATCAATTCTAGAAAGTAAAGAAATGGGCTTTAAATCCTCAGCTGGAAAAATTCTTTTTAAGGTACTAGGAATTTAACCCATGGCCTTCTGCATTCTAGGCAGCTGTCCTACTACCAAGACATATTCCCCTACTGTTTTCAGTACTGAGCTGCCCAGACTGGCCTTGCACATATCCTCCTGCTTCAGCCTCCTGAGTAAATGGGATTACAAGGGTGTACTTTCTTGCCTGGCATATCAGCTGACGTTCTTTGGGATGAATTTTTTCTTTTTGTTTTCTTTTTTTTTTGGTCTTTTCGAGACAGGGTCTCCCTGTAGCACCAGCCATCCTGGAATTTGCTCTGTAGACCAAGCTGGCCTTGAACTCACAAAGATCCACCTGCCTCTGCCTCCCAAGTCTAGGATTAAAGGCTTTTGGGGATGAATTTTCTTTTTTTATTATTATTTATTTGTTTATTTTTGTATGTGTATGAATGTACTGTCTGCATGTAGGTCTGTGCACCTGTGTCGTGCAATGCCGCAGAGGTCAGAAGAGTGTGTCGGATTCCCCTGGAACTGGAGTTAAAGACGGTTCTCAGCCGCCATATGGGTGCTGAGGATCGAACCTGGGTCCTCTGCAAGAGCGATCAGAGCTCTTAACCGCTAGGCCATCTCTCCAGCCCCAGGATGAATTTTCTTAAGTAGTGCTGTCAGAATTACCTGAGATGATGTTTTACATTTTTGCTAATACAGTAATCATAAGTAATGTGTTGTTCAGTACATGAAATGCAGGTACTTTCCCCAATACACTGAGAATTTAAGTAAGTTAAATACAATAGTTAATTAACCAAACTAGTGGCTGCTAGATTGTCCAGTGTAGTCACTTAGGGGTTAACAGACACAGAATAGCTGCTGTTCACAGAAAATCAAGTCTATGTCTAAAGTTTGTCCTAAATTCCAAAGAGTAAAGTCTAAAAAGGGACAAATGGAAGATAATTTTTAATTTTTAAACAGAAATTTTTATTATTACTCTCTAAATAATTTCCCTTTTATCTGTGATTCCTACAGTGCAATGATTCTCAACTGGATGTGATTTTGTGCCCCATCTCAACTCTGGGACATCTGATAATATAACATCTGCAGAAATTGCGTGTGTGTATGTGTGTGTGTGTGTGTGTGTGTGTCCTATCTGGGACCTTTTCACACACTAGGCAAGTGCATCATCACTGAACTATACTCCTAGCTCCTAAGGAGACTTCTGGGTTATCACTGACAGCTAGTGAGAGGAGGCTAGGGATACTCCTAAATATCCTACAGTGTGCAGAACAGCACCTTCCAACCCAACAAAGAATCACCACAATGTCAAGAGTGCTAAGGTTGAATAACCCTACCAGAGTATAATTTGTTTTCTTACATAAATATTAACTATTGTACCAAACACAATGTTCACTCACGGTAAATACATTTTCTTTTGAAATATCAGCACAAATTAACATAGTAAGGGGATTTTCTTGAACAGTATTCTTAATTAAAATTAAATCACTGAGAAGTAATTTTTCACTGAAACATTTCAAATTAGAGAATTTATATGCCATTATATTATAAAGGAGGCCAGAAAACACAAAGAAAGGCCTTTTAAGAAGGAAACAGCAATAATATGCAGCAAGCATATAAAAGTAATGTTTCATAGAAAAACAGTAAAATAAGTTTATTATTTGAACCACTTACTTATTTTCAAATCTTCCATGAATTAAAAAAATTTAAAACTTTAAAAAGATTCTACATGCTTATAAATATAAAATAGGCTTTACCAAAAGTAACTTGGCGCACGCGCACACACACACACACACACACACACACACACTCTCTCTCTCTCTCTCTCTCTCTCTCTCTCTCTCTCTCACATGGTACTTTTATTATACATTTCCCCCAATATTTCTGCTATGTAAGTACCATGAATTATTGACAAAGAAGCTATTCCAAAGTTATTACTAAACATTTGGAGATAAGTTTAAGAGGATAAAAATCAATATACTAAAAATATATCTTTATTATAACACAGTTTATATTAATATATATATATATATTTTTTTTTTTTTTTTTTTTTTGGTCTTTTACAGACAGGGTCTCCCTGTAGCCCAGCTGTCCCGGAATTCACTCTGTAGACCAGGCTGGCCTTGAACTCACAAAGATTCACCTGCTTGTGCCTCCCAAGTGCTAGGATTAAAGGCGAGCACCACCACGCCCGGCTAGTTTATATTAATATTTAACAGTATCATCAAATTCCTTGTGAAAGCTAAAACTTAAACCAAACAGCGCTGAACACAAAACTTCAGTTACTGTGGTAGGAATATCCGATGTACTTTAAAAAGCCTTCTTGGGGCTGGAGAGATAGCTCAGCGGCTAAGAGCACCGACTGATCTTGCAGAGGACCCGGGTTCGATTCCCAGCACCCACATGGCAACTAAGAACCATCTTTAACTTCAGTTCCAGGGGAATCCAATGCCCTCTTCTGACCTCCGTGGCATTGCACAACATGGGTGCCCCAACCTACAAGCAGACAGTACACTCATATACATAAAAAATAATAAAATAAAATAAAAAGCCTTCTTTAAAAAAAAAGTATTCTTAAAAAAAAAGTATTCTTGACTTTGAATGGAGAAAAATACTGGTTATCAATCAGCTCCAACCTAGATTTTTCTATCCCAAATTTAAGGTCATAAGTACTCAATGATAATACCAAATCCAGGGGCAGCAAAAAGTAAAAGTTATAAAGAATGGACTAGGTCATTTTCTGCCCAGTTCCCTCCCCAAACCCTCCATCCAACCAAAAAAGTTTGGACTTTAATAAATATTCAACCTATAAATTTGGCTTTACCTTCACTATAACATCAACTTTATAATGCTTTCTAGTCATTTTTTCAGTCATTTCTTTGGGCCCCTGAGCAGTTGAAGTTAAGATCGAGTCCATGCTCTTCGGGCAGCAGCTGAATCCTTGTTCTGTACATCTTGTATTTTCTGTGATAGAGTGGTGATATGAGTTGATTGCATAGTTACCGAAAAATAATGTAAGTGATTGCATGACATCAGAGGTGGTAACTAAGCAGCAACTCCACTAAAATCATGGTATTTGGATGATCACATATATAATGGTAGGTGATGTGCTAACCTCTTTACAATGCTATCTGTACAGTTAAAACAGATTATGAAAGGACAATGATATGGTTGCAAAACAGTCATATTTAACAGTTTCTTATTTTGGCACTTATATAACTTGATATCGACTGATGCTTATTATCAAAACAGAAGGTACTTTACTTTTAGTATTTTATTACAATGACTAGCTCTTTTTTTTGTCACTAAATGGCGACTGGAGCAAGCAGGATGTTTTCGGCTACTCTAACTGGTTTGAGGGACTGAAAGATGTTCAGTGAACAAACTTGAATATTTCATTCAAAACACAAGCTGAAATTTATCTGCAACACAAAGGTAAAATCTTAAAATAAAAACTTAAAATAAAAAAAAAATCTTAAAATAAAATAAAAATAAAAATCTTAAAAAAAAATCTAAAAATAAAAAATAATTATTTCTGGTTATTTAAGATGTAATATATAATATAAATAAAATTTATGATACTCATTTTCATTTGATAATCCTTGTGATTTTTATTGGTGTTTTCAGGACAGGGTCTCCCTATAGCCCCAGATGTCCTGGAACTCACTGTGTAGACCAGGCTGGCCTTGAACTCACAGAGATCTGCCTGCCTCTGCTGGGATTAAAGGCATGTGCCACCACATGCGGCTTGATAATACCTTTTATTCATGTCTAAGTAATACACTAAATACAGTGTCGTTACATCTTACTGGAGGATTAGGTACTAAAGTCATAAATAGGGCAAAAATTGTGTATACTCAAAATTACTTCTAAAAAGTTTTATTTATTATTTTTATTTTATGTATATCTGTGTATTGCCTGCATGTATGTAAATGCACCCGTGTCCTGCAATCCTGGTAGAGGATAAAAGAAGGCATTAATCCACTGGAACTGGAGTTAGGGACAGTTGTTGGCTGCCATGTGAGTACTGAAATTCAAACCTGGGTCTTCTGTAAGAACAGCCAGTGCTCTTAACTCCTGAGCCATTTCTCCAGCCCCTCAAAATTACTTTTTAAAAATCTCTGAAATTGTTGGTAAAGTGCAGTATTTGGACAAAAAAAAACTATAAATGTACTTAAAAATGTATATGAGGAGCAAATATGTATAAAATATAATTTTAGAACATTAAGATTATTTTTGAGTGATAATATGAGACAAATATTTTTAAGTTAAATAAATGATACAACACCACTGTAAAATTTTAGTTAAGCAAAACAGTCACTTCTATAATGTAGACTAAATAGCTAAGGCACAACTGTTAGCTCCATATTCTTTAAATTTCAAAGGAAAAAAAATTTAAAAACTACCCTTTCAGAAAAATAAGGAAATAATTAATTAAAACATTTTCAAAGAACAAATCAAATTCTAAAGTAATAATTCTTTAAGTATAACCTTCCCTCCCCTCCCCTCCCCTTCCTTCCTTTTTGTTGCCTTTTTGAGATAGGATCTCCTGTGTCCTGGAACTCACTATGTAGACCACCTGGCCTTAAACTCACAGAGAGATCCACCTGCCTCTGTCTCCGGAGTGCTGGGAGTGCTGGGAGTAAAGGCATACACCACCACCACATCGGGCCTTTTTTATTCTTTTTTTTTTTAATTTTTTATTTATTTTTGTATGTGTATGAATGTACTGTCTGCATGCAGGTTTGTGCAATGCTGCGGAGGTCAGAAGAGGGTGTCAGATTCCCCTGGAACTGGAGTTAAAGACGGTTCTCAGCTGCCATGTGGGTGCTGGGGATCGAACCCTGGTCCTCTGCAAGAGTAGTCGGCGCTCTTAACCGCTAGGCCATCTCTCCAGCCCACACACATCAGGACTTTTTATCACTATGTAGCCCTGGCTGGTCTGAAACTGAAATTTGCTATGCAGACCAAGTTGGCCTTGAACTCAACATAGTCCACCTGCCTCTGCTTCCCAAGTGCTAGGATTAGAGGACAATACCACGCCTAGCTATCCTCCTTATACTATAACTCAAAACTTAGCTGGCACTGATACTAAATCTATTACTGACCTATCCTTTATTCAAACCCTATGGAAGAAGCTACAGTAATGGCTCTAATGTAGCATTTTATAATTAATCTGTACTCCCACTGGTAATATTACATAAATAGGTCTTAATTATAAATCACGTTGATAGAAAGTTGCATTTTATAGTTACATTATTCTAAATGCTAATTAATTCACCTTTTATCTCTTTAGTGAATTTTACCCGATGAGAGTCAGTCAGAGGTCTTGGTTGCTCATCAATATTATGAATGTCAAGAACTTCACACATGAATTGAATTACAGGTTGTGCTTTGTAGAAGGCAGTGGCAGAAACTAAGGGAAAAGACACAAACAGTATAAATTAATATTTCTCTAAAGATCCAGACCCTTCACCTTTGTCCCCATGATTAACTATGTATAGTTAAAATGATCATTAATGTATATTTATATACTTATATTTATATGTACACACAGACATACATATATATACATATATATTCCTCCTCAAATGAAGTAGTTTCAATCTGATATCTGAGGTATAAGAACAAAAAGTACTACAGATATTTTTAAAATTTTTTTAAATTTTATTTTTTATGTGTATGAATGTATTGTCTGCATGTAGGTCTGTGCACCCGTGTTGTGCAATGCTGCAGAGGTCAGAAGAGGGTGTCGGATTCCCCTGGAACTAGAGTTCTCCTGGAATTGTAGTTACAGACGGTTCTCAGGCGCCATGTGGTGCTGGGGATCAAACCCAGGTCCTCTGCAAGAGCGGTCAGCGCTCTTAATCGCTAGGCCATCCCTCCAGTCCTACAGATATTTTTAAAAATATATTTATTATTTTTATCTTATGTATACGAATGTATTGTTTACATGTGTGCAACCTGTGTCATGCAATGCCTGTGGAGGTCAGACGAGGGCACTGGATCTCCTGGAACCGGAGTTACAGATGGTTGTTAGCTGCCATGTAGGTGCTGGGAACTGAACCCAGGTCCTCTGCAAGAGCAGCCAGTGCTCTTAATGGCTGAGATATCTCTCCAGGCTACTACTACAAATCTTATAATGTACCTATATCACCATGGGTAACTATTTTCCCAATGAAGAGTTTTAATAGATAAGTACTTGTGGGGTCAAAGTAGGCCAGAATGCTTTGATGGAGAGTGAATTATTTCTTTTTTTTTTTTTTTATTTATTTCTGTATGTGTATGAATGTACTGTCTGCATGCAAGTTTGTGCACCCGTGTCGTGCAATGCCGCGGAGGTCAGAAGAGGGTCTCGGATTCCCCTGGAGCTGGAGTTCTCCTGGAACCGGAGTTTCAGACGGTTCTTGGCTGCCATGTGGGCGCTGGGGATCGAACCCGGGTTCTCTGCAAGAGTGGTCGGCGCTCTTAACCTCTAGGCCATCTCTCCAGCCCAGAATTATTTCTTAAATAAGGCTTCCCGTACCACCATGATACAGTTTACTAAGAGTGCTCACTAGCTTGAAATTATTTAAATCCAAGATACAGGAACTAATATCAGGGACATCTGCCAAACATTCCTGAGCAACAGCTGCTGGTTTGCCAATAGTCAGGCAGCATGATTATTATTTTTAATAATTTCTTACTTTGGGTTTTAGAACCAAAAGAGCTTTACCAATGGTTAGTAGACCATTCATCTCTCTGTTTTAATTTTTTAAATGGTTTGCATTTTATTTTTATTAAATGGCACTGTTTTAGAACACAGACCTTTGATTAGGTTGGCTGACATCAGAAGTAAACTTATTTAGGACAGCATGCTCACAGGGAATTTCTCAAAACAAAAAATAAATAAAACTAGAATCGCCGGGTATGGTAGCACAGGCTTTTAATCCCAGCACTTGGGAGGCTGAGGCAGGTGGATCTCTGGGAATTCAAGGCCAGCCTGGTCGACATAGAGAGCTCCAGGCCAGGCAGGGGTACCAAAGTGAGACCCTGTCTGAAGTTAGAATTCTGGAAGCCTGGGGCTGGAGAGATGACCTAGTGGTTAAGGGCGCCTACTGCTCTTGCAGAGGACCGGGGTTTGATTCCCCAGCTCCCACACAGCGGCTGAGAACTGTCTTAACACCAGTTCCAGGGGAATCCGACACCCTCTTCTGACCTCTGTGGCATTGCACAACTCGGGTGCACAAAACCTGCATGCAGACAGTACATTCAGACACATAAATAAATAAATAAATAAATAAATAAATAAATAAATAAATAACGAATGAATGAATTCTGGAAGCCTTTATATTAATTATGTGTTCTTATTTATTAATTCAATAATTCTAGATTACATCTGAAGAAAGCTGAGCACAGGAGTGATGAGCTGGCTGTTCACTTTACATGTGTTTTAGTAGGTGATTTCATCAGTTCTGTATGTATTTTATGTGCATAAGTGTTATGCCTGCATGTATGTAAGTGTGCTCGTGTTGTGCAGTGCACTCGGAGGACAGAAGAGGGGATTAAATCCCCTAGAACTAGAGTTACAGATGGTTGTTAGCTGTCATGTGGGTGCTGGGATTTGAACCCAGATCTTCTGCAAGAACAATTGGTGTGCTTAACCCAGATCTTCTGCAAGAACAACTGCTATGCTTAACTGCTGAGCTATCTCTCCATCCCCAACCACTCATCTCTTTTTAAAAATTTTATTTTATTTTTTGGTCTTCTTGAGACAGGGTCTCCTTTTAGTCCCAGCTGACCTGGAATTCACTATGTAAACCAGGCTGGCCCTGAACTCACAGAGATCCGCCTGCCTCTGCTTCCTGAGTGCTGGGATTAAAGATGTACACCACCAAGCCCGACCCACTCATCTCTTAAACACACATTTACTGATGGCTGGCTATTGTGTGCTATGAAGGCACTGTGATACAAAAGTAAAAACAATAATAAACTTACTATTGTATTTTTTTCTTATCCAAAAAACATGCTTTACTGACTACCGAGCTATGTGTACATTTTTTTTCCTGTTTTGTTTTTTTTTTTGCCTTTTCGAGACAGGGTCTCCCTGTAGCCCCAGCTATCCTGGAACTCGCTCTGTAGACCAGGCTGGCCTTGAACTCACAAAGATCCGCCTGCCTCTGCCTCCTGTGTGCACCACCATGCTTAGCCCCTAAGAATAAGGTTTTTTTTGTTTTATTTTATTTATTTTTGTGTATGAATGTACTGTCTGCATATAGGTTGCTGCAATGCCACGGAGGTCAGAAGAGGGTGTTGGATTCCCCTGGAACTGGAGTTCTCCTGGAATTAGAGTTACAGATGGTTCTCAGCCTCCATGTGGGTGCTGGGGATTGAACCCAGGTCCTCTGCAAGAGCAGTCAGAGCTCTTAAGCACTAGGCCATCTCTCCAGCCCCAAGAATAAGTTTTTAATGTGTTGATCCCTCTCTTTTTGGTTTAGAATTAAGTGCTTTCTCTCTGGGGCTGGAGAGATGGCCTAGTGGTTAAGAGCGCCGACTGCTCTTGCAGAGGACCCGGGTTCGATCCCCAGCACCCACATGGTGGCTGAGAACTGTCTTTAACTCCAGTTCCAGGGGAATCCGATGACCTCTTCTGACCTCCGCGGCATTGCACGACATGGGTGCACAGACCTACATGCAGACAGTACATTCATACACATACAAGAGTAAAAAAAAATTAAGAATTAAGTGCTCTCCATAAATTGTAGCCTCTGTAAGGATGCTTACTTAGGATACTTGTGAGTTGGTGAGGCTTTTTCTTAATCTTTAAATCTTTTAGGGGTATAGTGAATACATATATTTTCTTTTCTCTTTTTTGCCATATCAGCTATCAAACTTGGGGCCTCAGACATACTGGGTAAACACTTTATCACTGATCTATGCACCCAGTTCTTTTCAGACTGGCTCCTGCTCAGTTGCTCAGGCTGGCCTTGGCCTTGTGATCCTTATTCCTCAGCCTCCAGAGTGGCTAGGATTATACGCCTGTGCTATACCTGCTTTACCTTCTCTTTTTTTTTTTTTTTGGTCTTTTTGAGACAGGGTCTCCCAAGTCCCAGCTTGACGGCATGGAATAGCCGAGAAGATAGGCCTGAAGGACAAAAGAAAGCCTGCGCTAGAGTTTCGCGAACTCACCCCCCCCATCGAGCAAGGAAGGCTAGTTTCACTTCTTTACTTCCGTGTACTAACATGATAATTAGGGACTATGCTAGGAAGGGAAGGGATTGGATCAATTAGGGACTTGTAAATTAAGCCTCCTAAAAGGACCAATTAGGAAGAGACACATACCCCAGTAGGGAAGCCGGCATGGCTTATAAACCTCTGTAAACCTGCAATAAAGTGAGCTTGAGCTGTAACACCCTGACTCGACTCCCTGTCGTGGTTACTTTCGGTTGGGCAGCGCACTTACTCTCCCCAGCCCCACTCCGTCACGGGCAGAGTGAAGATCTTCAGCGGCGAGGAAACTGGAGAGGATGGTCTTTGCCTACCACCTCTCTACGACCCCCGCACCAGCTGGCCTGGATCTCTCTCTCTGTAGACCAGGCTGGCCTTAAACTCAGAGAGATCCACCCGGCTCTGCCTCCTGAGTGCTGGGATTAAAGGCGTGTGCTACCACGCCTGGTTCACCTTCTCTTTCTTTACAGCAGAAATAATATATGATGTTTCACCAAACAATACAGAGATCCTCTTGCCAGGTGTGATAGCACACACCTTTAATCCTAGCACTTGGAGGCAGAGGCAGGCAGATCTCTGAATTCAAGGCCTGCCTGGTGTACATAGTGAGTTCTAGGCCAACTGGGGCTAGTGGGTGACCCATTCTCAAAAAGACCCCCCCCAAAAAATCCTCTCAAGTCTGAACCTCCTCCCTCTTCAAGTTATCTCTAAGAAATCTGTGCATCTTTTCCTTTTAATATGTACTTACAAAGAAAAATAGCAGACAGGGGCACGTCTTTGATCCCAACACTCGGGAGGCGGAGGCGGAGGCAGAGGCAGGCAGATATCTGTGAGTTCAAGGCCAGCCTGGTCTACATAGTGAGGTCCAGGACCACTGGGGCTACAGGGAGACCCTGTCTCAAAAAAAAAGGAGGGATGGAAAGTCCAGGTTGGTCTGGAACTTGTAATGAACCCCAGGGTGGTCTTGATTTACAATCTTCCCACTTCAACCTCCTGAGTACATCATCATATCCAACTTAGCACATTTTTTGTTGTTGTTTCTAAGGTATAAGATTACATTTAGGGGGCTGGAGAGTTGGCTCAGTGGTTAAGAGTGCTGACTGCTCTTGCAGAGGACCTGGGTTCAATTCCTAGCACCCACATGGTGGCTAAGAACCGTCTTTAACTCCAGTTCCAGGGGGATCTGACACCCTCTTCTGACCCCTGTAGCATTGTACGACACGGGTGCACCAACCTACATGCAGATAGTACACTCATACACACACACACACACACACACAAAAATAAAATAAATAAATAAATAAATAAATAAAGATTACATTTATTTTATCTTTAGGAATGGAAAGGTCTAATTATTCACACAGTTTTATTATAAAACTAAAATCTGGAGGTGTCTACAGAGTTGGCTTTTTAAAATATTTTTCTCTTTAAATCAGTAGTCTAACAAGGATTAGAAAAGATAAAACTCTGTTCAGTGTTTGACAAAGTAGAAAGTTTGAAAACATAAATAAGGTTTTAAAATTTATTATTATTATTATTATTATTATTATTATTATTATATTTTGGTTCTTTTTAAGACAGGGTCCCCCTGTAGCTCCAGCTTTCTGGAACTCGCTACATAAACCAGGCTGGCCTTGAACTCACAAAGATCCGTCTGCCTCTGCCTCTCAAGTGCTAGGATTAAAAGTGTGCGCCACCATGCCCAGCCAAAATTTATGATTTTTATCTTACATTTTACATGTATGTTATGCCTGAATGTAGGTAGGCACACCAGTGTTTGCAATGCCCAGGGAAGTAAAACGAAGACATTGGATCCCCTGGAACTAGAGTTATGGATAGTTGTTGGCCACCATGTGGGTGCTGGGAATTGAATTCTCTAGAACAACCAGTGCTCTTTTTTTTTTTTTTTTTTTTTTTTTTTTTTTTT
>VZQC01001118.1:693071-710316 GCA_009823505.1 Rhizomys pruinosus | reverse complement strand
ACAGCAACAGAAAAGTGACTAATACAGTTATTTGGTACCAGAGAGTGGGCTGTTGGCTGTGAAGAACCTGACCATGTGGATGTTTGGAGAAATGTGGAAGACTTTGGAACTTTGGGCTAGAAAAGCTGTTGACTACTGTAAGCAGAGCTTAAAGGCCATTCTAGTAGAAGCCTGGAAGAAAGCATTGCTGCAAAAAAATGTGGTTCCAGAGGAAAATAAAGACTTATGCAGCAACTGGAATATTTTGATAAAGAGTTTGGCAGCAGTTTGCCCACAGCCCAAATGCTTGCCTGATGCTAAGTTGGAAAAGCAATGGACTAATGTCTTTGGCGGAGGATATTTCAAGACAGCCTAATGTAGAAATGGTGGCATGGCTTTTAATGGTGAATATTATACAGATCTACAGTGAAAAAGAGCAAATGGGGCAGAAAGAAATGCAGAATGTACAGTTTGGATCTGAAAAGGACACTAGGAAGATTAAAGGTGTGGCCAAGGCATGTGAAGGAGAGGCTCCCTTTCTTTTTTTTTTTTTTTTGTGTATCAATGTACTGTCTGCATGCAGGTCTGTGCACCCGTGTCGTGCAATGCCGCGGAGGTCAGAAGAGGGTGTCGGATTCCCCTGGAACTAGAGTTCTCCTGGAATTGGAGTTTCAGACGGCTCTCGGCCGCCATGTGGGTGCTGGGGATCGAACCCGGGTCCTCTGTAAGAGCGGTCGGCGCTCTTAACCGCTAGGCCATCTCTCCAGCCCCAGTGATACCTTTTTAAAAAAAATTTTTTTTTTCTGTATGTGTATGAATGTACTGTCTGCATGCAAGTTTGTGCACCCGTGTCGTGCAATGCCGTGGAGGTCAGAAGAGGGTCTCGGATTCCCCTGGAACTGGAGTTCTCCTGGAATTGGAGTTTCAGATGGTTCTCGGCCACCATGTGGGTGCTGGGGATCAAACCCGGGTCCTCTGTAAGAGCGGTCGGCACTCTTAACCGCTAGGCCATCTCTCCAGCCCCCAGTGATACCTTTTTAATCCTACTAACAAAGCATAAGCAATTGGATGTACAGGCATTTAAGCAGTACTAATTATTATGGCAAGCTAAGCTGTGAGCATAGACACAGATGCTTAAATGGTATGCTAATCCACAAACTGTGCCCCCCTCCTTTTTTGAGACAGGGTCTCCCTTTAGTTCCAGCATCCTGGAAGTCACTATGTAGACCAGACTGGCCTTGAACTCATAGAGATGGACATAAGAATGGTTTAAACAAGATACAAAAACTAGAAAGCACATTGGAGCATACCTTCAATCCCAGCACTGAGGAGGCAGAAGCAGAGGCAGAGGCAGTGGATCTCTGTGAGTTTAAGGCCATCCTGGTCTACATAGTGAATTTCAGGCTAGCCAGGGCTACATAGTGAGACCTTGGCTCAAACAAGAACAAAAACCAAACTATAAACCATAAAAACTGTGAAAAAAAGAGATACCATGAATAAAACTTAAAAAGCTAGAGATTGGCAGAAAACATGTGCAATATATACAACAACATATCATCTAGAATATATAAAGTTCCTACGACCCAAGACAAAAGAAAAAGTGGCACAAGACATGAGGAAACATTTCATGGAAGACAAAAATATAAATAGCAAAACCAATAAAATTTCATTATTTACAGTTAAGAAGATATATTTAAAAACAATATAGAAAAAAATCATAAAAAAAAATAGAACAATCAAGATTAGTACAAAACTTCAAGACTAGTGCCACACTCTACTAAGTAGCCAAAAGAAAATTAAAGACTCTTAGATTGCTGAATATAAACTGACATAATCACTTTAGGGTATATAAAAATATGAAGATATGTGTAATTTCCAATGCAGCAATTTCAGTATATTGGAATATATATTCTTTCTTTTTTTAATTTATTTATTGTTGTTTTAAGTGTATGAGTAGACTGTCTGCATTGTAGGTTGGTTGCACCCATGTCATGCAATGCCGGAGGTCAGAAGAGGGTGTCAGATTCCCCTGGAACTGGAGTTAAAGATGGTTCTTAGCCGGTATGTGGGTGCTGGGAATCAAACCCGGGTCCTCTACAAGAGCAGTCAATGCTCTTAACCGCTGTGGTGCTCCTAACTGATGAGCCATCTCTCCAGCCCCAAGAATATATATTCTTTTTTTTTTTTTTTTTTTTGGTCTTTTCAGACAGGGTCTCCCTTGTTAGTCCCAGCAGTCCTGGAACTTACTCTGTAGACCAGGCCTGGCCTTGACTCACAAGATCCGCTTTCGTGCGCTGCCTCTGTCTGCCCGAGTGCTAGGATTAAAGGCCGTGCGCCACCACGTCGGCTAAGAATATATTTTTCTTTAAAAAAAACCTTCTATAGCTAGGGTAGGTGGCACATGCCTTTAATGCCCCAGGCTTCAAGAGGTAGAATCACAGGAGGATGCTCTGTGAGTTCAAGGTCCAGCCTGGTCTATGAAGTGAGGCTCCAGAGTACAGCTGGGTTACAGGGAGACCATATATGTAAAAAAAAATAAAAAAAAAAAACTTTTTTTTTTATTTTTACATATGAGTGTTATGCCTACAATGTATGTAGTGCACCAATGTCATGCAAAGTCCACTGAGGTCAGAAAAGAAGGTGTTGGATCCCCCTGGAACTGGAGTTACAAACAGCCACTATGTGGGTGCTGGGATTTCAAACCTGGTCTTCTGCAGTTGGTCTTCTGCAAGAAAGCCAGTAACTCTTAACTGCTGAGAACCATCTCTCGCAGCTCTTGAAATATATCTTTTAATTTATTTTATTTTTATGTGTTGAAATGTATTGTTTATTTATTTATTGTAGTAGTTAAGAACAATCCCATGGCTTCAAGTACACAGAGAAAGTGCTAGAGTACTAACCTACCTACATACCCAGTTCTGAGAGCTTCTAATTATTCATCTGTTGACAAAAACGATAATATCTCATCCAAAAACAAAACTTCTGGGCTGTGGTGGAGAGACAGTTCAACCTGCTGCTTGCTCTCCCAAAGGACCTGGGCTCAGTTCCCAAAACCCACACAGCAGCTAACAACCATCTAAACTTCCAGTTCCAGGGGATCTGGTGCCCTCTTCTGGCTCTGCAGGCATAAGGTAAGAATGCAGTACACATGCACGCATGCAGGATCACTAACTTGAATCAAATACTCATACACTAAAAATAAAAGTCATAATTCTGAGGCTGGAGAGATGGCTCAGGACAGTGAAGAAACACTTGCACTTGCTGCTCTCACAGATCTGATTTCAGAACTCAGCATCCATATCGGTGGCTCACAACCACACGCCTCCAAAGGATCTGATATCCCTTCTGGCCTCCCTGTTTACATGGCAACACACACAGCAGCACCACTGATATCACACACACACACACACACACTCACACTAATAATAAAAATAAGTACAAAAAACTTCTCATAGCACCGGGAATTACCAGTGCAAAGTACCTACTTGTGCATAAAAACATGGCACCCTCTGGTGGGGTGGGAGGAAATAGGGTGGGGGACACGGGTCCGATTTGATAAAAAAATATATATAAATTAAAAAAACATGGCACCACTGTGACCAATCTGGTTTCTCTTTGAAGATTTTAATGTCTCTCACTCTTCATTGAATCTACTGATTTGAGGGCCAGTTATACCACCAATAATAAATAAACTTTTTGGGGGCTGGAGAGATGGCCTAGAGGTTAAGAGGCGCCGAACGCTTCTTGCAGAGGACCTGGGTTCGATCCCCAGACCCACATGGCGGCCAATGAAACAATGGTGGATGTTTGGAGAAATGTGGAAGACTTTGGAACTTTGGCTAGAGAAGGCTGTTGACTACAGTAAACAGAGCTTAAAGGGCCATCTAGTGAGGCCTGGAAGAAAGCATGGCTGCAAAGATGTGGTTCCGGGGCTGGAGAGGTAGCTTAGCGGTTTAGGAGCACCGACTGCTTTTGCAGAGGAACCCGGGTTTCGATCCCCAACACCCAACATGGTGGCTGAGAACCATCTGGTAACTCCAATTCCAAAGGAGAATTCCAGTTCAGGGAATCTGAGATCCCCTCTTTCTGAACTCCGCGGCATTGCATGACATGGGTGCACAAACCTATCATGCAGAACAGTACACTCATCACACATAACAAAAATTAAAATTTAAATAAAAACAAAATGTGGTTCCAGAGGAGGAAAAGACTTAGGCAGAAACTGGGATATTTTGATAAAGAGCCTGGCAGCAGTTTGTCCACAGCCCAAATGTTTGCCTGATGCTAAGTTGAAAATTAATGGACTGATGTCTTTGGCGGAGGGTATTTCAAGAACAGCCTAATGTAGAAATGGTTGGCGTGGCTATTAAATGGGTGAATATTGTGAAGATCTACAGTGAAGGAGAGCAGATGGGGAAGAAGGAAATGCAGAATGTACAGTTTGATCTGAAAAGTACACTAGGAATTTTAAAGGTGTGGCCAAGGCTTGTGAAGGAAAGGCTCCTTTTCATAAGGAGACTAAGTAATTAAGGAGAGGCCTGGAGATTTACAAGTAAACAAAGAATCAGTAAACCTTTCAGGGCAAGACCACACCTCAGCTAATCCTCCAGTTTCGAAAAAAGGAAAATACTGAATAGCTTTTTCTACTGCTCGCAAGTCCAGGCAAAGAAAATTGAAAAATGCTTTGGTTTTAGAGTAGGAGGTTTCCATCCGCGAACTTGCAGCCAGAATTCGGCAATTTCCAATTCATGTGGTGCTAGAATTTAGAGACATGAAGTTTGCAGATAAAGGGGTCATCCAGTTCTTCCTCCACAGATTCAGAGAGCAGCAGAGGCCAGGCAGAGTACAGCTGGGGCGTCCCTGAATAAAGAAGAGCCTGATAGGTCATTTGGTGAAGCTGTGAATGTGAAGCCTGGTTGGCAGCTGAGACCCAAAGAAGACATTCGAGATGGCCAGACCTGTGAGATATTTGCCCAAGGAGAGCGTGTAAACGGGGAGTGGTACCAGCCTATGAAAGAGATGTATGTTGCCAAGCAAAGCTGGAAGAGCCTAGCCACCCTTGGAAGTCAAGTCTCAGAAGTCGCACATGGAGATACTGGACTCTCTGGTGTGTTTGCCTTGCGGGTTTTCGGTCTTGTTTTGGGTCAGTATTTCCTCACTATGAAGGACCCCTGCCCCAAGGTTTTATGCACCCTTAAAATCTGTCTTTAGGAACCATGGTACCGCCATCTTATAAGGCCTCCAAGTCACGTACGCTATAAGCCCTCCCCACTTCCTTATACCTTGTGGTGCTTAACTGAGTCACGCCTGCCTGTGTGTCAAGATAGGGTTCCCCTCCCCGCTTCCTCATAACCTTGTGGATTTTTTTTTTCCTTCAAAACTCCTTACCTTCCAGTCTCTGGGGGTCGATCTCCTCTGCCCCTGCGTGGGTTACGAGTTCGGCCCCAGTGCACTGGTTTTTTCCCGAATAAACCTCGTGTAGTTACAGCAAGAACGGTCTCTGGCTGATTTTTTGGGCGTCGTTCCATCCAGAGATTTGAGTGAGAGCCACCCAAGTCTCTGGGATGTTTCAATATGCCTCTATTCCTCCCTTTTGGAATGGGAATGTATATCGGTTCCACTGTACGTTGGGAGTTTTTGTATTTGCCTTTGATTTTATAGGAGTTACAGTTAGGAGATTGGCCTGAGTCTCAAGAGAGACCTTTGGACTGGGGACTTTTGAATGGCATTTGAAACTGGTGGACGACTATGGGGACTTTTGGGGTTGGACTGAAATGCATTTTGCATTTTAATATGGTCAGGAAGCCTAATAGGGGCCAGGGATGGAGATGTGGTGGTTTGAATGAGTTGAGCGTCCCCCATAGGCTAGGTAGTCAGACGTTTGTCTCGAGTTGGTGGCGCTGTTTTTTGGAGGTTTTGGGGTGTGTGGCTATGCTGGAGGAAGTGTGTCACTAGGGCGGCTTAGTGAGTTTAACACAAGCCTCGTGTCTCCAGTCTCTGTTCTCTGCTTCCTGTGCTCATATGCGAGATGTGACCCTCTGCATGCTGCTCCAGCCCAGGCCGCCATGCCTCCTGCCCAATGGACTCCAATTCCCTGGAACTATCAATCGTAAGCTCAAATAAAACTCTTCCTTTTATAAGTTCTTGGTCATGGTATTTTATAACAGCAAACATAAAAATGACTAATACAGTGATTTACTATCTTTTTTTTTTTTTTAAGTCTTTTTCGAGACAGGGTCTCCCATGTCGCGCCTCAAGCTAATTTCGCTGGACTCATTTCTGAGACCAGGCTGTCCTTGAACTCTACAAAAGATCCGCCTGCCTCTGCCTCCTGAGTGCTGGTTAAAGAAGTGTGCCACCATGCCCGGCTCTTGGAGTTTTAACTAGAGGTTGTTTCTAACACATGTATATCAATGAACTGTAACTACTTTCTTCATTCTCACTGATGTGCAGCTCTTTTGGAGAAATGCACAACTTAAACACTCATGGTGTAATGGTGGTGGACAGTTGTGCTGGTACCTTCCTTCTTTCAATGACTATGAGCAATCTTTTAATCTTTTTTTTTTTTTTTTTTTTTTTTTTTTTTGTATTTTTGAGACAAGGGTCTCCCTTTATTCCTAGCTGGCATGGAGCTTGCTCTGTACAACCAGGCTGGCCTTGAACTCACAGAGATCCACCTGCCGTCTGCTCTGGCCTCTGCCTCCCTGAGTGCTGGGATAGAAAGTGCGTGTGCTCCACTCACCACAGGCTGTCTTTTTTTTTTTTTTTTTTTAGGTAGGGTTTCAGTGTGTAACTGTGAATGTACCATGCAGTCGGGCTTGCTGAGANCAGAAACTAAGGGAAAAGACACAAACAGTATAAATTAATATTTCTCTAAAGATCCAGACCCTTCACCTTTGTCCCCATGATTAACTATGTATAGTTAAAAATGATCATTTAATGATATTTATATACTATATTTATATGTACACACAGACAATTACATATATATACATATATATTCCTCCTCAAATGAAGTAGTTTCAATCTGATATCTGAGGTATAAGAACAAAAAGTACTACAGATATTTTTAAAATTTTTTAAATTTATTTTTATGTGTAAATGTATTGTCGCAGTGTAGGTCTGCTGCCACCCGTGTTGTGCAATGCTGCAGAGGTCAGAAGAGGGTGTCGGATTTCCCCTGGAACTAGAGTTCTCCTGGAATTTGTAGTTACAGACGGTTCTCAGGCGCCGATGTTGGTGCTGGGGATCCAAAACCCAGGTCCTCTGCAAGAGCGGCAGCGCTCTTACATCGCTAGGCCATCCCTCCAGTCCTACAGATATTTTTAAAAATATATTTATTATTTTTATCTTATGTATACGAATGTATTGGTTTACATGTGTGCAACCTGTGTCATGCAATGCCTGTGGAGGTCAGACGAGGGCACTGGATTCTCCTGAACCGGAGTTACAGATGCGTTTTAGCTGCCATGTAGGCTGCTGGGAACGAACCAGGCCTCTGCAAGAGCAGCCGCAGTGTCTCTTAATGGCGGCAGATATCTCTCCGGCTCTACTACAAACTGCTTAATAATGTACCTATATCACCATGGGGTAACTATTTTCCCATGAAGATTATTAGATAGTATTGGGTCAAAGTAGGCCGAACAGCTTTGAGTGAGAGTTGAATTATTTCTTTTTTTTTTTTTTTATTTTATTTATTCTTGGTATGTGTATAATGTACTGTCTGCATGCAAGTTTGTGACCCGTGTCGTGCGAATGCGCGCGGAGGTCAGAAGAGGGTCTCGGCATTCCCCTGGGCTGGAGTTCTCCTGAACGTGATTTCATGGCGGTTCTGGCTGCCATGTGGCGCTGGATCGAACCGGGTCTCTTAAGATGTCGCGCTTTAACTCTGGCCATCTCTCAGCCCAGAATTATTCTCTTAAATAAGGCTCCCGTACCACCTGATACAGATTTATAAGAGTGCTCCATATGTAAATTATTTAAATCCAAGAACAGGAAGCTAATATCAGGACACTCTGCCAAACATTCCTGAGCAACACTTCTGTCTTGCCAATACTTCAGGAGCTTATGATTATATTCTTATTAATTCTTACTATTGAGGTTATAAACCAAAAGGCTTTACCATGGCTTAGTTGACCATTCATCATCTTTTTTAATTTTTTAATATGGTTCTTGATTTATCTTTTTTATTAAATGGACTGTTTTAGAACACAGACCTTTGATATAGGTTGCGCTGACATCAGAAAGTTAAACTTATTTAGGACCAGCATGTCTCACAGGGAATTCTCTCAAACAAAAAATACAAAAACTAGAATGCCGGGATATGTAACACACGCTTTTAATCCCCAGCACACTGGGAGCGAAGGCAGGTCGATCTTGTGAATTCCAAGCAGCTGTCGACATTAGAGAGTCTCCAGGCGCCAGCCAGCGTTACCAAGTGAGACCCTGCATGAAGTTAGAATTCTGAGAAGCCTTTGGGGCTGGAGAGATATTCCTAGGATGTTAAGAGGCCCTACTGCCTCCAGAGGACCTGCGGTTTGATCCCCAGCTCCCACAACAGCCGTGACTGGCAAAACTGTACTTAACTCCAGTTCAGGGGAACTCGACACCCTCTTCTGACCTCTGTGGCATTGCACGAACTTCGGGGTGCACAAACCGTCATTGCAGCAATGCATTCAGTACACATAAATTAAATAAATAAATAAATAATAAATAAATAAATAAACGAGATGAATGTAATTCTGAAAGCCTTTATATTAATTATGGTTCTATATTATTAATTCAATAATTCTAGATTACATCTGAAGAAACTTGAGCACAGGAGTGATAGCTGGCTGTCACTTATCATGTGTTTAGTAGGTGATTCATCAGTTCTATATGTATTTTATGTGTCAATAAAGTTGTTATGCCTGTCATGCTATGTAAGTGTGCTCGTGTTGTGCAATGCACCTCGGAGACGACAGAAAGAGGGCATTAATCACCCCTATTTCTAGAGTTACAGTTTGTTGGTTAGCTGTCCATTGTGGGCTTCCTGGTTAGATTCTTTAGAACACTTGTCCAGATCTTCTGCCAATATGGTGTTAACCAGACCTGCAACTCTATGTTAACTGCGAGCTATCTCTCCATCCCCAAGTCCACTCATCTCTTTTAATTAATTTTATTTTATTTTTTGAGCTTCTTGAGACAGGGGTCTCCTTTTAAGTCCCAGCTGGACCGTGAAATCATTCTATGTACATACCAGGCTGCACTGAACTCACAAAGAGATCCGCTGCCTCTGCTTCCTGAGTGCTGGGATATAAGATGTACACCACCAAGCCCGACCCACTCATCTCTTAAACACACATTTACTGATGGCTGGCTATTGTGTGCTATGAAGGCACTGTTACTAAAAAGTAAAAAACAATAATAACTTACTATTGTATTTTTCTTATCCAAAAAACATGCTTTACTGATCTACCGAGCTATGTGTACATTTTTTTCCCTGTTTTGTTTTTTTTTTGCCTTTTCGAGACAGGTCTCCCTGTAGCCCCAGCTACCTCGGAACTCGCTCTGTAGACCAGGCTGGCCTTGAATCACAAAGATCCCGCTACTCTACCTGTTCCTGTTTGCACCACCATGCTTAGCCCCTAAGAAATAAGTTTTTTGTTGTTTATTATTATTTTTTTTGTTATGAATGTACTTGTCTTATATGTGTGATGCTGCAATGCCACGGAGGTCAGAAGAGGGTGTGGATTCCCCTGGAACTGGAGTTTCTCCTGGAATTAGTAGTACAGATGGTCTCAAGCCCCATGTGGTGCTGGGAATTGAACCCAGGTCCTCTGCAAGAGTCAGTCAGAGCTCTTAAGCACTAGGCCATCTCTCCAGCCCCAAGAAGTATTTTAATGTGTTGATCCTCTCTTTTTGGTTTAGAAATAAGTGCCTTCTCTCTGCGGGCTGGAGAGATTGGCCTAGTGGTTAAGAGCGCCGACTGCTTCTGCAGAGGACCCGGGTTCGATCCCCAGCACCACATGGTGGCGTTGAGAAACTCTTTAACTCCAGTTCCAGTGGGATCCGATGACCTCTTCTGACCTCCGCGGCATTTGCACGACATGGGTGCACAGACCACATGCAGACAAGACATTCAACACATAAAAAAGTAAAAAAAAATTAAGAATTAAGTGCTCTCCATAAATTGTAGCCTCTGTAAGGATGCTTACTTAGGATACTTGTGAGTTGGTGAGGCTTTTTCTTAATCTTTAAATCTTTTAGGGGTATAGTGAATACATATATTTTCTTTTCTCTTTTTTGCCATATCAGCTATCAAACTTGGGGCCTCAGACATACGGGTAAACACTTTATCACTGATCTATGCACCCAGTTCTTTTCAGACTGGCCTCTGCTCAGTTGCTCAGGCTGGCCTTGGCCTTGTGATCCTTAGTCCTCAGCCCTCCTAAAGTGCTAGGATTTATACGCCTGTGCTATACCTGCTTTACCTTCTCTTTTTTTTTTGGTCTTTTTGAGACATGGGTCTCCCAAGTCCCAGCTTGACGGCATGGAATAGCCGAGAAAGATAGGCCTGAAGGAAAAGAAGAAAGCCTGCGCTAGAATTTCGCAAACTCACCCCCGCCCATAGACAAGGAAGGCTAGTTTTCACTTCTTACTTCCGTGTACTAGATCTATGTAATTAGGGACTATGCTAGGAAGGTAAGGGATGGATCAATTAGGGATTGTAAATTAAGCCTCCTAAAGGACCAATTAGGAAGAGCACATACCCCAGTAGGGAAGCGGCAGCTTATAAACCTCGGTAAACCTGCAATAAAGTTGAGCTTTTGAGCGTAACATCCTGACTCGACTCCCTGTCGTGGTTACTTTCGGTTGGGCAGTCGCACTTACTCTCCCCAGCCCCACTCCGTCTACGGGCAGACAAGTGAAGATCTTCACGGCGAGGAACTGGAGAGGATGGTCTTTGCCAACCACCTCTCTTCGACCCCGCACCAGCTGGCCTGGATCTCTCTCTCTGTAGACCAGCTGGCCTTTAAACTCAGAGAGATCCACCCGGCTCTGCCTCCTGACGTGCTGGCGATTAAGCTGGTGTGCTACCACGCCTGGTTCACCTTCTCTTTCTTTACAGCAGAAAATAATATATGATGTTCACCAAACAATACAGAGATCCTCTTGCCATGTGTTGATAGCACACACCTTTAATCCTAGCACTTGGAGGCAGAGGCAGGCAGATCTCTGATATTCAAGGCCTGTCCTGGGTTACATAGTGAGTTCTTAGCCAACGATGGGGAGCTAGTGGGTGACCCATTTCTCAAAAAAACCCCCCCAAAAAATCCTCTCAAGTCTGAACCTCCTCCCTCTTCAAGATTATCTCTAAGAAATCTGTGCATCTTTCCTTTAAATAGTACTTACAAAAGAAAAATAGCAGACAGGGGCACGTCTTTGATCCCAACACTCGGGAGGCGGAGGCGGAGGCAGAGGCAGCAGATATCTGTGAGTTCAAGGCCAGCCTAGATGTCTACATAGTGAGGTCCAGGACCACTGGGGCTACAGGTGAGACCCTGTCTCAAAAACAAAGGAGGATGTGAAAGCCAGGTTGGTCTGGAACTTGTAATGAACCCCAGGGTGGTCTTGATTTACAATCTTCCCACTTCAACCTCCTGAGTACATCATCATATCCAATATTAGACATTTTTTGTTGTTGTTTTATAGGTATAAGATTACATTTAGGGGCTGGAGGAGTTGCTCGCCAGTGGTAATAGAGTGCTGACTGCTTCTTGCAGAGACTGTGGGTTCAATTCCAGTCACCCTATGGTGGCTGAAAACCGTCGTTAACTCCAGATTCCAGGGGGATCTGACACCCTCTTTCTGACCCCTGTGCATTGTACGACACGGGGCACCAACCTACATGCAGTATAGATACACTTCATACACACACACACACACACACACAAAAATAAAATAAATAAATAAATAAATAAATAAAAGATTACATTTATTTTATCTTTAGGAATGGAAAGGTCTAATTATTCACACAGTTTTATTATAAAACTAAATCTGGAGGTGTCTACAGAGTTGGCTTTTAAAATATTTTCTCTTTAAATCAGTAGTCTAACAAGGATTAGAAAAGATAAAACTCTGTTCAGTGTTTGACAAAGTAGAAAGTTTGAAAACATAAATAAGTGTTTAAAATTTTTATTATATTATTAATTATTATTATTATATTTTATTTGGTTCTTTTAAACAGGTCTCCCTGTAGCTCCAGCTTTCTGGAACTCGCTACTAAACCAGGCTGGCCTTGAACTCACAAAGATCCGTCTGCTCTTGCCTCTCAAAGTCTAGGATTAAATGTGCGCCACCAACCCAGCCAATAATTTAATGATTTTTTATCTTACATTTTACATGTATGTTATGCCTGAATGTAGGTAGGCACACCAGCTGTTTGCAATGCCCAGGGAAGTAAAACGAAGACATTGGATCCCCTGGGAACTAGAGTTATGGATAGTTGTTGCCACCATGTGAGGGCTGGGGAATTGAATTCTCTAGAACAACCAGTGCTCTTTTTTTTTTTTTTTTTTTTTTTTCTTTTTGAGACAGAGGTTTCCCTGATGGTCCCTGCTGTCCTGGAGCTCACCTGCAGACCAGGCTGGCCCTGAACTTACAGAGATCCGCCCACCTCTGCCTCCCAAGCCCTGGGACCAAAGGCAGGCACCACCACGCCTGGCCTAAGACTTTTTTAATCCGCCATGTGGGTGCTGGGAATCAAACCCAGGTCCTCTGCAAGAGCAGTCGGCGCTCCCAAGCACTGAGCTATCTCTCAAGCACACCCCCCTTTTTTTCCCTCTTTTATTTTTTGTAAGGGATTCTACAATAGCACAGTTGTTTTCAGATAACATTGATGTTCCTCAGTTTGCCATACAATTAGGTAATTGGTGCATTTTTTTTGGAGCGAGCCAAATTATTAAGCTTAATCAATGAATGTAAGTAAACTTCATGTAAAACCAATTGCAAGCCATCTATGTCCAAATTTTGAACAACCCAAGGTTCCCATAGTCCAGTTGGAGAAGCTTTATGCACAAGCATGTTGATCAAATAGTGAGTCCAGTTCTATATTGCTGTAGTCTCACGTTCACCCTATCTAATCTCTCCGCAGCCCTTACATTCTACCATAGCCTCTTCTTCTGCAATTTGTGTCCCTAGGCTTTGGGAACAGGGGCACAAGTGGGTGAGAAGCAAAGCAGTCTATTTTCTCTGTGGAGATTCATTTTGACTCTAGTCTGTCAGGTTGTTCCCTTTTCATGGGTTGACAGCTTATCCAGTGAACCTTTTTTTTTTTTTTTTTTTTTTTTTTGTGTTATCATGTTACTGTCTGCGATGGTCTGTGCACCGTGTCGTGCAATGCCGCGCGAGGTCAGAAGGGTGTCGATTCCCCTGGAACTAGAGTTCTCCTGGAATTGGAGTTTCAGACGGTCTCGGTCCGCCATTGGTGGTGCTGGGGATCGAACCCGGCGTCCTCTGTAAGAGCGGTCCGCTCCTTAACCCTTAGGCCATTCTCTCCAGCCCCAGTTATTGATCCTTTTTAAAAAAAATTTTTTTTTTTCTGTATGTGTATGAATGTACTGTCTTGCATGCAAGTTGTGCACCCGTGTCGTGCAATGCCGTGGAGGTCAGAAAGGGTCCGGATTCCCCTGAACTGGAGTTCTTCTGGAATTGGAGTTTCAAGATGGTTTTCGGCCACCATGTGGTGCTGGGGACAAACAGCGGTCCTCTGTAAAGAGCGGCTGCACTCTTACGCTAGGCCATCTCTCCAGCCCCCAGTGATACCTTTTTATCCTACTAACAAAGCATAAGCAATTGGATGTACAGGCATTTAAGCAGTTACTAATTATATGGCAAGCTAAGCTGTTGAGCATAGACACAGATGCTTAAATTGTATGCATATCACAAACTGGCCCCCCTCCTTTTTGAGACAGGGTTCTCCCTTTAGTCAGTGCATCCTGGAAGTCACTATTGTAGACCAGACTGGCCTTGAACTCATAGAGATGGACATAAGAATGGTTTAAACAAGATACAAAAACTAGAAAGCACATTGGAGCATACCTTCAATCCCAGCACTCGAGGAGCCAGAAGCAGAGGCAGAGGCAGTTGGATCTCTGTGAGTGTTTAAGGCCATCCTGGTCTACATAGTGAATTTCAGGCATAGCCAGGGCTACATAGTGAGACCTTGGCTCAAACAAGAACAATAAAACCAAACTATAAACCATAAAAACAAAAAAAGACTCGTAATACCATGAATTAAAACTTAAAAAGCTAGAGATTGGCAGAAAACATGTGCAATATATTACAACAACATATCATCTAGAATATATAAAGTTCCTACGACCCAAGACAAAAGAAAAAGTGGCACAAGACATGAGGAAACATTTCATGGAAGACAAAATATAATAAAATAGCAAAACCATAAAATCTATTATTTTACAGTTAAGAGATATATATTTAAAAACAATTAGTAAAAAAATCATAAAAAAAAATAGAACAATCAAGATTAGTACAAAACTTCAAGACTAGTGCCACACTCTACTAAGTAGCCAAAAGAAAATTAAAGACTCTTAGATTGCTGAATATAAACTGACATAATCACTTATGGGTATAATAAAAATAATTGAAGATATGTGTAATTTCCAATGCAGCAATTTCAGTATATTGGAATATATATTCTTTCTTTTTTTAATTTATTTATTGTTGTTTTAAGTGTATGAGTAGACTGTCTGCATTGTAGGTTGGTTGCACCCATGTCATGCAATGCCGGAGGTCAGAAGAGGGTGTCAGATTCCCCTGGAACTGGAGTTAAAGATGGTTCTTAGCCGGTATGTGGGTGCTGGGAATCAAACCCGGGTCCTCTGCAAGAGCAGTTGGTGCTCCTAACTGCTGAGCCATCTCTCCAGCCCCAAGAATATATATTCTTTTTTTTTTTTTTTTTTGGTCTTTTCCAGACAGGGTCTCCCTTGTAGTCCCAGCAGTCCTGGAACTTACTCTGTAGACCAGGCTGGCCTTGAACTCACAAAGATCCGCCTGCCTCTGTCTCCCGAGTGCTAGGATTAAAGGCGTGCGCCACCACGTCCGGCTAGAATATATTTTCTTTAAAAAAACCTTCTATAGCTAGGGTAGGTGGCACATGCCTTTAATCCCAGCATTCAAGAGGTAGACACAGGAGGATCTCTGTCAGTTCAAGGCCAGCCTGGTCTATGAAGTGAGCTCCAGTACAGCTGGGGTTACAGGGAGACCCTGTCACAAAAAAAACAGAAGCCAAAACTTTTTATTTACTTATTTTACATATGAGTGTTATGCCTACATGCATGTAAGTGCACCCATGTCATGCAAAGTCCACTGAGGTCAGAAGAAGGTGTTGGATCCCCTGGAACTGGAGTTACAAACAGCTACTATGTGGATGGTTAGATTCAAACCTGGGTCTTCTGCAAGAACAGCCAGTACTCTTAACTGCTGAGCCATCTCTCCAGCTCTTGAAATATATCTTTTATTTATTATTTTTATGTGTATGAATGTATTGTTTATTTATTTATTGTAGTAGTTAAGAACAATCCCATGGCTTCAAGTACACAGAGAAAGTGCTAGAGTACTAACCTACCTACATACCCAGTTCTGAGAGCTTCTAATTATTCATCTGTTGACAAAACAAAAACAAAACTTCTGGGCTGTGGTGGAGAGACAGTTCAACCTGCTGCTTGCTCTCCCAAAGGACCTGGGCTCAGTTCCCAGGCCTCACGTTATTGCCCATAACTCCAGTTCCAGGGGATCTGGTGCCCTCTTCTGGCTTCTGCAGGCATAAGGTAAGAATGCAGTACACATGCACGCATGTAGGCAAAATACTCATACACTAAAAATAAAAGTCATACTTCTGAGGCTGGAGAGATGGCTCAGCAGTGAAGAACACTTGCTGCTCTCACAGATCTGATTTCAGAACTCAGCATCCATATCGGTGGCTCACAACCACACGCTCCAAGGTATCTGATATCCTCTTCTGGCCTCCCTGTTTACATGGCAACACACACACACACACACACACACACACACACACACACACTCACACTAATAATAATAAAATAAGTACAAAAACTTCTCATAGCACCGGGAATTACCAGTGCAAAGTACCTACTTGTGCATAAAAACATGGCACCCTCTGGTGGGGTGGGAGGATAGGGTGGGGGACACGGGTCTAGATTTGATAAAAAATATATATAAATTAAAAAAAACATGGCACCAACTGTGACCATCTGTTTCCTCTTTTGAAGAATTTTATAGTCATCATTTCTTCATTGATCTACTGATTATGGGCAGTTATACCACCAATATAAACTACTTTTTGGGGGGCTGGAGAGATGGCCTAGAGGTTAAGAGCGCCGACCGCTCTTGCAGAGGACCTGGGTTCGATCCCCAGCACCCACATGGCGGCCAAGAAACATGTGGATGTTTGGAGAAATGTGGAAGACTTTGGAACTTTGGGCTAGAAAGGCTGTTGACTACAGTAAACAGAGCTTAAGGGGCCATTCTAGTGGAGGCCTGGAAGAAAGCATGGCTGCAAAAGATGTGATTCCGGGGGCTGGAGAGGTAGCTTAGCGGTTAAGAGCACCGACTGCTTTTGCAGAGGACCCGGGTTCGATCCCCAACACCCACATGGTGGCTGAGAACCATCTGTAACTCCAATTCCAGGAGAATTCCAGTTCCAGGGGAATCTGAGACCCTCTTCTGAACTCCGCGGCATTGCATGACATGGGTGCACAAACCTACATGCAGACAGTACACTCATACACATACAAAAATAAAATTTAAAATAAAAACAAAATGTGGTTCCAGAGGAGGATAAAGACTTAGGCAGAAACTGGGATATTTTGATAAAGAGCCTGGCAGCAGTTTGTCCACAGCCCAAATGCTTGCCTGACGCTAAGTTGAAAAGCAATGGACTGATGTCTTTGGCGGAGGGTATTTCAAGACAGCCTAATGTAGAAATGGTGGTGTGGCTTTTAATGGTGAATATTGTGCAGATCTACAGTGAAGGAGAGCAGATGGGGCAGAAGGAAATGCAGAATGTACAGTTTGCATCTGAAAAGTACACTAGGAAGATTAAAGGTGTGGCCAAGGCTTGTGAAGGAGAGGCTCCCTTTCATAAGGAGACTAAAGTGATTAAGGAGAGGCCTGGAGATTTACAAGTAAACAAAAGAATCAGTACCTTCAGGGCAAGACCACACCCAGCTAATCCTCCAGCTTT
>VZQC01001118.1:647983-666309 GCA_009823505.1 Rhizomys pruinosus | reverse complement strand
TTTTTTTTGAGACAGGGTCTACTTTTAGTCCCAGCTGGCCTGGAGCTCGCTCTGTAGACCAGGCTGGCTTTGGAATCACAGAGATCTGCCTGCCTCTGCCTCCCATGCCCAGCTTGTGCCTAGTAACTCTTAAACACAATATGCTGACTAATCCTTCATTTTGAGGAGTTAAAGTATACAAAATAAAACCTTAAACTCTTATTAGTCAGCTTGTTTTCTGTAGCGATATAAGTATAAAAATTCAGAAACTAGCCAGGCGTGGTGGCACACACCTTTCTTCCCAGCAGAGGCAGGTGGATCTCTGTGAGTTCAAGGCCAGCCTGGTTTACAGAGTGAGTTCCAGGACAGCTGGGCTACAGGGAGACCCTGTCTCAAAAAGACAAAAAAAAAAAAAAATCAGAAACTATTTTATACATTCTGTAAGACTGAGCAAATAAAAGTGCTAACATGGGTCAAAAGAGAAATCTAACAAAAGAAAAAGGAAAGGCCAGTGAGATGGCCTAGCACGTTCGAGTTCACCACTAGCTGGGTAACTTGAGCTTGAGCCCCAGGACGTCCACACATGGTGAAAGGAGAGAACTGACAACTTGTCCTCTGAGATAGACAGACAGATAGACACACATTCACAGACAAATAAATAAATACATAAATAAATACATAAATAAGTTTAAAAGAAAAAGGAAATGCAAATATGCAAAAGGGCAAAGAAGAAAAAGTTGGCGAGAGCAGACTAGAATTAGAAGAAACAGTATAAATTCATGATTTTCAATTTATTTACTGTGTTAACATTATAATCTAAAAAGATGGCTCAGTGGCTGAACTAAAGCCTGATCTGAGTTTGATCCTCAGTCCCCATGTGACAAGAGACATTTGACCTCCATGTGTGCCATTGTACACACACACACACACATACACACGTAATAAAAATGTAAAAGTATTGCTTTCAGGTCCTGACTCCAAGATGACCAAAAAAAGAAGAAACAATGGTCGCGCTAAAAAGGGCTGCAGCCATGTGCAGCCCATTCGCTGCACAAACTGCGCCCGGTGTGTGCCGAAGGACAACGCCATTAAAAAGTTCGTTATTTGGACAGAGGCCACGCCATCAGGGACATTTCTGAAGTGAGCGTCTTTGACGCTTATGAGCTTCCCAAGCTCTACGTCAAACTGCATTACTGCACGAGCTGTGCCATTCATAGCAAGGTGGTCAGTAGTCGATCTCGCGAAGCCTGGAAAGACCCCCACCATGATTTAGACCTGCTGGTGCTGCCCCACGACCTCCACCAAAGCCCATGTAAAGGCCTGACTTCATAAGGACAGAAGAAAAGCCACCTTCCTGGAGAATAAAAATAAAATGGAAATTTTACTTTAAGAAAAAGTAAAATTGGGGCTGGAGAGATAGCCTAGCGGTTAAGAGCACCGACGCTCTTGCAGAGGACCCGGGTTCGATCCCCAGCACCCACATGGCGGCTGAGAACCGTCTGTAACTCCAATTCCAGGAGANAAAAAAAAAAAAAAAAAAAAAAAGAAAAAGTAAAATTATTTATTTTGTTTTATTTACATGCATATTTGCCTCTGTTCATTAATAAGGGCTTAATAAGCACATGTACCTCAGTATCAATGAGCATATACTGGGCTAAAATTTAGGTTTCAAAACTATTTCAAAACTAAAAGTAAGAAGGGATGCTCTGGGACATGGTTAGTGCAGGGCTGCAGCAGCAAAAGGATGAGACAAGCTTGGAACATCCCGCTGTACCAGCAGGTAATGAAGCATTAACAAAGTTTTAGCTAGATGTGGTGGCTCATGCCTGCAGTTGCAGCATTTTGGAGGCCAAGGCAGGAAGATCACCATGAGTTTCAGGCCAGTCTGATTACACAGTAAGTTCTAGGATGGCCTGGGCTATAGAGTGAGACTTTATCTCAAATTAAATTAAGAAAGTTAAATTGAAGAATAATGTAACAATAGAACACAGGACTCAGTCTAAAAATGGCTCCTGGGGGGCTGGAGAGATGCCCTAGTGGTTAAGAGCACCAACTGCTTTTGCAGAGGACCCGGGTTCGATCCCCAACACCCACATGGCAGCTGAGAACCGTCTTTAACTCCAGTTCCAGGGGAATCCGACACCCTCTTCTGACCTCTGCAGCATTGCACGACACGGGTGCACAAACCTACATGCAGACAGTACACTCATACACACAAAAAAAAAATAAATAAAATTTAAAAAATAAATTAAAAGGGCTCCTGGGGCTGGAGGGATGGCTCAGTGATTATGAGCACCAACTGCTCTCGCAGAGGACCCGGGTTTGATTCCCAGCACCCACATGGCGGCTAAGAACCATCTTTAAACCTGATGTGGTGCCAAATGCCTTTAATCCTAGCACTCTAGAGGCAGAGGCAGGCAGATCTCTGTGAGTTCAAGGCCAGCCTGGTCTACAGAGTGAGTTCCAGGCCAGCTGGGACTATAGGGAGGGAGACCCAGTCTCAAAAAAGAATGACTCTGTTGAAGCTGTGCAGGGTAACACATTCAAGAAATCTCAGTATTCAGGAGCCAGCTTGGGAGGATTCTGCCAAGATTCAGGTCAGCCAGGTTGGTATAAACCATAAGTTCGAGGCCAGGCAGAAGTACACAACAAGGCCCTGTCTGGGGAAACAGTACTATTTTACTGAATCAAAATTAGAATAGTAAAGCCTTGAAATAAATAAATAAATAAATAAATAAATAAATAAATAAATAATGCTCCTACTGATCAAATCTGAGACAAGTTGAGATATTGGATCAATAAATAGACTAAAGAAAAATATTCTCTCACAGTAAAATATCAAATAAGAAAGGAATAGCATATTAGGAGGAATAACATATTAGAAAATCATCATTATTTTATAGTAATCTTTTCAAGCAAGAATTACCAACTGTTAAAAAGTATAATGAGGGCCAGGTGTGGTGGTGCACACCTTTAATCCCAGCACTGGGGAGGCGGAGGCAAGTGGATCTCTGTGAGTTCAAGGCCAGCCTGGTCTACAGAGCCAGTTCCAGGCCAGCTGGGGCTACAGGGAGACCCTATCTCAAAAACACCAAAAAAAAAAAAAAAAAAAAAAAGTATAATGAAAAGCAGGATCATTAAAAGTTATGTACCACATCAAAACTAAAAACTATGCATCAAACAGTACACAGCTGACAGGAGAAAAGGAAGTCTATGGAATACCAGAATGTATTTGTAAATTTTATATTTAAAATGGGATTAACAGTTCAAGGCCAGCCTGGTCTACAGAGCGAGTTCCAGGACAGCTGGGGCTGCAGGGAGACCCTGTCTCAAAAAGTCCAAAAAGAAAAAAAAAAAAAAAAAAGAACAAAAAGAAAAAGAAAGAAAAGCCAGGTGTGTGGGCCTGCCTTTAATCTTAGCACTCCAGAGCAAGCGATCTCTTGTGAGCTTAAGCCAGCCTGGTCTACTAGCGAGTTCCATGACAGCTGAGGCACAGGGACCCTGTCCTGAAAGACCAAAAATAAAAAAATAAAAAAATAAAATGGGATTAACAGCCAGAGCATTAAAAGAACTCCTATAAATTATAGCTGTAAAACAACATGTTTTTTTTTTAATTTATTCTGTATGTGTATATGTCTCTGCATGCAGGTTTGGTGCACCCAATTCGGCAATGCCTCGGGTCAGAAGAGGTGCGGTATTCCCTTGAACTGGTATTCTCCTGGAATTGGGTTTTCAGGACGGTTCTCGGCCGCATGTGGGTGTCTGGGAATCGAACCTGGTCCTGTAGAGGCGTCAGCGTCTTACAGCTAGGCCGTCTCTACACCAACAACCAATTTAAAAATAAAAGTTGGGACTGAAGATGCCTAGAGTTGAGCAGCCGACTGCTCTGCAGAGACCCGGGTTCGATCCCCACACCACATGGCCTGAGACCGTCTGTAACTCAATTCAGGAGACTCCGTCAAATTCTCAGGAAATCCGACATCCTCTTTCTGACCTCCGCGCAATTGCACGAACGGGTGCAACACCTCATAGACACGGAGACAAGCAAACATATCAACACATACAATAAATAATAAATAATAAAATAAAATTAAGATTTGAGGCCAGGCGTGGTGGCACCTGGAAACGTAGTGCTTTCTGTGATGGGGCTAGTTGGTCTAAGTGAGAGTTAAACAACTGGGGCTACAGGGAGACTGGTCTCAAGTACCAAAAATAAAAATAAATAAAATAAAAAATAAAAATAAAAGATTTAATAGACATGTTATTTTTAGTTTATTTATTTTTTTATGTGTATGAAGTACGTCCTGTCATGTAGTCTGTGACCTGTGTTCCCAATGCCCTGGAGGCCAGAGAGGGAGGTGGATTCCCCTGGAAACTGGAGTTAGATAAACCTTGAGGACATAAATGCTAAGGAAGACAAGCCACAAAACACTGCATGATTACAATTACATGACATACCTAGAGTGGTCAAATTCATAAGACAAGAAAAGAGAATGGTGGTTGCCAGGCTGAGGAAGCAAGTAATGAAGAGTTAATGTATTTGGTGGTTACAGGGTTTCAGCTTAGAAGATAAGACAGTTTTGAAGTGGGCCAATCCTGTGGATGCCAGAAGAGGTACTCAGATCTCCTGGACTTGAGTTACAGATTGGTATTATCTCTGTGGGGGTGGGATACGGAACCCGGTAGTCTCTGCAAGAAAGCCCGTGCTTGTAACCACTGCATTATTTTGTAATTTGTTCTATAACAGAAATTTTTCAAACATAAAAATTAAATGTGATTATTGGAAAATTAAAAATGGTAATCATAATCACAGGTGTACGATAAGTGGGTGGATTCTGTAGTTCAAGGCCCGCCTGGTCTATGAGCGCTGCCTCAGACACGGTAGCTAAGGGAGATCCGCCTCAAAATACAAAAAAAAAAAAAGAAAAAATAAAAGGTGATAGATATTTAGAAAGAGAACTAANAAAAAAAAAAAGAAAAGCCAGGTGTGGTGGCGCATGCCTTTAATCTTAGCACTCCAGAGACAGAGGCGGGCGGATCTTTGTGAGTTCAAGGCCAGCCTGGTCTACAGAGCGAGTTCCAGGACAGCTGAGGCTACAGGGAGACCCTGTCTTGAAAAGACCAAAAAATAAAAAAATAAAAATAAATAAAATGGGATTAACAGCCAGAGCATTAAAAGAACTCCTATAACTTATTAGCTGTAAAAACAACCAAGTTTTTTTTTTTTTTAATTTATTTCTGTATGTGTATCAATGTGCTGCCTGCATGCAGGTTTGTGCACCCAAGTCGTGCAATGCCTCGGAGGTCAGAAGAGGGTGTCGGATTCCCCTGGAACTGGAGTTCTCCTGGAATTGGAGTTTCAGACGGTTCTCGGCCGCCATGTGGGTGCTGGGGATCGAACCTGGGTCCTCTGTAAGAGCGGTCAGCGCTCTTAACAGCTAGGCCGTCTCTCCAGCCCAACAACCAAGTTTTAAAAATAAAAGATTTGGGGGACTGGAGAGATGGCCTAGAGGTTAAGAGCACCGACTGCTCTTGCAGAGGACCCGGGTTCGATCCCCAGCACCCACATGGCAGCTGAGAACCGTCTGTAACTCCAATTCTAGGAGAACTCCAGTTCCAGGGAAATCCGACATCCTCTTCTGACCTCCGCGGCATTGCACGAAACGGGTGCACACACCTACATGAGGACACGCAGACAGTACATTCATACACATACAAAAATAAATAAAATTAAAAAAAAAAATTAAAGATTTGAGGGCCAGGCGTGGTGGTGCACGCCTTTAAACCTAGTGCTGTGAGTTCAAGGCCAGCCTGGTCTAGAGTGAGTTCTGAGACAACTGGGGCTACAGGGAGACCCTGTCTCAAAAAGACCAAAAAATAAAAATAAAAATAAAATAAAAAAATAAAAATAAAAGATTTGAATAGACATTTATTTTTTATTTTATTTATTTTTTTATGTGTATGAATGTACTGTCTGCATGTAGGTTTGTGTACCTGTGTCTCCCAATGCCCTGGAGGTCAGAAGAGGGAGTTGGATTCCCCTGGAACTGGAGTTAGATAAACCTTGAGGACATAAATGCTAAGTGAACAAGCCACAAAACACTGCATGATTACAATTACATGACATACCTAGAGTGGTCAAATTCATAAGACACAGAAAAGAGAATGGTGGTTGCCAGGGGTTGAAGGAAGCAAGTAATGAAGAGTTAGATGTATTTGGTGGTTACAGGGTTTCAGCTTAGAAAGATAAAGACAGTTTTGAAGTGGGCCATCCTGTGGATGCCAGAAGAGGTACTCAGATCTCCTGGGACTTGAGTTACAGATTGTTATTATCTGTTCTGTGGGTGGTGGGAACTGAACCCAGGTTCTCTGCAAGAACAGCCAGTGCTTGTAACCACTGCATTATTCTTGTAATTTTCTATAAACTAGAAATTATTTCAACATAAAAAATTTAAATGTGATTATATGGAAAATTAAAAATGGTAGATCATATAAAAAGTGATAGATAAGTGGGTGGATCTCTGTGAGTTCAAGGCCAGCCTGGTCTATAGAGCGTGCTCCAGGACAGCTGGTACTAAAAGGGAGATCCTGCCTCAAAAAAAAAAAAAAAAAAAAAAAAAGGAAAAAAATAAAAAGGTGATAGATAATTTAAAAGGAGATATAACAAAAGTATAGCTTCATAATAAAGGAATGTACATCTTACCCCAGTAGTTGCCACAGGAAGTGGATTGGCTGTATAAAGGCTTCTTTTTCCATCATAAACTGGTCTATGGTCTCCAAATATTGTTACTTTAAAATGCTGAACCATTGAGTCAACTACCTCCCTAAGGAAGGGAAAAAAATACATTCACAATAATCCTCTGCAAGATAAAATGTGAAAATATTAATGTAAACAATTTCTGGCAATGTTGAGCATTCTCAAAATTCTAAAAGACACTATTTTGCTTTCAGAATCATAGCTTGGGACAGTAGAAAAACGATTGCTGGCAAAGGATGTTACATATTTCCCAAAGACAGTACAATGAATCCAATAAATTAACACAATTGACCAGCAAAATACTACCTTTAGATTCTGACTCAAAATCCCTTTCATTTTCTCTAAGCAACCCCCCACACACACTTGGATGTTCACTTTTGTCAAAAAGTAAGATGTTCTTTGCATTGTGCTAAAAAAGCACCTAGTATATATCTCTATTTAGAACTATCAACCTGGGGCTGGAGAGATAGCCTAGCAGTTAAGAGCTGACGCTCTTGCAGAGGACCCGGGTTCGATCCCCAGCACCCACATGGCGGCTAAGAACCGTCTGTAACTCCAATTCCAGGAGAACTCCAGTTCCAGGGGAATCCGAGACCCTCTTCTGACCTCCGTGGCATTGCACGACACGGGTGCACAGACCTGCATGCAGACAATACATTCATACACATACAAAAAAAAAAAAAAAAAAAAAAACCACACACACACACACACACACACACACACAAAGAACTATCAACCTATCATATCCTATCATATTATTATATTCTTCAACCCTACAGTAAGCTAACTAATAAAAACATCTATATTCTTTATACTCCTCATTTTACCTGTGCTGTCTAGCTTTAGTGTCAACTTGACACACCTGGGTTGAGGGAGCCTCAATTGGAGAATTTCTTCTGTTGGACTGGCCTGTGACCACATCTCATTGTTGAATGATATGGGGATCCCAGCCTGATATGGGTGGTGCCACCCCTGGGTAGCACCACCCATATCTGTACCATATTAGAAGTAGGCTGGCTGGGCGTGGTGGTACACACCTTTAATCCCAGCACTCAGGAGGCAGAGGCAGGCGGATCTCTGCGAGTTCAAGGCCAGCCTGGTCTACAGAGTGAGCTCCAGGACAGCTGGGGCTAAAGGGAGACCCTGTCTTGAAAAGACAAAAAAAAAATAATAAAATAAAATAAAATAAAATAAACAGATTAAAAATCTAGCCCAGGCAGGTGGAGAGGGAAGAAAGAGAAGGAAATCAGCATTTTCCAGAACAACAACAAAAAAGAAATCAAGCTGACCTGATTCCCAGAACAATTTTCTATACAGCATAAAAACCTCTATTTCCCAACCAGGTTATTGAGTTTGTTTTACTGAAACTATTTAAATCAATATCATGTCTTTCATGAGTAAATCTGACAACAAAGATTTCACTTGTGGGATAGAATTTCATCAATTCTACCATTTAAATTTTTCATTGTATCCATCACTACAAATTCTAATTTCTTATACTAGTGTTATCAAATAAATCACATACATCTAATTTGCTGGATGTTTTTATTTTTTTAACCCAATAACTGGTTTTAAGCTTACCAATTCTTAGAAACCCAATCAAACCACTCCAAGGATCAAAATGCTGGAGACTGAAATGGTAGGGTCAACTGAGTATCCTGCTTTGATAGCACACAGTATTTCCTCAATAAACGTTCTAACAGAGGATAATAAATCTACTTCACTGAACTGCCAAAACCGCCTGTGGAATATACCTAAAGCTGAATTCCTCCTGAGTTAAATCTGGTTATATTCTGTTATTAGTTCTGTTTAATTAATGGTGCCTCCATTTTCCTTGTTAAAATTTTGACATATATGCACATATATATATATATATATATATACATACATACATATATGGGAGAACACATGGTATTTATTTTTCTGTGCCTGGTTTACCTTACTCAGTATAATTTTTCTAGTTCTATCCACTTACATACAAATTTCATTTTTTCTATATAGCTGAGTAAAATTCACTGTGTTTAATCTAGGCTGCTTCCTGTTTCCTAGCTATCATGAATAGAGTGGCAATAACATGGATGAGCAAGTATCTCTGTAGGAGGATATAGAGTCCTTTAGGTATATGACCAGGAATGGTATAGCTGGATCATATGATAGTTCTGTCTTTAGTTTTTTGTGGGATCTCCACAATGATTTTTTTTTTTTTTGTCTTTTTTGAGCCAGGGTCTCCCTGTAGCCCCAGGTGTCCTGGAACTCGCTCTGTAGACCAGGCTGGCCTTGAACTCACAAAGATCTGCCTGCCTCTGCCTCCCAAGTGCTAGGATTAAAGGTGTGCACCACCATGCCCGGCTACAATGATTTTCATAGTAGCTGCATCAGTTTGATTCCCAGCAACAGTAACTAGAATTCTTTTTTCACCACGTCTTCACCAGCATTTGTTGTCATCTTATTTTTTGATAACAATTCTAATTAGCGTGGAATGGGATCTCAAAGTTAACTGATTAACTCAGCCTTTCTACTTTAAGAATAAGAGTGTGTGGAGCTGGAGAGATGGCCTAGTGGTTAAGAGCACCGATTGCTCTTGCAGAGAACCCAGGTTTGATCCCCAGCACCCACGTGGCGGCTGAGAACCGTCTTTAACTCCAGTTCCAGGGGAATCCGACCCTCTTCTGACCTCTGTGGCATTGCATGACACGGGTGCACAAACCTACATGCAGACAGTACATTCATATACATAAATAAATAAATAAAATTAAAAAAAGAATAAGAGTGTGGCTTAGAGAATTATTGGGCAATGGTAGGGAGGAAAAAGAAAAAAAAACTAAAGACATGAAAGCTAAGAAACTTAATTAATCCAAGTACTAGGACTTGGAAGTCTTAGTTACCACCATGGTAGTAATACAGGATGGAGGGTGAAGGACCCGTGTCACAGCTATTGCACAGAGGTGGTGTCAACAAATAGTCATGTGAAGCATGGTGACCTAAGTTTGATTCCAGTGCTGTGAAGCAAAGAAAAGTACATCCTAAGTGTGTACTGGCCTCCTGGCCTAGTGGAATCATCAGTTCCAGGCCAGCGAAACACTGAAAAAACAAGTTGGACAGTATTCTGAGGAATGGCACCCAAAATGTCATTCCTCTGGTTTTCGTAGTCATGAGCATGTTTGTACACACACGCCACCACACACATATCTTCCTTTAAACAATTTTAAAAGATTCCAACCAATCAATAAGCATAATTTTGTTCCTTTTTTGCTTTTGCATAATTTTTAAATTGAATTTTTATGTATTTCACACAGAACATGTCAGTCGTCTCTATACCCCCTTCCCCATTGGCACCATCTCACAGCTTGCCCTCCACTGGAATTCATACATTCTGTCATCCATGTCAAGTTAGTGTTCCCAGATGGCTATCAGTGCAAGTTCATCCACTGGGGTCAGGTCATCCCATCCAGAGTCCCTCCCCTTTTAGATCAGCTCTTTCTCACCCAACAGTAATCAGCTGTCAAAAATTCTTTGACTAGGATTGGGGCTTGCTACCCACTTACACAGTTGTAGTGGGGGTTTCTCTGTTTGCACGAGTCTTGTGCATGCTGACATCATTGCTGTAGGTTCATATGAAAGGTCCCAAAAGCATGTAAGACTATTTCCAGCCAGGCATGGTGGTGCATGCCTTGAATCCCAGCACTTGGGAGGCACAGGCAGGTGGGCCTCTGTGAGTTCAAGGTCAGCCTGGTCTACAGAGCAAGCTCCAGGCCAGCTGGAGCTACAGAGAGACCCTGTCTCAAACAAACAAACAAACAAACAAACAAACAAACAAACAAACACCATTTCCATATGGTCATGCATCTCCTTCCTGGCTCTACCAATCTTTCCACCCCCTCTTCCGTAGTGGTCCCTGAGCCCTGGGTAGCTGCAGTTTAATATAAGAGTCCTGTCAAAGGACCCACACTCTATAGACTCTTAATGTCTACTCTTGGCCATTTGTGACCTTTTGTGTTTCTGGCCCTCTGTTGCATGAGGGAGCTTCATTGGTGAGAATTGAGAGATGCATTAGTGTTCTCTTTACCCCTTGTTCTATGTTCCATGAGCCTTAGGTGTAGGGGTTGCATCATAGATGTGCCACGTAGGCTTGTGCAACTCACAGACATTCTCTGTATATGACCAGTTGTGGAATTCTGTAACAATCTGTCTGTTGAAAAAGAAACTTCTGAGGATCTCTGTGCGTTCAAGGCCAGCCTGGTCTACAGAGCAAAAGAAACTTCTTTGATACGTGGTAACTGGAATACTTGTCTATAAATATCTTTATATTTACATATTTCCATATTTTACACATTGTAAGAAACTGCATTTGTCTAGGGATAATGACAACCCCTGAGGTTTTCACTAAGATCTATGTCCTCTCCAGTTATGTATATCTGGCTATGTTTAGAGTACAACACATGAGTTCCCTCCCATTGAGTGGGCTTTAAGTCCAATTAGGTAGCTACTGATTACCTCCAAGATAAAAGTGCCACTACTGCACAATGTCATTCGCTGTTTTTGCATAATTTTAATTATTAACATATTTTTATATTCCATTAATGATTTTCATTGAGACATTTGTACACACAAACACATATATCTTTATTTATTTATTTATTTATTTATTTATTTATTTATTTATTTATTTTTGTATGTGTATGAATGTACTGTCAGCATGTAGGTTTGTGCACCTGTGTTGTGCAATGCCACAGAGGTCAGAAGGAGGTGTTGGATTCCCCTGGAACTGGAGTTAAAGATGGTTCTCAGCGCCATGTGGATGCTGGGAATCGAACCCGGGTCTTCTGCAAGAGCAGTTGCTGCTCTTAACCACTAGGCCATCTCTCCAGCTCCACACACTCTTATTCTTAAAGTAGAAAGGCTGAGTTAATCAGTTAACTTTGAGATCCCATTCCACGCTAATTAGAATTGTTATCAAAAAATATGATGACAACAAATGCTGGTAAAGATGTGGAGAAAAAAAGAATTCTAGTTACTGTTGCTGGGAATCAAACTGATGCAGCTACTATGAAAATTATTGTGGCCAGGCATGGTGGTGCACACCTTTAATCCTAGCACTTGGGAGGCAGAGGCAGGCGGATCTTTGTGAGTTCAAGGCCAGCCTGGTCTACAGAGCGAGTTCCAGGACAGCTGGGGCTACAGGGAGACCCTGTCTCAAAAAGACAACAACAACAAAAAAAAATGCAGTTAATCTGAGGTTTTTTTTTTTTTTTTTTTTTTGGTCTTTTTGAGACAGGGTCTCCCTGTAGCCTCAGCTGTCCTGGAACTCGCTCTGTAGACCAGGTGGCCTGAACTCACAAAGATCCTGCCTGCCTCTGCCTCCCAAGTGCTAGGATTAAAGGCGTGCGCCCACCACCCCGGCTAGTTAATCTGAGTTTTAAAATATATATATATTTTAGCCGGGGCAGGGTGGCGCATGCCTTTAAATCCTAGCACTTGGGAGGCAAGGCAGGCGATCTTTGTGAGTTCAAGGCCAGCCTGGTCACAGAGCGAGTCCAGGACAGCTGGGGCGACAGGGAGACCCTGTCTCAAAAGACAAAAAAAATAAAAAAAATAAAAAAAAAAATAAAATAAATATATATTTAATTTTTTTAAAAATTTTATTTATTTTTATGTGTATGAATTACTGTCTGCATGTGTAGGTTTGGTGCACCTGTGTCATGACACTGCTGCAGGGTCAGAAGAGGGCGTTGATTTTCCCTGGAACTGGAGTTTAAAGACGGTTCTCAGCCGCCATGTGGGGTGCTGGGTATCGACCCCAGGTCCTCTGCAGAGCGTGTGGGTGCGCTCTTAACTGCTGAGCCATCTCTCCAGCCCCCAGAGTTTTTTAAAAATTGCATGTGGGTGCGTGGCTATAATCTCCAACACTCAGGAGGCTGAGGCAGGAAGCTAATGAGTTCAAGGCAAGCCTGAACACCAGAGTGAGGGACTTGTTCTCTTTTTTTTTTTTTAATTTTTCGATGTGAGAATGTACTGTCTGCATTGTAGGTTTGTGCACCCGTATCGTGCAATGCCGTGAGGTCAGAAGAGGGTGTGAGAGTTCACCGAAGGCGTGGAACTGGAGTAGTTAAACTGGAGAAGCAGTCCCCTCATCCAGCCGACAGCAGGTGGGTGCGCGGTGGGGCAGACGAAAACACCAGGTTCTCTGTAAGAGCAAACAATGCTCTTAAACATTGAGCAATCTCTCCAACACCTCTTTCTTATTTTTTATTTTATATATATACATACATATAATCTGATTTGCATATATAGAGAGAGAGACAAAGAGACAAAAAGACAGAGAAACAAAGAGACATAGAGACAGAGACAAAGACACACATACACACAAAAAAAAAACACATAAAATAAAATAAATAAAAAAAACCAAAATAGTTGCAATGCGTCAGTTTTTTATTGTTTACATCATTCAAAGTAAAGTGGTTTGGCAAATGCAATAAGCAGGGGCACATGGTAAGAAGAGACAAACAAGCTAAGGACAATAATGGTATGAGTTGGATGGTAGGTGGGGTGGGCGTGGTGGTGCACGCTTGAAAATTGTAAAAAAAAGCCTATGTTAATCCCGAGCACGCGGCTGGGAGGCAGAGGAAGGGAAGAAAAGGGGCGGATCTCGGTGATGGCACACAAAAAACACATTTCAAAAAGGCAAACAAGCAAAGTCAACACTCCTGCTTCTGTGAGTTCACAAGGCAAAGTGAGGTCAACAAAGGCCAGCCGGTTACAGAAGTGGAGTTCCCATGTTCCAGGGCAAGAAATGAGACTAAAGGGAGACCCTGTCCTCAAAAAGACCAAAAAAAAAAAAAAAAGAAAAGAAAAGAGGTACGATAAAAAGAAAAAGATAAAAGGTTAGGAGAGGAAAAAAAAAAAGAACCGGGAAAGAGAAGGAAAAAAAAGAGAGGAGAAGAGGAAAGGAAAAAAGAGAGGGGAAGGAAAGGAGGAGGGGGAAGAAGAAGGAAGAGAAAAAGGGAAGAAGAAGGAGAGAGGAAGGGGAAAGAGAAAGAGGGGGGAAAGGAGAAGAAGGGGGAGAAAAAGAAAGGGGGGGGNGAGGGAATATATATATATATATATATATATATATATAGTGGTTCTGTTTTTTACATTATGAGAAACCACAATATAAGTATCTACAGCGACTGGAACGACTTTACATTCTCATCAACAGTTGTACAAAGAGTTCATTTTTTTTTTAACATGTCTTCACTTGTATTTGATAAATTTGTTCGGGTAATAGGCATTTTCATCATTGTGAGACAGAATCTCAATATTTTCATTTGTATTTCCCTTACGACTAAAGATTTTGGAGGCTGGAGAGATGTCTCAGTGCTTAAGAACACTTGTTGCTTTTCAAGACCTGGATTCAAATCCTAGCACTCACATGGTGGTTTTGTAATTCCAGTTCCAGGAGACCTGACACCCTGATCCGGCCTCCACAGGCATTGCATGACATGGGTACACTTACACACATATAGCTAACATACTCATACACATAAACAGTTTATTAAAAATTCAACTGAGAGGGTGTATTAGTCAGTTTTCTGTTGCTGTGATAAAACACCAGACCAAGGAACTTATAAAAGGAAGAGTTTATTTGAGCTTACAATTGGCGGTTCCAGGGAATTAGTCCATTGTGGCGGGAGGCGTGGTGGCCGGATCCAGAGCAGTAAACAGAGGGTCACATATCACAAAGAGCACAGGAAGCAGAGGGGAGCAACTGTAGAGCACGAGGCTTGTTAAGCTCACTAAGCCCGCCCCCAGTGACACACTTCCCCCAGTATGGCCACACCTTCTAAGACCTCCAGAAACAGCACCACCAACTGGAGACAAATGTCTGAATACCTAGAGCCTATGGGGGACACTCATTCAAACCACCACAGAGGGCTGGAGGGATGGCCTAGCGGTTGAGAGTGCCGACCGCTCTTGCGGAGGACCTGGGTTCGGTCCCCAGCGCCCACATGGCGGCCGAGAGCCGTCTGAGGCTCCAGTTCCAGGAGAACTCCAGTTCCAGGGGAATCCGACATCCTCTTCTGACCTCCGCAGGATTAGCATTGCACAACATGGGTGCACCAACCTACATGCAGACAGTACACTCATACACATAAAAAATAAAATAAACACAGGTGCCCAGAACTTGCATGCAGACAGTACATTCATACACATACAGAAAAAAAAAATTCAACTGAGGGGCTGGAGAGATGGCTCAGCGGTTAAGAGCACCAACTGCTCTTGCAGAAGACCACGGTTCAATTCCCAGCACCCACATGGCGGCTAAGAACCGTCTTTAACTCCAGTTCCAGGGGAATCTGATGCCCTCTTCTGATCTCCGCAGGATTAGCATTGTACAACATGGGTGCACCAACCTACATGCAGACAGTACACTCATACACATAAAAAATAAAATAAAATAATAAATTTTTTTTTATTCAATTGAAAATTTTAGTTATTTTAGAATAAATGTATTATATATTTTTTACTTCTAAAACAATTCCTTTCATGAACAAAATTAATAATAAATGAAATTAACTTCAGGTTATGCATAAGCATATATGAAACAAATATGTTTAGACTTGAGTCCTATCTCTAAGATATTTCAGTAAGTAAAGATTTAAAAATCTGAAATACTTCAAATTCTAAACGTTCCAGATAGGGTAGTTTTGTTTTGTTTTGTTTTGTTTTGGTCTTTTCAAGACAGGGTCTCCCTGTAGCTCCAGCTATCCTGGAACTTGCTTTGTAGACCAGGCTGGCCTTGAACTCACAAAGATCCACCTGCCTCTGCATCCCAAGTGCTAGGATTAAAGGCATGTACCACCACCACTCCCGGCTTCAGATAGGGTAGTTTTGTTTCTTTTGCAGGTTTTTTTGTTTGTTTATTTTGTTTTAGACAAGATCTCACTATGTAGCCTTGAATAGCTTAAAACTCAATATGTACACCAGGCTCACAGAGATTGACCTGCCTCTGCCTTCTGAGTGCTGGGATTCAACACCTGGCCCAGGGTGGTATTTCTTTTTTTTTTAAATAATATTTTATTTATTTTGGGGGGGATATTTTTGAGACAGAGTCTCCAACTGGCTTGGAGCTAGCTATGTAGACCAGGCTGGGCTGGAACTCACAGAGATCCATCTGCCTCTGCCTCTGGAGTGCTAGGATTAAATGTGTGTACCACCATACCCAGGTCCTCTGCTAGAGCTGTTAGTGCTCTTAACCACTGAGCCATCTCTCCAGCCCTATTAATTAAATTTTATGTGTATGAGTGTATTGCATGCATGCATGTAAATGCATGTGTATCATGCAATCAATGCAGATGAGTTTCTCAGATACCCTGGAACTGGAGTTATGGATGGCTGTTAGCCTCCATAAGGGTGCTGGGATTTGAACCCAGATCTTCTGCAAGAACAGTGAGTGCTTGGGCTAGAGAGATGGCCTAGCAGTTAAGAGTGCCGACTGCTCTTGCAGAGAACCTGGGTTTGATCCCCAGCACCCACATGGCGGCCGAGAACTGTCTTTAACTCCAGTTCCAGGGGAATCCGACACCCTCTTCTGACCTCTGCGGCATTGCACAGCACGGGTGCACAAACCTACATGCAGACAGCACATTCATACACATACAAAAAAAAAAAAAAATAACAGTGAGTGCTCTTAACCATTGAGCCATCTCTCCAGCCCCTTAATGTTTTGTTTTTTATGTATTTTTTAAATTTATTTTTATGTATGAGTGTATACTCTGCAGGTATATAAGTGCATCTTTGTCATGCAAAAGTTAGAAGAGGATGTTGCATCCCATGGAACTGAAGTTATGGATGGTTGCTAGCTGCCACATGGGAGCTGGGAACCAAACACGGGGCCTCTGGTAAAAGCAGTCAGTGTTTTTAACTGCTGAGCCATCTCTCTAGCCCCAAGTTATGTATTTTCTATATTATTCCTCTTTTGATGCATAGTTGGCAACAATGTTTTTCTCATTTTGAAGCCTACTTCTTTACTTGATTATTTCTTTTGTACAAAATATTTTTAGTTTTATGAGGTGCAATTTGTCATCTGTCAGGCTTATTTCCTGAATGATCAGTCTGGTGGCACATGCCTTTAATCCTAGCACTTGGGAGGCAGAGGCAGGCGGATCTTTGTAAGTTCAAGGCCAGCCTGGTCTACAGAGTGAGTTCCAGGACAGCTGGAGCTACAGGGAGACGCTGTCTCGAAAAGACAAAAAAAGAAAGAAAGTCATTTGCTTATGTGTTGTAGCATAGGCCCTACCTTCTCTTGTAGCAGTTTCAGATGTTCAGGCTTTATATTGAGATCTCTGATCTATTTGGAGTCATTTTTTGTGCAAGATGAAAGATAAAAATAGAGTTTCATCCTTCTACACGTTCAACTCTATTTTTTTCAACATCATTTGTTAAAGATGTCCCTCCTCCAGTATATATTTTTGGAGTCTTTGTCAAAAATCTGGTTGCAGCCGGGATGGTGGTGCATGCCTTTAATCCTAGCACTCAGGAGGCAGAGGCAGGTGGATCTTTGTAAGTTCAAGGCCAGCCTGGTCTACAGAGTGAGTTCCAGGACAGCTGGGGCTACAGGGAGACTCTATCTTGAAAAGAACCCCCCCCCAAAAAAATCAGGTTGCACGAGGCATGGTGGCACATGCCTTTAATCCCAGAACTTGGGAGGCAGAGGCATGTGGATCTCTGTGAGAACAAGGCCAGCCTGGTCTACATAGTGAGTTCCAGGCCAGCCTGTGGTTACTGGGAGACCCTGTCTCAAAAAGACAAAAACAAAAACAAGTGCTGGGCATGATGGCACATGCCTTTAATCCCAGCACTAGGGAGGCAGAGGCAGGATCTCTGTGAGTTCAAGGCCAGCCTGGTCTACATAGCAAGCTCCAGGCCAGCTGGGACTAAAGGGAGACCCTGTCTCAAAATGAAAAAAAAAAGTCAGGTAGCTATAATTGTACAGACTGGATCTTCTGTTGCACTGATTTATATGTCTATTTTTTTTTTATCAGTGCCATGCTGCTTGCAGTACCACAGCTTTATAGCATAACTTGAGATCATATACAGTAATACCTCTAAGGATTATTCTCTTTGCACAGGATTCCCTTGGCTATGTAGGGTATTTCTGTGTATGTGTATATTAATATCATGTGCATGCCTAAGGAGGGCAGGAGGAGACATCAGATCTTCTGGAGCTAGAGTTACATATAGTTATAAGACACCTGACAAAGGTGCTGGGAACCAAACTCTGGGCCTCTGGAAGAGCAGGAAACACTCTTAAACACTGAGCCATCTCTTCTGCCCCTCCATATGATTAAATTTTTAAAAATTTTATGTGTATGAATACATTGCCTGCATGTATGTAGGTGCCCCCATGTCATGCAATGCCTGCAGAGGTCTGAAGAGGGTGTTGGAATCCCCTGGAACTGGAGTTACAAACAGTTGTTAGCTGCCATGTGGGTCCTGAGAATCCAAATTGGGTTCTCTGGAAAAGCAGCCAGTGCTCTTAACTGTTAAGCCATCTCTCTAGCTCCTCCATATGATTTTTTTTTTTTTTTTTTTTTTTTTTTTTTTTTTT
>VZQC01001118.1:607517-642598 GCA_009823505.1 Rhizomys pruinosus | reverse complement strand
GTCCTCTGTAAGAGCGGTCGGCGCTCTTAACCGCTAGGCTATCTCTCCAGCCCTATTTTTTATTTTTTTTTGAGACAGGGTCTCCCTGTAGTCCCAGCTGGCTTGGTCACTCTGTAGACCAGGCTGGCCTTGAACTCACAGAGATCCGCGTGCCTCTGCCTCTGGAGTGCTAGGATCAAAGGTGTGTGCCACCACGCCCGGCTAATTTTTTTAATTTAAAAAAATTACATTATTTGGGGCTGGAGAGATGGCCTAGCGGTTAAGAGAATCGACTGCTCTTGCAGAGGACCCAGGTTCGATCCCCAGCACCCACATGGTGGCTGAGAACTGTCTTTGACTCCAGTTCCAGAGAAATATGATACCCTCTTCTGACCTTCAGAGCACTGTGCAACACGGGTGCACAAACCTATAAGCAGACAGTACATTCATACACATATGAGAATGGATAAAAATTTAAAATTAAAAAAAATTTTTAAAATTACATTATTTGTGTGCGTGTGTATGTATGTATATATGTATGTATCCATGCATGCATGTGGAGGTTGGAGGACAACTTAGAGGAGTTGATTACCTCTTTCCACCATGTGGGTCCCAAGGATCGAACTCACGTCATCAGGTTTGGCAACAGGCACTATCACCCACTTAGTCATCTTGATGGCTGAACATTTTAACTTTTTTTTTTTTTTTGGTCTTTTCGAGACAGGGTCTCCCTGTAGCCCCAGCTGTCCTGGAACTCACTTTGTAGACCAGGCTGACCTTGAACTCATAAAGATCTGCCTGCCTCTGCCTCCCAAGTGCTAGGATTAAAGGCGTGTGCCACCACGCCCGGCTACATTTTAACTTTTAAAACACTATGTAGGGGTTGGAGAGATGGCTCAGCGGTTAAGAGCACCGACTGCTCTAGTAGAGGAGCCGTGTTCGATTCCCGGCACCCACATGGCAGCTAAGAACCATCTTTAACTCCAGTTCCAGGGGAATCCGAAGCCCTCTTCTGACCTCCGAGGCATTGCAGGATATAGGTGCATCAACCTACATGCAGACAGTACACTCATACACATAAAAAAAATAATAATTTTAAAAATCTTAAAAAAAAAAAACAGTATTTAATCCCACCACTCAGAAAGCAAAGGAAGGCTGGTGTATGTACACAAGACCAGCCTGGTGTACATAGTGAGCCCCAGGCCAGCTGGGACTAAAAGGAGACCCTGTCTCAAAAATACAAACAAACAAAAGAAAAAACCACAAAATAGTATTTAAAAGCCAGGCATGATGGCACAAACCTCTAATCCCAGCACTTGGCAGGCAGAGACAGGCAGATTTATGTGAGTTTGAGGCTACCTACTAGTGAATTCCAGGCCAGTTGGGGCTACCAGGAGACCTTGTCTCAAAAGACCAAAAAAACCCCCACAATAATAATAATAATAATAATAATAATAATAATAATATTTAAGAAAGAAATTTGGGGGGCGGAGAGGAAGGTGTGAAGAGATGGCTCAGCGGTTAAGGGCACTGATTGCTCTTGCAAACCAGGGTATGATTCCAAGTACCCACAGGGCAGCAACCACCTGTAACTCCTGTCCCAGAGGATCTGACGACACCTTCTGACCTCCAAGGGCACTGCATGCCGTAGGTGCACTTACATACATGCAGGCAGTACACCCATACACATAAAAGAAAAATAATAAAATATTTTTGAGCTGCTGGGTGTGGTGGCGCACGCCTTTAATCCTAGCACTTGGGAGGCAGAGGCAGGCGGATCTTTGTGAGTTCAAGGCCAGCCTGGTCTACAGAGTGAATTCCAGGACAGCTGGGGCTACAGGGAGACCCTGTCTCAAAAAGACCAAAAAAAAAAAAAATTTTTTTTTTTAAAGCGGTTAAGAGCACCGACGCTCTTGCAGAGGACCCGGGTTCGATCCCCAGCACCCACATGGCGGCTGAGAACCGTCTGAAACTCCAATTCCAGGAGAACTCCAGTTCCAGGGGAATCCGACACCCTCTTCTGACCTCCGCAGCATTGCAGGACATGGGTGCACAGACCTGCATGCAGACAGTACATTCATACACATACAGAAATAAATAAAAATAAAAAAAAAAAGATTTTTTTTAATTTTTATGTAGGGGTTGGAGAGATGGCTCAGCGGTTAAGAGCACCGACTGCTCTTGCAGAGGACCCGGGTTCGATCCCCAGCACCCACATGGCGGCAGAGAACCGTCTGAAACTCCAGTTCCAGGAGAACTCCAGTTCCAGGGGAATCCGACACCCTCTTCTGACCTCCGCAGCATTGCACGACATGGGTGCACAGACCTGCATGCAGACAGTACATTCATACACATACAGAAATAAATAAAAATAAAAAAAAAAAGATATTTTATCACGGTTTTAGGAAAAGCAAGGCAACTGGACATCATCAAAATTTAAAATATTTGTATTTCAAAAGACATCATCAAGAAAGTGAAAAGAAGTCCTGGAGCGGTGGTTTGGGTAGTACTTGCAGAGGACCTGGGATCAGTTTGCAGTACCCACATGGCAGCTAACAACCATCTGAACCTCCCATTCCAGGGGACCCAACATCCTCTTTGGGCATTTGCAGGCACTACACACAAATGCCGCACTTAAATGCATGCAGGTATATCATACACATAAAATAAATTTTAAAAAATTAAAAAAAAGAGTCGGGCATGGTGGTACACGCCTTTAATCCTAGCACTTGGGAGGCAGAGGCAGGCAGATCTTTGTGAGTTCAAGGCCAGCCGGGTCTACAGAGTGAGTTCCAGGCTAGCTGGGGCTACAGGGAAATCCTGCCTCCAAAAGACCAAAAAATAAATAAATAAATAAATAAATAAATAAATAAATAAATAAATAAATAAGAAACTGAAGGCAATTATGTCAAAACAGAACAATTTTGGAAATCATGTATCTTATAAAAGATTTTTATGTGGAACGTTGAGTATCTACAACCCAATACTGACAAGACAAATGACCCAATTTAAAAATAGGCAAGAGGACTGGAGAGATGACTCAGCAGTTAGGAGTATGTACTACATTTTAGAGGACCTGAATTCAATTCCCAGGAACCATGTCAGGTGGCTCACAACCACCTATAACTTCAGCTCCTGGGATATTTGACAACTTGGGTTTCTGTGGGCCCCCACACAAACACATAACTAAACTTTAAAATCTTAAAAAAAAAATTAATGGGAAAGAGACCTAAATGACATTTCTCTAAAGAAAATACAGAAATGGCTAATTAGTATATGAGAAAATAGGTAAGACCACTAAGTATGGTGGTATGTGCCTATGATCTGATCCCAGCACTCAGGGAGGCACAGGCAAGATGATTATAAACTAACTCAAGGCCAACATGTACTACACAGTGAGACTCTATCCCAAAAATCAAAATACAGAAAAGAAAGATGTACATGATCATCAGTCATCAGGTACAAATAAAAATGACAATAAGGTATTATTTGACACTTAAAAGGATGCTGGTACTAAGACAAACTAGCAAAAATCAGAGAATCTAGACTCCCTATACACTGCAAGCTGGGGTGTCACATGACTTTAGAAAAAAAATCTAGTAGTTTTTCAAAGCATTAAAACACAGGAATTACCACATGATCTCACTTTTGCATACCTACCACCCAAGAGAAATGAAAACATATTACCATACAAAATCCTGTACATAATAAAAATGGAAAACCTCAAAATATTAACTGACGAATGGATAAATATATAACATTATATATATATGTAATGAATTACTCAACAATAAGAAGACTGAGAAAATACAATACTAATGTACAGTATGAAGCCATCTTGAAAACATTACACAAAAAAAGAAAGAAGCCAGTTACAAAAGGCCACATATTATATGATTTCAATATCATGAGATGTGCAAAGAGGGCAACTCTAAAGACAGAAAAGGTCAGCAGTTGTCTGAGACTATGCCAATGGAGAAAATGTTGAAATACAGGTTTTCTCTTGGGAGGATGATAGGCTCTAAAATCAGATCATAGTGATAGTTGTACACCTTTGGGAATATATTAAACCATGAGTTATAACTCCCCACTTTTTTTTTTTTTTTTTTTTGGTCTTTTTGAGACAGGGTCTCCCTGTAGCTCCAGCTGGCCTGGAGCTCACTATGTAGACTAGGCTGGCCTTGAACTCACAGAGATCCTCCTGCCTCACAAGTGCTGTGCACCACTATGCCTGACCCCAGTTACATACTTGAAATAGATGAATTATAAGATGTGTGAATTTTATATGAACAAAGTTATTTCAAAGTATGCCCTTCTCAGCACATGATGCAACTATAATATTATGACAGTAATATTTTATTTATTTAGCTAGTTTTGGTTTGCACTGTGCAGTCCAGGCTGGTCTTACACTCGACTTATAGATCATGCTAGTCTCAAACTCATAATCATCCTTTCTTAGCCTCCCAAGTACTGGGATTACAGAAGTGTATTACCTGGGCTGGAGAGATGGCCTAGCGGTTAAGAGTGCCGACTGCTCTTACAGAGGACCCGGGTTCGATCCCCAGCACCCACATGGTGGCTGAGAACCGTCTGAAACTCCAATTCCAGGAGAACTCCAGTTCCAGGGGAATCCAACACCCTCTTCTGACCTCCACGGCATTGCACGACACGGGTGCACAGACCTACATGTAGACAGTACATTCATACACATACAAAAATGAATAAATTTAAAAAAAAAAAAAAGAAAAAAAATCAGTTCTGGAGAGATGGCTCAGCGGGTTAAGAGCACCAACTGCTCTTACAGAGGACCTGGGTTCGATTCCCAGCCCCACAATTGCAACTTAGAACTGTCTTTAACTCCAGTTCCAGGGGAATCCAACACCCTCTTCTGACCTCCGCAGCATTGCACAACACAGGTGCACAACCTACATGCAGATAGTACACTCATACACATACAAAATTTAAAAAATAAATTAAATTAAATTTTAAAAAAAGATCAGCTTTTCCTCACCCAATAGTAATCAGCTGCCAATAATTCTGCTGTCCAATTCCACAGTTCTGTGCTGGGGTTTTGTCTGCTTGAGTTTGGACAGGCCTTGTGCATGATGACACCATTGCTGTAACCTTATGTGAGCAAGGTCCTAGCCTGTAGGACTCTATTTCCATATGGTCATGCAGTTCCTCCCTCGCTCTTACGATCTTTCTACCCCGTCTTCTCGAATGGTCCCTGACTCCTGGTTGGGTGAAGTCTGGTCCCAGGACCAGCACTTTGAAGACTTTTACTCTCTATACTTTGGCCATTTGTGACCTTTCGTGTTCTTGGCCCTCTGTTGCCTGAAGGAGCTTCATATGTACCATTATATTTACAGACAAGTATCCTAGTCAGCAAAAGAAGCTTCTTTTTAAAAATTTTTTTATTTACTATTTTTATTTTATATATATATTTTTAAATTTTTATTTATTTATTTTTTATGTGTATGAATGTACTGTCTGCATGTAGGTCTGTGTACCTGTGTCGTGCAATGCTGTGGAGGTCAGAAGAGGGTGTCGGATTCCCCTGGAACTGGAGTTCAGTTCTCCTGGAATTGGAGTTACAGATGGTTCTCAGCCGCCATGTGGGTGCTGGGGATCGAACCCGGGTTCCTCTGCAAGAGCGGTCGGCACTCTTAACCGCTAGGCCATCCCTCCAGCCTCTATTTATTTTTTATTTTTTATTTTTTTTATTTATTTCTGTATGTGTATCAATGTACTGTCTGCATGCAGGTCTGTGCACCCGTGTCGTGCAACGCCACGGAGGTCAGAAGAGGGTCTTGGATTCCCCTGGAGCTGGAGTTCTCCTGGAATTGGAGTTTCAGACGGTTCTCAGCCGCCATGTGGGTGCTGGGGATCGAACCCGGGTCCTCTGTAAGAGCGGTCGGCGCTCTTAACCGCTAGGCCATCTCTCCAGCTTTTTATGTATACGAGTGTATTGTCTGCATGTAGGTTGGTGCACCTGTGTTGTGCAATGCTGCAGAGGTCAGAAGAGGGTGTCGGATTCCCTGGAGTTAAAGACAGTTCTTAGCTGCCATGTGGGTGCTGGGATTCGAACCCAGGTCCTCTGCAAGAGCAGTTGGTGCTCTTAACCGCTGAGCCATCCCTCCAGCCCCAAAAGAAGCTTCTTTTGCACCAGAGAGAGACTATTAGACTATTACAGAGTACCACAACTGGTCACACAGAGACACTGTCTGAATTAACCAAGCCTAAGTAGCAGAAACAACACATCTCCAATGCAACTTCTACACCTAAGGCTAACAGAACACCTAGAACAAGCGGGTTAAGAGGACACTAAACCAATCTCTCAATTACATTTTGACAAGTATCCAAACCTCAAGGCTCCATTTTTAACTATCTCTTGACTTCTTGGCACTTATTTCCAATTAATTATGTAAACTGTCCACTCTAATCTGATACAATTCAACTCCAAATACCCAAAACAGAATCTAAAAATCTCTGACCTTTTCATCATGTGTATTCAGTGGAAGCCTACACCATTGACACCGGCTAGTACTTTGAAGTCATTTTTACTTCTTTTCTATTACATTACAATTGTTGGTTCCTCTCCTCCCTCCCCCTCCCCATCTCCCTTTTTTTCCCTCACCTTCGTCTCCCTCCCTCCCGTCCCTCCGTGATGGCAGAATGCGATATGGAACCTTGCAATTCCTCCTGGCCTTAACTTCTCAGCATAGAATTGACTATACCTCAGTGCTGTGAGCCAAAATAAACCTTGTCCATCTTTGAATTGCTTTTGTCAAGTATATTTTTATCACGGGGCTGAAGTGATGGCCTACATTAGAGCGCGCCGACCACCTTGCAGAGACCTGGTTCGGTTCGATCCCCAAGCACCCACATTGGCGGCAGAGAACCGTCTGAACACTCCAGTTCCAGGAGAACTCCAGTTTCCAGGGGAGCGACCCCTCTTCTGACCTCCGCAGCATTGCACGACATGGGTGCACAAGACTGCAGCGACAGTACAGATCATTACACAATACAAAATAAATAAAATAAAAAAAAAAAGATATTTTATCATCGGTTTGAGGAAAAGCAAGGCAACTGGACCTCATCAAAATTTAAAACCCATCTTGGCTTATCTTCAAAAGTTTGCCCATCAGCAAACGTGAACCCGACCAGTCCTGGCGCGGTGGTTTGGGTAGTAACCTTGCAGCCGGCCGGGACCAGTTTGCGGTCCCCCCGACTAACCCCCATTGCCCGCCCAGCTAACGGACCCCATCCCTCTTGGGAATTGCCCCCTTCCCAGCACCCCAATGCCCCAACTTTTACCATCATGCAGGCACATCAGCACACAAAAAAAAAAAAAAAAATAAAACACATTTAAAAATTAACATCAAAACGAGTCGCGGCATGGGTACCCACGGCTTTAATCTCACACTAGGAGGCAGAGGCTCAGGGATGATCTTTGTGAGTTCAAGGCCAGCCGGGTCTACAGAGTGAGTTCCGAGGCTAGCTGGGGCTACAAGGAAATCCCCTGCCTCCAAAAACCAACAATATAAGTAAATAAATAAATAATAAATAAATAACTAAATAAATAAAATAAAGAAACTCGAAGGCAGTTAGTCAAACAGAACCAATTTTGGAAATCATGTATCTTATAAAAGATTTTTATGTGGAACGTTGAGTATCTACAAACCCCAATACTGAAAACCAAGACCCCATATTTAAAATGGAAGAGGACTGGCAGAGATGACTCAGGCAAGTTAGGAGTATTGTACTACATTTTGAGGACCTGAATTCAATTCCCGGAACCCATGTCAGTGGCTCACAAACCACCCATAACTTCAGCTCCTGGGATATTGACAACTTGGGTTTCTGTGGCCACTACACCCAAACACATAACTAAACTTTAAAATCTTAAAAAAAAAAAAAATTAGGAAGAGACAATGAAATTTCTCTAAAGAAAATACAGAAATGGCTAATTAGTATATGAGAAAATAGGTAAGACCACTAAGTATGGTGGTATGTGCCTATGATCTGATCCCAGCACTGGGAGGCACAGGCNATATATAATTTCACATTTAATAATTCTGAAGAAAGATTTAACAGTCTACTCAAGTTTCATTTTGATGTACAATTAGTTGGACAAATCTGAAGTCATATTTTTAAAATACTTGGATTTTCATCTTATGACAATTCACTTCTTCCAAAAAAATTACAGTATTTTATTTATTTATTTATTTTTTGTCTTTTTGAGACAGGGTCTCCCTTTAGTCTCAGCTGGCCTGGAGCTCACTTTGTAGACCAGGCTGGCCTTGAACTCACAGAGATCCACCTGCTTCTGCCTTCTGAGTGCTGAGATTAAAGGCATGCGCCACCACGTCTGGCTAAATTATAGTATTTTAAATTTACTAAACAGACATCCTCTTACTAAAAGGTAATTTTGGATCAAAACTAAAAAAGGGGGAGATGAGAACAACAGCAACAAAAGGGCAAAAAATAAGTCTGAAGAATAACTCTGTAGACTCACAAAATGATTCGTAAACACTTCCTGGATATTTTGTCCAAGAAAACTCCTATGACTAAAGTGGAAACTTCTTTGGCTAGGATACCTCATTCTAGTGTTATGATTAATGTCTCAGTGCTAAATGTTTGTTCATGAGGCATAAGGACAAGAGAAACCTCATAGTCATTAAATATTAGAAAATTATGCTGGGGGGTGTGCTGGAGAGATGGCTCAGCAGTTGAGAGCTATGACTGTTCTTACAGAGGACTCAGGTTGTATTCCTAGCAAAGCACATGGTGGCTGACAACTGTCTGTAACTCCAGTTCCAGGGGATCCAATGTGGGGTTTTTTTGGTTTTTGTTTTGTTTGCTGTTTTTGAGACAAGGTGTCCCTGGAGTCCTAGCTGGCCTGGAACTCTCTAGACCAGGCTGGCCTTGAACTTACAGAGATCACCTGCCTCTGCTTCCCAAGTACTGGGATTAAAGGCATGCACCACACCATGCCCAGCTTCAATGCATTCTTCTGACCTCCATGGGCACTGTACAACATGGGTGTTCTTACACATATCCAGGCAATACACTTGTATACATGAAATAAAAATAAATGTAAAAAAAAAAAAAGAAAACTAAGCTGGTGTTCTAGTTTGTCTTCAATTGCTGTGACACAACACTCTGACTGACACTAACTTGGGGAGGAAAGAGTTTATTCAGCTCACATATCCCAGGTCACACTTTATCACTCAGGGAGCTCAAGGTAGGAACTCAGAGCAGGAACCCGGAGGTAGGAGCTGAGGCACAGGCCATGGAGGAATGCTTCTTACTGGCTTGCTCCTCTGACCCACACACAGCCTGCTTTCTTATACCATACAAAACAAACTGCCCATGGGTAGCACCATCCTTAGTGGGCTGGGCCCTCCCACACTGCTCAACAATCAAGACAATACTCCACAGACAAGGCCACAGTCCAGTCCAATGGAGCCATTTACCCAATTGAGGCTCCCTCAACCCAGGTGTGTCAAGTTGACACTAAAGCTATCCAGCACAGCAGGGCATGGTGGCCTCTAATCCCAGCATTGAGGAAGCACCAGACAGATCTCCAGTTGAGGGTCCACTTGACCTAGTAAGTTCCCAGCCAACAAGGGCTACTTAGACTTTGTCACAGGCACACACAAAAGTAATAGAAAACTTCTGTAACTTAAAAAAGGATCACGATGGGGGCTGGAGAGATGGCCTAGCGGTTAAGAGTGCTGACTGCTCTTACAGAGGACCCAGGTTCGATCCCCAGCACCCACATGGCGGCCGAGAACCGTCTGAAACTCCAATTCCAGGAGAACTCCAGTTCCAGGGGAATCCGACACCCTCTTCTGACCTCCGCGGCATTGCACGACACGAGTGCACAAACTTGCATGCAGACAGTACATTCATACACATACAGAAGTAAATAAAAATTAGTAAGAGCGCCGACCGCTCTTGCAGAGGACCCGGGTTCAATCCCCAGCACCCACATGGCGGCTGAGAACCGTCTGAAACTCCAATTCCAGGAGAACTCCAGTTCCAGGGGAATCCGACACCCTCTTCTGACCTCCGCGGCATTGCACGACACGGGTGCACAGACCTGCATGCAGACAGTACATTCATACACATACAGAAATAAAAAATAAAAATTAAAAAAGGATCACGATGGGGGCTGGAGAGATGGCCTAGCGGTTAAGAGTGCTGACTGCTCTTACAGAGGACCCAGGTTCGATCCCCAGCACCCACATGGCGGCTGAGAACCATCTGTAACTCCAGTTCCAGGGGAATCCGACACCCTCTTCCAACCTCCGCGGCATTGCACAACACGGGTACACAGACTTGCATGCAGACAGTACATTCATACACATACAGAAAAATAAATAAAAAAAAATTAAAAAAAAATTAATAAAAATTTTTTTTTTTAAAAAAGGATCACAATGACACAGAAAGCAACAAAACCTTTACATTAATAAGGAACAATGGGCTGTAGCTTTATTCATTTTGGAAAAGTCAGATGAAAGTAAATTGCTGCATTTTTACCCTAAATTATTTTGCTGTGCTCAGAAGGTTTTACAAAACTGGCTATTGGGGCTGCATTCCTTAATCACAGAGCTTGGGAACTTAAGGTAGGAGAATCATTGCCAAAAGTCTCTGTGGGTTCAACTCTTTTTTTTCTTTTGGTCTTTTTGAGACAGGGTCTCCCTGTAGCTCCAACTGGCCTGCAACTTACTCTGTAGACCAGGCTGCCCTTGAACTCACAGAGATCCACCTGCCTCTGCCTCCTAAGTGCTGGGATTAAAGGCATGAGCCACCACGCCCGGCGGGTTCAACTCTTACAAGTGTTGTGATGCCCAGGGAGCTGCTGGCCTCTCAACACACACCCATGAAGCTGATGGCCTTGTGGGCAAGCCTGTGGCTGGGCAGGTGTTAACTCCCCAGTCACACCAGGTCTGATGGGACCAGCCCCATGTCTTCACCAGGAAGAAAGCTAGTTGAAATATTAATACTTCCATGATCAATCGTGTAATAACTCAGATGTCTGGCTAGTAGTAAAGCTTATAGAAATTCTTTTTACTCAAACAGGACAAATGAGTATGTAGGGTTAGGTCAGACAGCACTCACTGATTGATTTCCACCTTGGCAGTGGAGCAGACCCCGAAAGGGAACTGCAGAAGAGGCCAGCTCACAGTGCCAAGCATGCCCGCCCACACATACACAATGCAGCCCAAACCCAGGACTGTCATCGCACAAGTTTCAAGACAGCTATGCTACAGAATGAGACATGGATGAGGATGATGATGATGGCAACAACAATAACAAAAGGAACTGCAATGGTGATCTAGTTCCTGTTTTTTCTACCCTTCCCCTTGAGTCAGGGTCATGTTATATAGTCCAGGCTGGCCTGGAACTTGTAATATAGCATAGGTTAACCTCAAACTCATTATTAGTCCAGGCTGGCCTCCAACTCATGGTGATCCTCCTGAGTCAGCCTCCTAAATCCTGGGATCACAGGTGTGCACCAGTCAAGTTGACGATGAAGATGAACCACCACAGGTTAACAGGATACCCAGACACACCATACCTATCAATACAATACCTAAACACACTTTAACTTTTTTTTTGGTGGGGGGTAATTTTTGAGACAGGGACTCCCTTTAGTTAGCCCCAGCTGGCCTGGAATTCACTCTGTAGACCAAGCTGGCCTTGAACTCAAGAGATCTGCCTGCCTCTGCCTCCAGAGTGCTAGGGTTAAAGGTGTATGCCACCAAACAAACAAACAAAAAATGCCGGGAATGGTGGCACCTTTAATCCCAGCACTCAGGAGGCAGAGGCAGGTAGATCTCTGTGAGTTCAAGGCCAGCCTGATCTACAGAATGAATTCCAGGACAGCTGGGGCTACAGGGAGACCCTGTCTCAAAAAGACGAAAAGTTAATGGCCATCTTAAACTACAAAATACATTTAGTTAATATGGAAAAGTCCGGGGCTAGAGAGAGAGCCTAGCAGTTAAGAGCACTGACTGCTCTAGCAGAGGACCAGGCTGGATCCCCAGCACCCACGTGGCGGCTGAAAACCGTCTTTAACTCCAGTTCCAGGGGAATCCGACACCTTCTTCTGACCTCTGCGGCATTGCATGACACGGGTGCACCAACCTACATGCAGAAGATACATCCATACACATATGAAAATAAATAAAAAAATTTTAATATGGAAAAAGTCCCCAAAATCTAAGTTCATTTTTTTTTTTTTTTGGTGTTTTTGAGACAGGGTCTCCTTGTAGCTCCAGCTGTCCTGGAATTCACTACGTAGACCAGGCTGGCCTTGAATTCACAGAGATCCGCCTGCCTCTGCCTCCCCAGTGCTAGGATTAAAGGCATGGCCCACCATGCCCCGCCCAAGTTCTAACAGTTTCAAAATCCCCAAATCCAAAGTGTCTTCTGAGCCTCAAAGCAATCTCTTGAATGTGAGCCTGGTAAAATAAAAATCCAAGCCCTACACTTCCAAAAAAAAACCAATAGTCCAAGTAAGTATTTCTAGTTCAAAAGGGAGGAATAGGATAGTATGGAAAGACTAGACCAAAGCAGGGCTGAAACCCAAACCAAACACCGAACCAAACCCTGGGCTCCATATCTAGCTCTACCTTGCAGTGACATAATCTGGGCTCCAATGTTCCTAGGTAGCTCCAGCCATCAATTCCAGGGCATGTAGCACATGTAGGCTCTTTCGGGCTGGCTCTATTGTGTGCCTGCAGCTTTCTTTGGTGAGCATCCCATGGTCCTGGCATCTCCACCATCTGGGGTCTGCAATGTAACTTAAGCTACACTTTCACAGCTTCATCCACTGGTCTCAGGGCCTCCTGGTATGGAGTTCAACACTACCACACGTTGTGTGGCCTCAGTGATTTTCCGAAACTTCAGTATAAGCCTTTATGATCCTATAACTCTTGAATTTTTTATACTTGAAAAACCATATGGATGACACTGCCAAGTTGTACTGCCAGCTCAAGACTTGGAATTCTTCTCACACAGATGTAGTGCCCTTGTGTACCTTGGCAGCTGAACCTGGGAAAGCACTTCCTTAGGCAGTTGTTTTCAAACAGGGAGCACTTTCAGTTCTGGCTCTTTCCTTTCAAATGAATTTGAATTTTCACAAGCTGGATGCTTTGATGAGTAGAATCTTACCCTCCAGCCACCTTTCCTATTATTCTACTGCAGAAGATCTTATTTATTTATTTATTTATTTATTTATTTATTTATTTATAGACAAGTTCTCAGTGTATAGCCTTGGTTGGCCTAGAGGTCTAGAACTTGCTATGAGAGCAAACTGGCCCTGAATTTGTTCTGTTCCTCCTACTTCTGCCTTCAAAGTGCTAGAGTTAGACATACACCACAATGTCAGGCTGAGGTTTCTCTTTAAAAGCACTAATTTCTTAGCCGGGCATGGTGGTGCGCACCTTTAATCTTAGCACTTGGGAGGCAGAGGCAGGCAGATCTTTGTGAGTTCAAGGCCAGCCTGGTCTACAGAGTGAGTTCCAGGACAGCTGGGCTACAGGGAGACCCTGTTTTGAAAAAAAACAAAAAAAAAAAGCACTAATTTCTTTAACAATTATTGCTGGTCTCAATGCATCTGTTTTGTATGTATCTTTAAACTCGCTCATTTCCTCACCAAACTTCCCATTTTAAATATCTTTCTGAGTCGGGCATGGTGGCATACTAAAGGGAGACCCTGTCTCAAAAAACCTAAGGGATGCTAAAAACTCCACCAGAAAACTCCTAGAAACGATTAAAGTTTCAGTAAAGTCGTGGGATACAAAAAAAATAAAAAATACCTAGAAAAATCAGTAGCCTTTCTTTACACCAACAACAAGCAACTGAAGAAGGAATACAAGGAGACCTTCCCACTCACAATAGTCTCAAAAACAATAAAATACCTAGGAACAAAACCTAATCAAAGACACCAAAGATCTGTACAACAAAAATTGTAAACTCCTGAAGGAGATTGAGGAAGACATCAGAAGATGGAAAGACCTCCCATATTCATGGATTGGAAAAATTAATATAGTAAAAATTTCCATTCTACCCAAATTAATATACCAATTCAATGCAATTCCAATTAAAATCCACAAGATATTCTTCACAGGCTTGGAAAAAATTTCTTTTATTTATTTAGTGTGTGTGTGTGTTTGTGTGTGTGTGTGTGTGTGTGTGTATGAGTGTACTGTCTGCATGTAGGTTGGTGCACCCGTGTCGTGCAATGCAGCAGAGGTCAGAAGAGGGAATTGAATTCCCCTAGAACTGGAGTTAAAGACGGTTCTTAGCTGCCATGTGGGTGCTGGGAATTGAACCCAGGTCATCTGTAAGAGCAGTTGGTGCTTTTAACTGCTGAGCCATCTCTCCAGCCCCAGAAAAAAAATTTATCTTAAATTCATACAGAACAACAAAAGACTGGGAATAGCCAAAGCAACCCTGAGTGAAAAGAGCAATACAGGGGGGATTTCTATACCAGACATCAAACTATACTACAGAGCTATAGTCATAAAAACACCCTGGGAGGCTGGAGAGATGGCCTAGTGTGGTGTCGCCGCCGGGCCCACTTAATCCTAGGACTACCCATGTTGAAATCCCGTGCAGGAAAGCATACCATGTGTAGGCAGGTTGAGGTTCGAACGCAGAGAGAGAGTTTATTCCAACATGTCTGCTTAAATATCCATCACGACTCAATTCGTCACTACACCCCACCCCATGGGTGTGGCCAGGGAGGTACCATTGGCTTAGAACCCACCCCATGGGTGTGGCCAGGGAGGTACCATCGGCTTAGAATCCAGACCATCTAACTAAGCTTTCCCACATCTCACCCTTTTAATGTTATTTTTTAAATTTTTCTGAAAGGCAGGGGAGCCCATGGGTGAGGCTAACAACCCAAAGGAACCTGAGTTTTAAATAGCCAGCTGCTCAAGCCTGTTTTGAGTGCTAGGCAGTAGGGGACAGGTCACACCTGAAACTTTATTTTCACACTAAGGCCAATTAATATCCAAAAATCCCAACCATGAAGTAAGCTGATTGTCAAGCATAAGCAATGAATGTAAGTAACATTCATGTAAAACCAATTAGCAAGTATCTATGTTNTGAAAAAAAAAAAATTAAAAAAAAATAATAAAATAATATAAAATAAAAATGGAAAAATGTGAATCAAGAAATATGATATGGAAATAACAGTTTGTTTTCAAAAGATACAATTTTAATTTAGGTGCAATGTAACAGGCTGGTGCAACTTAGCCTTTCTGGGTGCTTAATGACCATACTTAACATCCATACCAATTTGGCCAAGGGACTTAAGGGATAACTTTGTTCCTTGCCCTCAGAGGTCAACCAAGTCTTAGGGGATTATGCAGGGGGGCTTCTCTCAAAATGTCCTGCAAATGTGGGTCACCAGTCTTCCTGTTCAGGGAGGTCTTAGAGATCCACAGATGGGACTTTGGCCAGTGTCCAGTCTATAAAGAGGAAAGTTTGCACATGCCTCAGAAAAGGAAGCCTAGTCTAGCAAGACCTGATTTTGTACTCGAGTGGATGGAACTGGTAAATGAAAAGTTGAAAGAAGCAAGGGGCTCCCCCCTCCTCCTGCCCAAAAAACCCCCCAGAGACCCCTGAGGACCAAATCCTTAAATGACCTCAAGAAAACAAAAACCTTGGTTAATCTGGGCTGTGTGGCCTTAATTATCCAAAAGGAAAGTAAAACCAGAAATAATCAGTAAGACCAGAGAAACTGTACTACAGATATAAAACTTGAGATCTTAGTAAAAAGACAAAAAGGGGGCTGGAGAGATGGCCTAGTTAAGAATGCCAACTGCTCTTGCAGAGGACCCGGGTTCGATCCCCAGCACCCACATGGCAACTGAGAACCATCTTTAACTCCAGTTCCAGGGGAATCCTCTTCTGACCTCCACGGCACAAACCTACATGCAGACAGTACATTCATACACATAAAAAATAAATAAAAAAAAGAAATGTGGCCTGTCTTCAATTCTTACTGGCAGGTGTATCTACTCTGTGGCTGCCACTGCTTTTGGCACTCCTCAAAGACATGAGACCCAGCTTTTTAACCTTCCAATATGGACTGAAGACATGTCTCTCCAAGAATCCTCCAAACCTTCAATGCCAGATGGGGACTACTGAGATACCCAGCTAGTGGACTAAGCAGCTAAGGGGATTTCAGCCTCATCAGAGTATAGACTGCCATTGTTGGACTACCCGGGCTGCATCATGGAGGCCAGTACAGGGGGATCAAGACAGGACACCTGCTTACTGGACTTCATTTGAGGGACCATGGGAAGGAAAGACCCCAGTGTGGAGCGCAAGGGCAGGATTGATGGTTGTTTGGGCTTGCCAAGGAGGAACCATTGAGCACTTCCTTTAAGGAAAAAATGACATCTTTTAGAAAAAAAAAAATCCTCCTTCAGGTGATATATGTATGTATATATTTATATATATATATAAATATGTATATATATATATATATATATATGTATATATATTGAAGCAATACAAGTTAGAGAGAACAACAACAAAAGAACTGGGGGGGCTGGAGAGATGGCCTAGCGGTTAAGATCACCAACTGCTCTTGCAGAGGACCCGGGTTCGATCCCCAGAACCCACATGGCAGCTGAGAACCGTCTTTAACTCCAGTTCCAGGGGAATCCAACGCCCTCTTCTGACCTCCGAGGCATTGCACGACACGGGTGCGCAAACCTACATGCAGACAGTACATTCATACACATACATTAAATAAATAAAATTTAAAAAAAAAACTGGGAAAAAACTCTAGAAAGACTCAGAAAAAGATGCAAGACATATATGGCAGAGTGCAGGGACTCAGGTTGGGTAGGGGGCATGGAAAGGGAAGTGACTCTAGAGAAATGATGTATGATTTATGGAAAAAGTTTAATAAGAATAAAAAATAAATAAATTTAAAAAAATACAAAGAAAGAAAGAAAGAAAGAAAGAAAGAAAGAAAGAAAGAAAGAAAGAGAAAAATATCTTTTTGTTCTAGCCAGATGTGGTGGCATACAAATTTATTCAGAATTCAGGAGGCAGAGGCTGGCAGATCTCTGTGAGTTCAATGCCAGCCTGGTCTACATAGCAAGTTCCAAGCCAGCTGGGGCTACAGGGAGACCCTGTCTCAAAAAGACCAAAAATAAATAAATAAATAAATAAGTTTCTGTTCTCACACTGTAGATGACTAAGAATCATGAACAGTAATCATGGCTCAGCCCAGATGTTATGCTGTCTCAAAATTTCCTCCAACAAACAATGTGGTCCTTTACTTTTGAATTCAGTCTCAGTCAAAATTTCAGAACACCAGCAGAATGTAGCCAGATTCTTTGCCAGAATGTAATGCAAATGATCTGCATCCCCATTTCTCAATCAAGTCCTATTCCTCTTAGAAACTTCATAATCTAGGCCACTATTATCTGCATTCTGGTCTTCCAAACTTCTTCCAGAATGGCTCTCATACCTCATCCTGGAGCTCCTCCACCCTTCCTATATATCTTCCAATATACAATATAAAATGGCACAAAACAAACATTCCTGGTCCAAAAGACAAGAATAGGAAAATAACAAGGAAAGACTAAAGTAAGACAAATGCCAGCACGGTAAACACCAAATGATGCAGCTCCATGTCTAGCATCTGAGACTTGGAGTGGCATCACCTGGGCATCATTCTGACAACGAATCAATTCCAAAGGCCTATGAACCACATCATCAGGTTCATTTGGTTTTCAAATTGTTCTAGTTTTAATTTTATTTATTTAACGTGTTGGGGGAAAGGAGAGTGGGTCATGATATACACGTTGAACTCAGAGGACAACTTGTGTGAGTTGGTTCTTTCCTTCTACCATGTAGGTCCTAGGAATCAAACACAGGTCATTATAATGAGGTTTGGTGGCAGGTGTCTTTACCTACTGAGCGATCTCCCTTCCTCTTCCCAGTAATCAGGTAGCATAATAAACACATTCTTGGTACTAGTTTTCAATATTAATTATTTTTCTTGGGTTTTGACAGATACTCAAGAAAAGTAACCTAAAGAAAGAAGAATGGGGCTGGAGAGATGGCTCACTGGTTAACAACAATGGTTCTAGGGAAGACCTGGGTTCAATTTTCAGCATCCACATGGCAACTAACAACCATCCTTAACTCCAGTTCCAGGGGAATCTGATGCCCTCTTCTGACCACCTGGGGCATTGCATGCCACAACAAAGGTATACTTAGACGCAAGCAATATACTCATACATATTATATGCATTAGTCACTTTTCTGTTGCTGTGATAAAGCACCATGACCAAGGAACTTATAAAAGGAAGAGTTTATTTGAGCTTACGATTGACGGTTCCAGGGAATTAGAGTCCATTGTGGCGGGAGGCATGGTGGCTGGATCTGTAGCAGGAAGCCACGGGTCACATCTCGCAAAGAGCACAGGAAGCAGAGAGAGCAACTGTAGACCACGAGGCTTGTTAAAACTCACTAAGCCTGCCCCCAACAATGCACTTCCTCCAGCACGGCCACACCTTCTAAGACCTCCAAAAACAGTGCCACCAATTGGAGACAAATGTCTGAATACTTACAGCCTATGGGGGACACTCATTCAAACCACCACATTCCACTCCCTGGCCCCCATAGGCTCTTGACCATATAAAATGCAAAATGCATTTAGTCCAACCTTAAAAGTCCCCACAGTCTTTACCAGTCTCAATGCCATTCAAAAGTCCACAGTCCAAAGTCTCTTCTGAGACTCAGGCCAATCTCCCAAACCGTAAGCTCCTGTAAAATCAAAAGACAAATTACATACCCCAACATACAGTGGAACCGAATACACATTCCCTCCCAAAATTGGCAGGAATAGAGGCATAGTGAGGAACTGGACCAAAACAAGACTAAAACCAGCAGGGCAAACCTCAAGTCCAGTAGCTCCATGGTGCAACCTCTGGGACTTGACTTCCAAAGGGCTTAGATGGCTCAGCTCTTCCAGCTTGCTTGCAACATACATCTCTTTCTTAGGCGGTACCACTCCCCTGTATGCAGCTCTCTTGGCAAATATCTCACAGTCTGGCATCCTCGAAAGTCTTCTTGGGGTCTCTGCTGCCAACCAGCTTCACATTCACAGCTTCACACAATGGTCTATCAGGGCCTTCTTTATTCAGGGACAACCCCTGCTGTACTCTGCCGGACCTCTTGTGGTCTCTGGAACCATGGCAGGAAAAACTGATGCCCTTTCACTCTTGCAAACTTCATGCCTCTAAAGCCAGCACCAGTGAATGAAATTGCTGAGTTTGGCTGCAAGTTTCGGATGGAATCTCTCCTACTTTAACCACATTTGCAATTTTCTCTGCCCTAGACTTGCTGGAGGATTAGCTGGGTGTGGTCTTGCCCTGAAGGTACTGATTCTTTTGTTTACTTGTAAATCTCAGGCCTCTCCTTATCACTTTAGTCTCCTTATGAAAGGGAGCCTCTCCTTCACAAGCCTTGGCACACACCTTTAATCTTCCAGTGCAGTTATCAGATCCAAACTGTAATTTTGCATTTCTTTCTGCCCCCATCTGCTCTTCTTCACTGTAGATCTGCACAATATTCACCATTAAAAGCCACACCACATTTCTACATTAGGCTGTCTTGAAATATCCTCCACCAAAGACATCATTCCCATTGTTTTTTCAACTTAGCATCAGGCAAGCATTTGGGCTGCGGGCAAACTGCTGCCAGACTCTTTATCAAAATACCCAGTTGCTGGCCCAAGTCTTTATTTTCCCCTGAAACCACATCTTTTGCAGCCATGCTTTCTTCCAGGCCTCCACTAGATGGCCCTTTAAGCTCTGCTACAGTAGCAACAGCTTTCTCAATTCAAAAGGCCCAAACGTTTCACAAAGTACTTCTACATTTCTCCAAACATCCACATGGTCAGGTTCTTCACAGCCAACAGCCCACTCTCTGGTATGGTGGCTGGATCTGTAGCAGGAAGCCAAGGGTCACATCTCGCAAAGAGCACAGGAAGCAGAGAGAGCAACTGTAGACCATGAGGCTTGTTAAAACTCACTAAGCCCAGGGCTGGAGAGATGGCCTAGCGGTTAAGAGTGCCAAATGCTGGGCTGGAGAGATGGCCTAGCAGTTAAGAGCGCTGACCGCTCTTGCAGAGGACCCGGGTTCGATCCCCAGCACCCACATGGCAGCTGAGAACCGTCTGAAACTCCAATTCCAGGGGAATCCGAGACCCTCTTCTGACCTCCGCGGCATTGCACGACACGGGTGCACAAACTTGCATGCAGACAGTACATTCCTACACATACAGAAATAAATAAATTAATTAAAAAAAAAAAAGAGTGCCGACTGCTCTTGCAGAGGACCGGGGTTCAATCCCCAGCACCCACATGGTTCTCAACTGAGAACTGTCCGTAACTCCAATTCCAGGAGAACTCCAGTTCCAGGGGAATCCGACACCCTCTTCTGACCTCCGAGGCATTGCACGACATGGATGCACAAACCTACATGCAGACAGTACATTCATACAAATAAATAAATATTAAATGTTAAAAACAAAACAAAACAAAAAACTCACTAAGCCTGCCCCCAACAATGCACTTCCTCCAGCACGCCACACCTTCTAAGACCTCCAAAAACATGCCACCAACTGGAGACAAATGTCTGAATACTTATAGCCTATGGGGGACACTAATATATATAATAGTATATATATATATATATATATATATATGGTTTATTCTTGTGCACAGTAGAGGTGATACAATCTATGACAGCATAAGAAGGTTTGGTGGCAGTGGCATGAGGCAGTTAATCACACTTTGTCTGTAGTCAGGAAGCAGCAAGAAATAAATGTTGGTAGTCTTCCCCCCTCCCCCGTCTTCTTTTTCATTTGGAAGCCCAGTCCCATGAATTCAGGATGGGTCTTTCACTCTTAGATCCCCTATGAAGGCACCACCTTTATTCCATGCACTCAGGAAGCAGGGGTGAATAGATAGATCTCTTAAGAGTTGTCAAGGCCAGGTGGTCTACACAGCAGTACTAGGCAATCCAGGTTACATAGTGACCTTGCCGAACCAAACAATCAAAAAAACCTCTGTGGATAAACCTACAAAGAGATCTCCAGAGTGTCTCCTGAGTGATTCCAAATCTAGTCAAGATGACAATGCAGATTTAACATCACACCCTACAATCTGTGCTTTTTCTACCCCCACCATCACACTCATCTGATTTTACTTTGCTCTGTTCTGTACTACATGCTACAAAGACGGTGATAAAAAAAATATTCTTTTTCATGAAAGCGTTATTCTAGAGGAAGAGAGGAACAACAAATAATCCAAAATTACTAAAAACATTATAAGAAAAGTGTATACTGCCAGGTGTGGTGGTGCATCCTTTTTAAAATCCTAGCACTTGGGAGGCAGAGGCAGGCGATCTTTGTGAGTTCAAGGCCAACCTGGTTTACAGAGCAAGTTCCAGGACAGCTGGGGGCGACAGGGAGACCCTGTCTCAAAAAGACAAAAAAAAAAAAAAAAAGTGTATACCAAGTACTTGATAAGATTAACTACCATCGGATTGTGACATTTGTCTTGAAAAATAATAGCTGTTTTTTTAAACAGACAAGGGCAGAAAAAGCACTAAGGTAAGAGGCAGAATATAGAAAAGTTAATTGTTAGAGTTACATCAAAAAATTATGCGGCTGGGCTGAGAGATGGTGCAAAGTTAAGAGGGCCAACTGCTCTTGCAGAGGACCTGGGTTTGATTCCCAGCACCCACATTGTGGCTAGAACTGTCTTTTAACCCATTCCCAGGGAATCTGATTGCCCTCTTCTGACTTTTGAGCACTAATGTCATGGGTGCACTGACCTACATAGCAGACAGTACACCATACACATAAATAAATAAATTTTTAAAAATAAAAAAAGAAAATACGCTGAAAAGGAATATTAATGTTTGAAATTCTAAAAACGTTTAAAATAGTAAAAGAGGAAAATTATGCTATAAAAGATTTGGATGTTAATTCTGTTGGAAATGAGGCGCTGACTAAATGTTTAAGGCAGGGAGTAGTGGAGAGGTAATCAGATTTCTTGTTTATACAAGTGTAGATAAGCAGACTGGAGAGAGAAAGATGTTATTGAAGGTAAGCCAGAAGACCTGACAATTATCTGAATAAGAACTAAGGGTCTTCCCAGACTACTGGATAAAAATGGAGAACTCCATCCCTCATTCTACTGTAAACTCTCTGAGCAGACAGATTCTGCTTATGAGTGGCTGGGATATTAGTGATATTTAGTAAATTTTCACTGAGAAATAAAGTTTCTGTAAAAAATAAAATAAGGGGCTGGAGAGAGGGCCTAGCAGTTAAGACGCCAACTGCTCTTGCAGAGGACCCAGGTTCGATCCCCAGCACCCACATGGTGGCTAAGAACTGTCTTTAACCCATTCCAGAGCAGTTCCAGGGAATCTGACTCCCTCTTCTGACCTCCTCGGCATTGGACGACACGGGTGCACAGACCTGTATGCAGACAGTACATTCAACACATAAAAATAATAAATAAATAAAATTTTAAAATAAAAATAAAAATAAAAAAGAAAGAAGGGTCTGAGGGCCAGCAAGACGGCTTAATGGGTAAAAGTACTTGCTGTACAAGCCTGAGGATCTGAGTTTGAAGCCCTAGGAACATGGTAGAAGAGAACCAACTCACAAAAGTGTCCTCTGACTTCCACTCATGTCTGTGGCGTGTAATGTGCCCATATACATACACACACACAGAAAAACAAGTGCTCGCTTCAGCAGCACATATACTAAAATTGGAATGATACAGAGTAGATTAGCATGGCCCCTGTGCAAGGATGACATGCAAATTCGTGAAGTGTTTTCATGTTTTTTCCCCTCCCAGACATGTGCTTTCTCGTGGTCCTTCACCCCAAAGGGCCATGGGTTTCACCAAGAGGGTGTATTTCCTGGAATAAATGCCTGCCTTTGTTTAAAATAAATAAATAAAATAAATAATTAAACAATATGTACTTATTTTTTCAGTATTCTCTTTCCTACCATACCTGAACCTATCTGGATAGATGGACAGACAGGGTGTCAACATGTAGTCCAGACTGATTACTGATCTCAAACTCATCCTCTCGCCTCAGCTTCCCAGTGTTGGCATTACAGACAGCTGCCACCACGCCTAGTTTACAAATTATTTTAGACCGACTAAATTCTTTGTCTTCTACCTTATAAGGTATTTCCTGGAATCAAATCTTCCTTTTTTTGTGGTTCGTCTTAGCCCTCAGCCTTATGGCTGCACATCCCTTCTTGGTTTTATCCTCTGTTGCTAGAGTATATTCTTGAGCAACTTCTTTTACCTTCCTGGATTTCATCAATATTGGATTAACTGACTTCTTAACCTCTAAAACTTCTCTTGTCCGCGAAAGAACTCTGCATTACACATTAACATAATGTTCATATAGCGTTGTTTGTTTTGTTTTTTTTTTTGTATTTTTTTTTTTTAAACTATTTCTGTACGTGTCATGAAATGTAACTGTCTGCATGCAAGGTGTGCACCCGTGTCGTGGCAATGCCGCGGATGTCAGAAGTAGGTCGGATTCCCCTGTGAACGGGAGTCTCCTGGATTGGCAATTTCGTCAGACGGTTTGCTCCCGGCCGCATGTGGATGCTGGGATCGAACCCGGGTCTCTGTAAGATGCGGTCCGGCGTCTCTTAACCACTAGGCCATCTCTCCACCATACGCTGTTGTTTAACATCACTTTCAGGTATAACAGAAATACTAATAATTAGGACGTTAAATAAAAAAAAATTGACTACTCACCCACATTTCTTATGTGCTATGTCACAATTAAATTAACAAATTTCTTTTTACTATTTATTTATTATTTGTTTTGTTGTTATATTTATTGTTTGGCCCCCCTTTTTTTTTGTTTAAGACAGGGTCTCCCTGTAGACCCCAACTGGCCTGGAACTTAAGTCCTGTAGACACAGGCTGGACGTGAATCTCACACAAGATCACCTGCCTCTGCTCTCCTGGTGCTGGAATTAAAGCATGTAACACCAGGCCCGGCCGGTTGTGAGGTGTTTTTTGTGTTGTTTAGTCGTGTATGTGTAGGAATTTACTGATCTGCATGCAAGGTCTGTGCACCCGTGTCGTGCAATGCCGCAGAGGTCAGAAGAGGGCGTCGGATTCGTCCTGGAACTGGAGTTCCTCCGAATTGGAGTTTCAGACGGGTTCTGGTGGCCGCCATAATGGGGCGTGGGGATCGAAACCCGGTTCCTCTGGTAAAGAGTCGCGGGCCTTTAACCGCTAGGGCCATCTCTCCAGCCCTGATTTTTTGGTTCTTAACTTTTTTTTTGGCCCAGCTGGCCCTGGAGATATCATTATGATGACCAGGCTGAGCTATGAGACTCACAGAGATATGCCTGCATCTGTGTCCTGAGTGCTGGGATTAAAGGTATACACCATTATGACCAGCTATGATTTTTTTTAATTAAAAAATAATGTGTATATTGTGGGTGGTGTATGTGTACATGCCCTTCTGTGCACTTTAGTTCTGGTAACATGGCACATAAGAAATATGAATGAGGGGGCTGGAGAGATGGCCTAGCAGTTAAGAGCGCCGACCGCTCTTACAGAGGACCTGGGGTTCAATCCCCAGCACCCACATGGCGGCCGAGAACCGTCTGAAACTCCAATTCCAGGAGAACTCCCGTTCCAGGGGAATCCGACACCCTCTTCTGACCTCCGCGGCATTGCACGTCACGGTGCACAACTGCCATGCAGACAGTACATTCATACACATACAGAAATAATAAAAAAAAAATTAAAAAAAAAAAAAAAGAATATGAATAAAGCAGGGCGTGGTGGCGCAACGCCTTTAATCCTAGGCACTAGGGAGGCAAGAGCAGGCGGATCTTCTTGTGAGTTCAAGGCCAGACCTGGGTCACCAGAAGGAGTTCCAGTCACTGGGGCTAAAGGAGACCCTATCTCGAAAAGACCAAAAAAAAAAAAAGAAATATGAATGAGAAGCCCACAAAACTGAACACCAAGCACCGCTAAGCTGAGCTACAACCTGACAAGCTAGGGTAACAGCAAGGAAAGATCCAAACACCCACTCAACAAAGACAAGGTCAACTATCCATGCGAAGAAATACCACCAATGACTTAGCTCCAAATGCCTAGGTCCTATCACAGGAACACAAACAAAAAGAAGACAGTATGTCTCCTCCAGAAATCAGCACCCCCACTGTAACGTTTCCTGAGACAGGGAACCTAGCTGATTAACAGACAATGATTTCAAAATACTAAATATAATCAAGTAACTCAAAGAGACTATAAGAAGACTGAATGGTGCTCGCTTCGGCAGCACATATACTAAAATTGGAACGATACAGAGAAGATTAGCATGGCCCCCCTGCGCAAGGATGACACTGAAATTCATGAAGCATTCCATATTTTTAATGGATATAAATAATTATTTGTAGTAGCTTATGCCTTAAAACTTGTTACACACGTAAAATTTAAATAAAAAGTTTGATTGTTGTAGTAGTAAAAAAAAAAAAAAAGAAGACTAAGTGAAGACCCTGAAAATACAACAGTTGAATGAAATAAGTGCAATTGTAGCCATGAAATTAGAATTCAATAAAGAGACTCTCTGGAAAAAAGCCAAACTGAAATAGAACTTGAAATGCAAAAATCAGGAAATAAGTCAAAAAGCTCCAAGGAAAACCTCACCAATAGATTGGATCAAATGAAAGGAAGAATGCCAGATCTTGAAGACAAGACAGGGAAATGGATCACTCAATCAAAATAAAATGTCAAATCCAAAATAACTCAAGAACGGAACATGCAGGACCTCTGGGACAGTAGAGAAAGACCAAATCTACTAATCATAAGTACAGAAGAAGAAACCCGGGCAAAAGGCACAGAAAATATTNTTTTCTACAGAGAAAAATTGAAGAAATGGACAGGTCCTATGAAGGAAGGATGACCACCTCTCACGCACCCAGACCTCTACCTCCCGCCCCCGGGGGGACATGATGTTAACAAAGTACCATCTTTTCTTTTTTTTTAATTTAAAAAATTTGTTAATTTATTTTTGTATGTGTAGTGATGTCTTGTCTGCATGTAGGTTTGTGCACCCGTGTTGTGCAATGCACGGAGGTCAAAGAAGGTGTGTTGATTCCCCTGAACTGGAGTTAAAGACAGTTCTAAGCGCTCGCCCAGTTGGGTGCTGGGGATTGAACCCGGTCCTCTGCAAGAGCAGTCAGTGCTCTTAACCACTGAGCCATCTCTCCAGCCCCAGTACCAGGTTCTTTTCATAACGGATGGAAACTCGCCAAGCCAGCTGATGACTTAATCAGGCACATCTGTTTTCACATCAGCACAGGGGAGGCTCAGGGCACCTGGGGCCCACAGGCCTCTCACCAAAACTCCTGCTGGAAATTGTGTGTGCCTTTCAGAGGCGTTCACACTGGCTGTCTAGGCTCTTCATCCCTGGCGGGAATGGGAAACTCTGGCTCCAGAGCTCTGGACCTTTGGAGTGGAATTCCTTTTTCATTTTCAGTTCAGGCTGTAGAGACAAATACCCAGAACTAACATGGGCATCTCCAGTCATTAGGGAGCTTCAGTCTTACGTGTCCTCTACCGGGCTCTTGCATGGAGCCACTTGCTTAGGTGTAAGCCTGCTGACACCCTTCTTTCTGGGGCAGAGGAGTCTGCAGAGCCCTCAGAACAGGGAGAAAGTGTCCCTGAGTGGAGGGTCTGGGGCCAGCGTGCAGCCACAGCTGGTCTGCACTGAAGCATGGCAGTGAGCGGCTGCTCACAGTGGTCCCTTACGTGTACTCCATGTCCCGAGCACCTTCTGTTGACTGTGCCCTTCCTCCTCCTCCTGCCAGGATTGTGTGCCTCAGCGAGCTCTCCCCCACCATAGCTGCAATTCCGTGATGGTTGATGATGGTGGTGTCCCTGCGAACAGAAGATGGACACTGGGTCTCAACCCTTCTTCCTTGGTTTTCCACACAACGGGCTCAGAATGGAGAGGGAGGCAATTGATTTGGAACTGAGCTCTCCTTCTCACCTTTCACTGGAACCCAAAGGCTCTCCACCCCGACTTCCCCAGTTCAGTTGTCAGTTGGGCAAGATGCCAGGATCAGGAACAGAGTAAAAGCTTGAGGATAATCATAATCCCCTGGTGGGTGCCATGCTGCAAACTGTCCCTTAACCTCCTCCACCTGCCAGCTCTCTCCTAAACTTGGCCCAGTTCTCTTTCTAGCTGTATTTAATTAATTAACTCTGTAATTAAGTGGCATCTAAGGGCTGCACTCACAGGGGTTCTTGATCAGTGCAGCTCTGCCCCTCACCAAAGATTCTTCTTTCTGCAGAATGCAGATTATTACAGAGATACACAGCTGGCCAAAGTGTAGAAGAGCAAGCGACCATGGAACCTCCTTCTGGTTTGGGACACTGATTTAACAACCCCTGTACCCGCGCTTAGGGGACATTGATGAATAAAGGGCAGGAGAGACTGCATGAGCCAGAGCGCCTGGAAGACGGCTGCAAAATCCTGTCTCCGGAGGATGCAGAGCTCGGAATGCTCCCCTGCCATAGTCGCTTGCATGAGACCACACCGGTCAGTGTTCCAGTGTTGGCGGGGCAGAGCTCACACCATCCTGTAGCTAGTGAGGAACTATGGGGAATCAATGGCTGCTCAAACAGAGAAAGCCAGGCTCCATTGGAGATGGGGCCCCGGGTAGGTTGCCATGTCCAGTGGTCAGGCCTGCAGTCCTATGGACAGCACTAATTAGACTCAGTAGGACATAGTGATATATGATGCATGTAGGATGACATATACGCTATACATGAGAGAAGAAAAGGATATAAATTTGAGAAGGGGATTTGCAGATGGAACCCAGGGGAACCGGGAGGGATGGATGCGATCAAAATGCACCGCACTCATGTGTGAGATTCTAAAAAATAAAAAAACAGCCAAGACAACCAACCAAAAAGAGACAGAAGCTAAGGGAAACAAAATTCAAAACTAAGAATCCTCTTCTCCTGCTAACAGTGCTGAGTGCTAAGATGCAGGGCATGTGATGACTGTGTGGGCTGTGGCTGTGGCACGTGATGACTGTGTGGGCAGTGTCTGTGGCACGTGATGACTGTGTGGGCAGTGTCTGTGGCACGTGATGACTGTGTGGACGGTGCCTGTGGCACGTGATGACTGTGTGGGCAGTGTCTGTGGCACGTGATGACTGTGTGGGCAGTGTCTGTGGCACGTGATGACTGTGTGGGCAGTGTCTGTGGCACGTGATGACTGTGTGGGCAGTGTCTGTGGCACGTGATGACTGTGTGGGCAGTGTCTGTGGCACGTGATGACTGTGTGGGCAGTGTCTGTGGCACGTGATGACTGTGTGGGCAGTGTCTGTGGCACGTGATGACTGTGTGGGCAGTGTCTGTGGCACGTGATGACTGTGTGGGCAGTGTCTGTGGCACGTGATGACTGTGTGGGCAGTGTCTGTGGCACGTGATGACTGTGTGGGCAGTGTCTGTGGCACGTGATGACTGTGTGGGCAGTGTCTGTGGCACGTGATGACTGTGTGGGCTGTGCCTGTGGCACATGATGACTGTGTGGATGGTGCCTGTGGCACGTGATGACTGTGTGGATGGTGCCTGTGGCATGTGATGACTGTGTGGGCTGTGCCTGTGGCACGTGATGACTGTGTGGGCGGTGCCTGTGGCACGTGATGACTGTGTGGGCGGTGCCTGTTGCCCGTGATGACTGTGTGTGGGTGGTGCCTGTGGCACGTGATGACTGTGTGGATGGTGCCTGTGGCACGTGATGACTGTGTGGGCAGTGCCTGTGGCACGTGATGACTGTGTGGCCTGTGCCTGTGGCACGTGATGACTGTGTGGGCAGTGTCTGTGGCACGTGATGACTGTGTGGGCAGTGTCTGTGGCACGTGATGACTGTGTGGGCAGTGTCTGTGGCACGTGATGACTGTGTGGCCTGTGCCTGTGGCACATGATGACTGTGTGGCCTGTGCCTGTGGCACGTGATGACTGTGTGGCCTGTGCCTGTGGCACATGATGACTGTGTGGGCTGTGCCTGTGGCACATGATGACTGTGTGGGCAGTGCCTGTGGCATGTGATGACTGTGTGGGCTGTGGCTGTGGCACGTGATGACTGTGTGGGCAGTGTCTGTGGCACGTGATGACTGTGTGGGCAGTGTCTGTGGCACGTGATGACTGTGTGGGCAGTGTCTGTGGCACGTGATGACTGTGTGGGCAGTGTCTGTGGCACGTGATGACTGTGTGGGCAGTGTCTTGGCACGTTGGATGATGGTGGGGATGGTGCTGATGGCACAGGATGACTTAATGGCCTGTGCCTGTGGCACGTGATGACTGTGTGGGTTGTGCCTGTGGCACGTGATGACTGTGTGGCCTGTGCCTGTGGCACGTGATGACTGTGTGGATAGTGCCTGTGGCACGTGATGACTGTGTGGGCTGTGCCTGTGGCACATGAGGACTGTGTGCAGTGCCTGTGGCACATGAGGACTGTGTGGGCTGTGCCTGTGGCACATGATGACTGTGTGGGCTGTGCCTGTGGCACGTGATGACTATGTGGAAGGTGCCTGTGGCACGTGATAAGGTATGGCCCTGTGCCGGTGGCTAGACTCGCGTACTCAGGGTCTGCTCTCTATTGCTGTCACTCTTCGTATTTAGGACGCTACTCGCGCGCTTTACTGCGCTCAAACTCCTTACTTCATCGACGACCGGTGGGCTGTCTCCAACTCAGGTCCGGAGTAACTCGCGAGGACGTATAAAAAAAGGGACGACCTAGTGGTAAACACTCACCCTTGCTACAGGTAGCCACTCACCACAGAAACAGGGGGTATCATGCGAGGTTAATTGGCAGCGCTATCGTGTGCCGGTGTGGCACGTGATGGACTGTGTTGGGGGTCGGTGTGGCGTGTGGTGTCACATGATGCCAGCACGGCCACACCTTCTAAGACCTTCCAAAACAGTGGCCATGCCACCAATTGGAGACAAATGTCTGAAGACTTACAGCCTATTGGGGACACTCATTCACATGTCAACACCACCACCATTCCACTCGCCCTTGGCCCCCATAGGCTCCTTGACCATATAAAATTGCAAAATGCATTTAGTACAACCTTAACAAGTCCCCATAGTGTTTACCAATCTCAATCCTAATCAAAAGTCCACAGTCCAAAGTCTCTTCTGAGGCTCAGGCCAATCTCCCAAACCGTAAGCTCCTGTAAAATCAAAAGGACAAAACTATAACATACTTCCAACACACAGTGGAACCAAATAACATTCCCATCCCAAAAGGCAGGAATAGAGGCCTTAGTGAGGGAAATTACTTTTTCGACTCAAAAACAATTACACGAAAGAAAACCAGGCAGGGCAACTCAAGTCCAAGAGCCATCCACACTTGCAATCCCTTCTGGACTTGACTGTTTCAAAGGGGCTTAGATGGCCTCAGCTCTTTCCAGCAATTTTGCTGCAACATACATTTTTTTCTTAGGCTGGTACCACTTCCCTGTATGCAGCTCTCCTTGGTAAGTATCTCACAGGTCTGGCATCTCGATAAGTCTTCTTGGGGTCTCTTGCTATCCACACCAGGCTTCACATTTCCAAAGCTTCACACCAATGGTCTATCAGGGCCTACTTTATCAGGACACCCCTGCTGTACTCTGCCTGGACCTCTTTGGCTCTCTGAAAATGTGGAGGAAGAAATGATGACACCTTCACTCTTGGAAACTTCATGCTTCTAAAGCCATCACCACGTGAATTAAATTGCAGAATCTGGCTGCCAGTTCCGGATGGAATCTCTCCTACTTTAACCCCATTTGCAAATTTTCTCTGCCCTTAACTTGTTGGAGATTGCTGGGTGTTGTGGTCTTGCCCTGAGGTACTGATTCTTTTGTTACTTGTAAAATTCTCCAGGCGCCTCCTTAATCACTTTAAGTCTCTTTATGAAATGGAGCCTCTCCTTCACAAGTCTTGGCACACCTTTAATCTTCTAGTGCAGTTACCAGATCCAAACTGTAATATTCTGCCATTCTTTTCTGCCCAGTCTGCTCTTTTTCACTGTAGACACTGGCCCACAATAATATCACCATTAAAAGCCACACACTATTTCTTACACTCCCGCCTCCCGCTCTGAAAATATCTCCACCAAAAGACTATCTTGTTTTTAACTTAGCATCTGGCAAGCATCTGGGCTGTGGTAAAACTGCTGCCAGACTCTTATTCAAAATATCCCAGTTGCTGCCAAGTCTTTATTTTCCCCTGAAACCACATCATTTGCAGCCCATGCTTTCTTCCAGTCCTCCACTAGAAAGGCCCTTTAAGCTCTGCTTACCATAGTCAACAGCCTTCTAGCCCAAGTTTCAAAGTCTTCTACATTCCTCAAAAAACACAACAGGGTCAGTTTTCTTCCACCAGCCAACATGCCCATCTTTCTGTATGGTAGGGCTTGGGATCCTGTAAGACAGGCGAATGCCAACGGGTCACATCTCGGCCAACAAGGCACAGGAAGCCAAGACAGCAAGCAACTGAAGACTGCAGGTTTTGTTGAACTCACTAAGCCAGGCTGGAGAGATGGCTAGCGGTTAAGAGTGCCAAATGCTGGGGCTGTGTGGGAAGAGATGGCCTAGAGGCTGTTAAGAGCTCTGACCGCTCGTGCAGAGGACCCGGGTCGATCCCCAGCACCCACATGGCAGCGATTAAAACCGTCTGAAACTCCAATTCCGGTTCCAGGGGAATCCGGACCCTCTTCTGACCCCGCGGCATGTGCACGACACGGGTGCACAAACTTGCAGTGCAGAACATACATTCTACACTACCACGAAATAAATAACTATTTAATTAAAAAAAAACAAGCCAGTGGCCGAGGCCGCTGCGGACTGGCCAAAATCCCCACACCCAATGTCTCAACTTGAAACTTCCGTAACTCCAGATCAAGAACTCCATTCCCAGAAGCCGACACCCTTTTCTGACCTCGAAGGCATTGCACGACACATGGGAGGCATCAACCTACATGGCAGACTGTACATTCATTAACAAATAAAAAATATTAAAGAAAAAAAAAACAACTCACTAACCCCAACAATGTACTTCCTCCAGCATCCGGCCCTACCTTCTAAGACCTCCAAAAACAGTGCCACCAACTGAGACAAATGTCATATATTATTAGCCTATGGGACCATAGATATCTTATATATATATATATATATATATATATGGTTTATTCTTGTGCACAGTATGAGGTGATACAATCTATGACAGCATAGAAGGTTTGGTGGCAGTGGCATGAGGCAGTTAATCACACTTTGTCTGTAGTCAGGAAGCAGCAAGAAATAAATGTTGGTAGTCTTCCCCCCTCCCCCGTTTCTTTTTCATTTGGAAGCCCAGTCCATGAATTCAGGATGGGTCTTTCACTCTTAAACCCCTATGAAGGCACACACCTTTAATTCCAGCACTCAGGAAGCAGGGGTGAATAGATAGATCTCTTAAGAGTTCAAGGCCAGGTGGTCTACACAGCAGTACTAGGCAATCCAGGTTACATAGTGACCTTGCCGAACCAAACAATCAAAAAAACCTCTGTGGATAAACCTACAAAGAGATCTCCAGAGTGTTACTCTGAGGTGATTCCAAATCTAGTCAAGATGACAATGCAGATTTAACATCACACCCTACAATCTGTGCTTTTCTACCCCCACCATCACACTCATCTGATTTTACTTTGCTCTGTTCTGTACTACATGCTACAAAGACGGTGATAAAAAAAATATTCTTTTTCATGAAAGCGTTATTCTAGAGGAAGAGAGGAACAACAAATAATCCAAAATTACTAAAAACATTATAAGAAAAGTGTATACTGCCAGGTGTGGTGGTGCATGCCTTTTAATCCTAGCACTTGGGAGGCAGAGGCAGGCGGATCTTTGTGAGTTCAAGGCCAACCTGGTTTACAGAGCAAGTTCCAGGACAGCTGGGGCTACAGGGAGACCCTGTATCAAAAAGACCAAAAAAAAAAAAAAAAGTGTATACCAAGTACTTGATAAGATTAACTACCATCGGATTGTGACATTTGTCTTGAAAAATAATAGCTGTTTTTTTAAACAGACAAGGGCAGAAAAAGCACTTAAGGTAAGAGGCAGAATATAGAAAAGTATATTTGTTAGAGTTACATCAAGAAAATTATGCTGCTGGGCTGGAGAGATGGTGCAAAGTTAAGAGTGCCAACTGCTCTTGCAGAGGACCTGGGTTTGATTCCCAGCACCCACATTGTGGCTAAGAACTGTCTTTAACTCCAGTTCCAGGGGAATCTGATTGCCCTCTTCTGACCTCTGAAGCACTACATGTCATGGGTGCACTGACCTACATGCAGACAGTACACTCATACACATAAATAAATAAATTTTTAAAAATAAAAAAAGAAAATTACGCTGTAAAAGGAATATTAATGTTTGAAATTCTAAAAACGTTTAAAATAGTAAAAGAGGAAAATTATGCTATAAAAGATTTGGATGTTAATTCTGTTGGAAATGAGGCGCTGACTAAATGTTTAAGGCAGGGAGTAGTGGAGAGGTAATCAGATTTCTTGTTTATACAAGTGTAGATAAGCAGACTGGAGAGAGAAAGATGTTATTGAAGGTAAGCCAGAAGACCTGACAATTATCTGAATAAGAACTAAGGGTCTTCCCAGACTACTGGATAAAAATGGAGAACTCCATCCCTCATTCTACTGTAAACTCTCTGAGCAGACAGATTCTGCTTATGAGTGGCTGGGATATTAGTGATATTTAGTAAATTTTCACTGAAGAAATAAAGTTTCTGTAAAAAATAAAAATAAGGGGCTGGAGAGATGGCCTAGCAGTTAAGAGCTCCAACTGCTCTTGCAGAGGACCCAGGTTCGATCCCCAGCACCCACATGGTGGCTAAGAACTGTCTTTAACTCCAGTTCCAGGGGAATCTGACGCCCTCTTCTGATCTCCTCGGCATTGTACGACACGGGTGCACAGACCTGTATGCAGACAGTACATTCACACATAAAAATAAATAAATAAATAAAATTTTAAAAATAAAAATAAAAATAAAAAAAGAAAGAAGGGTCTGAGGGCCAGCAAGACGGCTTAATGGGTAAAAGTACTTGCTGTACAAGCCTGAGGATCTGAGTTTGAGCCCTAGGAACATGGTAGAAGAGAACCAACTCCCACAAATTGTCCTCTGACTTCCACTCATATGCTGTGGCGTGTATGTGCCCATATACATACACACACACAGAAAAACAAGTGCTCGCTTCAGCAGCACATGTACTAAAATTGGAATGATACAGAGTAGATTAGCATGGCCCCTGTGTAAGGATGACATGCAAATTCGTGAAGTGTTTCATGTTTTTTCCCCTCCCAGACATGTGCTTTCTCGTGGTCCTTCACCCCAAAGGGCCATGGGTTCACCCAAGAGAGAGCATATTTCCTGGAATAAATGCCTGCCTTTGTTTAAAATAAATAAATAAAATAAATAATTAAACAATATGTACTTATTTTTTCAGTATTCTCTTTCCTACCATACCTGAACCTATCTGGATAGATGGACAGACAGGGTGTCAACATGTAGTCCAGACTGATTACTGATCTCAAACTCATCCTCTCTGCCTCAGCTTCCCAGTGTTGGCATTACAGACAGCTGCCACCACGCCTAGTTTACAAATTATTTTAGACCGACTAAATTCTTTGTCTTCTACCTTATAAGGTATTTCCTGGGAATCAAACTTCTTTTTTTGTGGTTCTTAGCCTCAGCCTTTAATGGCTGCACTATCCCTTTTGGTTTTACCTCTGTTGCTAGAGTATATTCTTGAGCAACTTCTTTTACCTTCCTGGATTTCATCAATATTGGATTAACTGACTTCTTAACCTCTAAAACTTCTCTTGTCCGCGAAAGAACTCTGCATTACACATTAATCATAATGTTCATATAGCTGTTGTTTTGTTTTTTTTTTTTTTGTTTTTTTTTTTTTTTTTTTTTTTT
>VZQC01001118.1:550891-606038 GCA_009823505.1 Rhizomys pruinosus | reverse complement strand
AAAAAAAAAAAAAAAAAAAGAAAAGGAGACTTCACACTAAAAGTAGTTGAATGAGATAAGGAAGGGTATTTTACACCCAATTAAAGGAAAGAGCATCCAGGAGGACATTATAATTCTTTTTTTTTTAATTTTTTTTTATTTCTTTATGTGTATGAATGTACTGTCTGCATGCAGGTTTGTGCACCTGTGTCGTGCAATGCCGCGGAGGTCAGAAGAGGGTGTCGGATTCCCCTGGAACTGGAGTTCTCCTGGAATTGGAGTTTCAGACGGTTCTCGGCCGCCATGTGGGTGCTGGGGAATTGAACCCGGGTCCTCTGTAAGAGCGGTCGGCGCTCTTAACCACTAGGCCATCCCTCCAGCCCCTATAATTCTAAAACTATATGCACACAATTTCATAAAAGACACTATTAGATCTAAAATCACAGAGTGACTCCAACATAGTGATACTAGTGGATGTCTTCAATACCCGACTCTCACCAATAGATAGGTCATTCAGAGAAAAAGTAAACAAAATCCCAAGTTAAATGACATTATATAGATCAACTGGATCTAACAGACATTTATAGAACATTCCACCAAACACCAAAGAATACACTTTCTCTTCAGCAGCCCATGGAACTCTTTCCAAAATCAATCACGTACTTAGGGCACAAAGCAAGTCTCAACAAATTTTGAAAAACTGAAATAACATCCTGTATTCTTTTTTTTTTACTTTTTTTTTAAAATTTATCTCTGTATGTGTATGAATGTACTGTCTGCATGCAAGTTTGTGCACCCGTGTCGTGCAATGCCGCGGAGGTCAGAAGAGGGTCTTGGATTCCCCTGGAACTGGAGTTCTCCTGGAATTGGAGTTTCAGACGGTTCTTGGTCACCATGTGGGTGCTAGGGATCGAACCCGGGTCCTCTGCAAGAGCGGTCGGTGCTCTTAACCGCCAGGCCATCTCTCCAGCCCCATAACATCCTGTATTCTATCACAAAAGGATAAGGTTGGATATCAACAACAACAGAAGTGGGAAAAAAATACATAAAGCTCATAGAAATTAACCACAATACTGAATGAAAATTAGGGCAAGGGCAAGAAGGAAATTTTAAAAATCAACCTTATTTTTTTTTATGACAGGGTCTCTCATTGGACCTGGAATTTGCTATTTGGGTAGCAAGCACCTGAAATCTACCTGATTCTGTCCTCTAGCAGTGAGATTACAGAAATACTACCAAGTCCGTCTTTTTTTTGGAGGGGGGGTCTTTTTGAGACAGGGTCTCCCTGTAGCCCCAGCTGTTCTGGAACTCACTCTGTAGACCAGGCTAGCCTTGAACTCACAATGATACACCTGCCTCTGCCTCCCGAGAGAGCTAGGATTGAAGGCGTGCGCCACCACGCCCGGCAAGTCCATCTTTTATGTTGGTGCCAGGGATGTAACCTCAATCCCTACTTTACCCATTGAGCCATCTTCCCCACCCTTTACTTATTTTTTTGTTACAATCTTCTGGATAACAAGGATCATTTGTATCTTTTTTTTTTTTTTAGCACTGTTGACCTTATTTGGTATATTTTTTTTTTCAAAGCGAATTTTTATTGAAGCTTTGTGCATTTCATACAAAATTTCCAATCAAATCTAGACCCGTTCCCCCTTCCTTGCCCCCACCCCACCAGAGCTCATGCATTCTGCCAAACATGTTTTTCATCTTTTTCTCAGTTTCTTTTAAAATGTTCAATGCAGAAGTTTACTGTTTCGAGCAGAAGTTCACCATTTCAGGTCAGTTCTATGACCCAGTCTTTTTGTTATTGTTGTTGTTCCCAATTTGCATCACTCCAAAATATGCATATATGCATGCCACATATATCTTTTAGCATCCTCAGCTTATGATTTCTTTTTTTTTTTAGGCTAAAAGATATCATGTTTGAAGGCTTCTCCTTAGAAGCCCAAACAACCATCACATTTGTGTTTTTTTTTTAATTTTTTTTTATTAATTTTATTTATTTCTGTATGTGTATGAATGTACTGTCTGCATGCAAGTTTGTGCACCCGTGTCGTGCAATGCAGCGGAGGTCAGAAGAGGGTCTCGGATTCCCCTGGAGCTGGAGTTCTCCTGGAATTGGAGTTTCAGACGGTTCTTGGCCGCCATGTGGGTACTGGGGATGGAATCCGGGTCCTCTGCAAGAGCAGTCGGCGCTCTTAACCGCTAGGCCATCTCTCCAGCCCCCACATTTGTTTTTTTTTTTGTTTGTTTGTTTGGCTTTTTCGAGACAGGGTCTCCCTGTAGCCCCAGCTGTCCTGGAACTCACTCTGTAGAACAGGCTGGCCTTGAACTCACAAAGATCCGCCTGCCTCTGCCTCCCAAGTGCTAGGATTAAAGGCGTGCGCCACCGTGCCCGGCCAACCATCACATTTGTATCTTAAATAAAGGCCCTTAATAATTATTGAGTAAGAAAAGGCTGAGGCTGGCATGGTGGTGCATGCCTTTAATCCCAGCACTCAGGAGGCAGAGGCAGGCAGATCTTTGTGAGTTTAAGGCCAGCCTGGTCTACAGAGCAAGCTCCAGGCAGGCTGGGGCTACAGGGAGACCCTGTCTCAAAAAGACCGAAAAAGGGGCTGGAGAGATGGCTCAGCGGTTAAGAGCACTGACTGCTCTTGCAGAGGACCCAGGTTCAATTCCTAGCACCCACATGGCAGCTAAGAACTGTCTTTAACTCCAGTTCCAGGGGAATCTGATACCTCTGACCTCTGCAGCATTGCATGACACGGGTGCACAAAACTACATGCAGACAGTACACTCATACACATAAAATAATAAATAATTTAAAAAGACTAAAAGAAAGAAAAATCTGAGATGGTACAAGCCAAAAGGCTAAATTAAATACCACTGTTTTCTAATTTTTTAATGTAAAAATAAGTTTATTCCTTTCTCTCTTTTTTGGTCTTTTTGAGACAGGGTCTTCCTGCAGCTCCAGCTGGCCTGGATCTCACTATGTAGACCAGGCTAGCCTTGAATTCACAGAGACCTTCTGCCTCTGCCTCTCCAGTGCTGGGATTAAAGGTGTGTGCCACCATGCTTGGCTTACTCCTTTTAAAAAATGTGGTACTAAAAAAAAAAAATGTGGTACTAGGAATTGACTCTAGGCCCATATACAGGCTAGGCACATGTCCTACCACTGAGCTTTCTATCCACTCTCACTTATTTGTGGTTTGTCTGTCTGTCTACATTTATTATTTGTTCTCTGTGTGTGTGCATGTGGGGAGGTCAGAGAATAACTTGCAGAAACCAGTCCTTGCCTTTCACTTGTGATTTCTGGGATCAAACTCAGACCGTCAGGCTCTGTGGCAAGGACTTTTACCCCCAGGGTTCTGTTTTGTTGTTTTGAGACAGGGTCTCACTATGTGTGGCCTTGGCAGGTCTAGAACTCACTATGTAGGCCACGCTGGCCTCAAATGCACAGAAAACTGCCTGCTGGGAAGAGAGACATGTGCCACCATACCGGCCTCTATTTTTTCAGACTCTTTTTTTTTTTTTTTTTTTTTTTTTGGTCTTTCGGACAGGGCGCCCTAGTAGCCCAGCTGTCCTGGAATTCACTCTGTAGACCAGGCTGGCCTTGAACTCACAAAGATCCGCCTGCCTCTGCCCCCCAAGTGCTAGGATTAAAGGCATGCACCACCATGCCCGGCTCAGACTCTTACTCTGTAGTGGAGGTAGGCCTCAAACTCACTACGTAGAGCAGGTTGGACTCAAATTCATGGAAATCCTCCTGTTTTGGGCTCCCGAGTGCTGGGATCACAAAGCACCAAGATCAGTTATGTGTTGTTTTTATCTTTTTTTTTTTTTTTTGGTCTTTTCGAGACAGGGTCTCCCTGTAGCCCCAGCTGTCCTGGAACTCGCTCTGTAGACCAGGCTGGCCTTGAACTCACAAAGATCCGCTTGCCTCTGGCTCCTGAGTGCTAGGATTAAAGGCATAGGCGCGCCACCACTCCTGGCTTAATTAGTTCTTGAGTGTGTGTGTGTGTGTGTGTGTTCACATGCGCACACACTGATATATACACAAGTGTGTGTGTATACATAGAAGCCAGAGCTCAATGTTGGGTGTCTTCCTCAATGGCTCCCCACATTATTATTATTATTATTATTATTATTGCTATTACTTTTGGTTTTTTGAAACAGGGTCTCCCTGTAGCCCCACTTGGCCTGGAACTTGCTATGTAGAACAGGCTGGCCTTGATCTCACAGAGATCTCCCTGCCTCTGGGAACTAAAGCCATATGCCACCACAACTGGCACATTATTATTTTTTAAAGATTTTATTTTTATTTACTTACATGTATGTGGTGTGTCTCTGTGTATGTATGTGCACATGTGAGTGGGTACTCAGGGAGGCCAGAAGTGGGTTTTGGATCCCTTGGAATTGGAGTTACAGGTGGTTGTGAGCTGCTCAATGTGAGCGCTGGGAACTGAACTTAATTACTCTAGAAGAGCAGGAAACAATCTTAACTACTCAGCCATCTCTCCGGCCCCATTCATACTATTTTTTGAAACAGGATCTCTCATTGAAACTGGAACTCACTGACTGGCCAGACTGGCTGGTCAGCAAGCCCCCAGGGATCCTCCTGTTTCTGCTTCGCAGCACTGGGATTATAGGCACATGTCACCATATCTGGCTTTTTACATGGGTGCTGGGGACCAAACTGAAGTCCTCATACTTGCTGGGCAAACACTTTACTGACTAAACCATCTCCTCAGTCCTGTTCGTGGGAAGTAAAAATAATCAAAATGTATTATATGCATGTATACAACTGTCAAATTCCCCCCCCACCCAAAAAAAGTAAGAAACGTAGTCATGGCAGCAGATGAAATGGTTCAGTGGTTTAAAGTGCTTGCTGCACAAGCAGGATGACCTCAGTTCCATCTTCATAAATCACAGTGTAAGGAAAGAACCAATTTCCGAAAGTTGTCCTCTGATAACACATACTCCATGGCACGTGCTGCCATGACACACCTGCACCTGTACTCACACACATACACAATAATTAATAACAACAACAACAACAACAATAATAATAATAATTTTTTTGGTCTTTTTGAGACAGAGTCTTCCTGCAGCCCCAGCTGGCCTGAAGTCACTGTGTCCTCCAGGCTGGCTTTGAAGTCACAGAGATACCTGTCTCTGCCTCCTGAGTGCTGGGATTAAAGGTATGGGCCACTATACCTGGCATAATAATGAATTTAATTTAGCCATGGAAATGTGGTATAATGGTATAACATTTGCGTGGTACAAGACAAACATGAATTTTTATGAGAATATACATGGTAATAGTACATTATAATTTCCTTTTACATTCTTTCTGCATTACCCAAGTCACAACCAAGAATTTCTATGTCTTTGGAGACGTGTATAGAAAGTTTACTGAAAGCTGACTGATAAATTCTTTTTCTTTTTTTTTTTTTTTTTGGTCTTTTTGAGACAGGGTCTCCCTGTAGCCCCAGCTGTCCTGGAACTCACTCTGTAGACCAGCCTGGCCTTGAACTCACAAAAATCCGCCTGCCTCTGCCTCCCGAGTGCTAGGATTAAAGGTGTAAATTCTTATATGCCAGACTTGATTATTGCATGGGGGCGGATGCCTTTAATCCCAGCACTCGGGAGGTAGAGGCAGGCAGACCTCTGTGAGTTCAAGGCCAGCCTGATCTACATAACAAGTTCCAAGGCAGCTAGGGCTACAGAGCGTTCCTGTCTAAAAAGAACAAAAAAAAAAAAAAAAAAAAAAAAAAAAAAAAAGAGTAAGGAATAGTCAGGAATTGAGGACAGGATAACAGAAAGCATGAAAAACCATGAGGATCAGCGCCTCTACCCAACACTGCTGCCACCATCGCCACCATTATTCTAAATGAGTATATTGAAAATGGGGGTTAGGGAGCAAATATAAATTACCCTCCAGCAATACAAAAGATATAATGCTTGGCTAGATTTCCAAAAACATACAAAAACAAGTTGGGTGGCGCATGCCTTTAATCCTAGCACCTGGGAGGCAGAGGTGGGCAGATCTCTCTGAGTTCAAGACCAGCCTGGTCTACAAAGTTCCAGGACAGCCAGAGCTACAGGAAGACCCTGTCTCGAAAAGACCAAAAAAAAAAAACAAAAAACACAACTTGGACCTTTTTTATTACCACATGGAAAGCACATAAGCTCATTTAAAATGGGATCATATCATTAAAATGGGATCATATCATTAAAATGGGATCATTTTCTTACTACCACACTTCTTAAGTACAATACATTTCAAAACAAATGACCATATATTCCTTGTCAAACTGTTGGATATTGTACATGACAGACAGATATAATTAGTGAAGCAAATACAAATAACAAATAATTGCTACAATCTCATGACTCTTACCTGTTTACTCTCCTAGGACACTTGTCTGGTTTAATATCTACCTCATAGAGGTAGACATCAATCTTTGGAATTTCAACTTGAAAACAGTTAGCCAGCAATTTAATGGGTTTGCCCATAGTGCCATAGCCAGGTCTTCGGGGCACTATGAGTAGGGGCTGGGCCCCAACGGGTCCTACCAGGGAAAAAAAAAAAAAAAAAAGAGTCACATCGTTAAAACTTGTATTTATATATTCTTGTCAATTAGAGTATTATTAGAACTATAAGCACAGCTGATAAAAGTTAATGGTGGGCTGGAGAGATGGCCTAGTGGTTAAGAGTGCCAACTGCTCTTGCAGAGGACCCGGGTTCGGGTATGATCCCCAGCACCCGCATGGCTGCTGAGAACCGTCTTTAACTCCAGTTCCAGCGGAATCTGACACCCTCTTCTGACCTCCGCAGCGTTGCATGACAGGGGTGCACAAACCTACATGCAGACAGTACATTTATACACATAAAAAAGAAATTAATAGTAATGATAATAAATATAAATGATAACTATTAATGATAAAATTCCTACCACTTCAATTTCTTTCACCCACTTCTCTGGCTTGGTGGCAAATACTTTTACCCACTAAGCGCCGGGCATGGTGACGCATGCCTTTAATCCCAGCCCTCGAGAGGCAGAGGTAGGTGGATCTCTGTGGGTTCAAGGCCAGCCTGGTCTACAGAGTGAGCTCCAGAACACCTGGTACTAAAAGGGAGACCCTGTCTCAAAAATACCAAAATAAGGGTAAAACTTTTACCCACTAGGCCATCTCACTGACCTAAACCTAAATGAAGAAAAAGACTTAGTAAGTAATGTCAGAATTAAAAAACAAAAACAAAAACCTCGAGGAATCACTAGATTCTAAAGATATTACACTACCATGACAATAAATTTCAGAGTGTGATCAATCAAATTCCTAAAGAAATACAATTACTGGGGCTGGAGAGATGGCCTAGCAGTTAAGAGCACCGACTGCTCTTGCAGAGGACCCAGGTTTGACCCCCAGCACCCACATGGTGGCTGAGTACTGTCTGTAACTCCGGTTCCAGGGGGATCCGACGCCCTCTTCTGACCTCCGAGGCATTGCACAACATGGGTGCAAAGACCTACATGCAGACAGTACATTCATACACATAGAGAAAAATAAATTAAAAATTAAAAAAAAATAAATACAATTACTAAACACACAATGGAACATATAAAATCTCAACAATTCTCTGCTGGGAGAAATATAAACCAGTATAATAAAGTCATTTGGAAAACAGTAGTTCCTTAATAAATCAACAGAAGCAACATATGATACAAAAGGCTTTTTTATTGTCTTTTTAAATTTTTTATTTATTTTTTGTGTGTATGAGTGCACTATCAAACCCGGGTCCTCTGCAAGAGCAGTAGGCACTCTTAACCGCTAGGCCATCTCTCCAGCCCCTTTTATTGTCATTTTTAAATTTATTTTTATTTTTTGTGTATAACTATTTAGCCCCCACATTTAAGTGGACCACATACACGCATGTCTGCAGGGACAAGAAGAGGGTATCCAATCCCCTGGAACTGGGGTTACAGACCATCATTAGCAATCATGCGGGTGCTGGGAACTGATCTAGGTTTTCAGCCAGAGCAGCCCATGTTCTTAACTGCTAAGCCATCTCGCCAGACCCTTTTTTTGTTTTTGGATTTGTTTTTGTTTTGAGGCAGGATCTTACTATGTAGCCCTGGCTGGTCTGGAATTCATTATGTAGACCAGGCTAGCCTTGACTCACAGATTGGCCTGTCTCTGCCTCCCAAGTGCTAGATTAAAGGCATTCACAACATCACATGGCCTAACTTTTATCTGAATAAATTAAAAATCATATTTATAAAGTCTGAATAGTCTTGAAGCTATATGATAAAATTAAATCTTTATTTTCACAAACATAAAAACATTGTAGGGCTGGGGAGATGTCCCTCTGGCAAAAAGCACTAGTTGTACAAGCCTGATGACCCAAGTTTGACTCCTGAAACTGGATGTGGATGTGGTGGAGCATCTGTAATTCTAACAATCTTACAGTGAGATGAAGTGGAGACAGGAGAGTCACCAGCTGTCCTGGGGGTCAGCACTGCAGGGTAAACAAGGCAGAAGGCAAAAACTGACTCCCAGAAGTTGTCTGCAGACCAGTGTGCACACACATACTCCCACAGGCATTTTTTAAAACTCTGGGGGCTGGAGATGCGGTTCAGCAGTTAAGAGCACCAACTGCTCTTGCAGAGGACCTGGGTTCGATCCCCAGCACCCACATGGCGGCTGAGAACCGTCTTTAACTCCAGTTCCAGGGAAATCCAACACCCTCTTCTGACCTCTGCAGCAGTATATGACACAGGTGCACAAACCTACATGCAGACAGTACATTCATACACATAAAAAATAAATAAAATTTTAAAAAATTTAAAAAATATATATATTTTAAAAACTCAGATTAACTGCATTTTTTTTTTCCCTTTTTGAAACAGGGTCTCCCTGTAGTCCCAGATGTCCTGGAACTCACTCTATAGACCAGGCTGGCCTTGAACTCACAAAGATCCACCTGCCTCTGCCTCCCAAGTGCTAGGATTAAAGGCGTGTGCCACCACACCTGGCTATATTAACTGAATTTTAAAACACAATATGATAAAAACAGCACTAGGTAGCTACTAGAAATGACAAATTACAAAAAAATGGAAATATCAAATGTTCTCAAGGTTTTGGAGCTATTTGAACTCTGAGACGCTTGTGTTGGGAACATATAACAGGTTATTGCCATTTTGGTTTTGGGGGTTTTTTTTTTTGGTCTTTTCAAGACAGGGTCTCCCTATAGCCCCAACTGTCCTGGAACTCGCTCTGTAGACCAGGCTAGCCTTGAACTCACAAAGATCCGCCTGCCTCTGCCTCCTAAGTGCTAGGATTAAAGGCGTGCGCCACCACACCCAGCAGAAAACATAATTTTTATATTCTACAAGAAAATCTGTCTATTCTGCAGATGGATAATACTACAGAAATTCCAGGCTATGTCATATTTCTGGCACTGCCATTTATCTAACCTTTTGACCTTTACCGAATACTTAAGTCCCTAAATCTGTGAATGGTATATGGTAATTTATTACACAAGTCTCCATATATGTGTGTGTGTGTGTATCCTAAATTCTTTATAATAAGTGGATTAAAGAAAAGAAAGAGCCGGGTGTCATGGCATATGCCTTTAGTCCCAGCACTCCGGAGGCAGAGGCAGAGGCAGGCAATCTCTGAGTTCAAGGCCAGCCTGGTCTACATAGGGCGCTCTAGGCCATCTGGGATTAAAGGGAGACCCTGTCTCAAAAAGACCAAAAAAAAAGTGGATGCATGGTGTAATTATATATAGATGATTATTATTCCCAGAGTATTACGAGGATTACCAAGTTTAGTCCACATTCCACAACTGGCTTACTAGGGAGCCTCACAAAGGAAAGTGCTATTTTCTTTGTTTCTTTCTCTTTGATAAGTTTGTTCAAAATTGCATTCACTAATAGATGTTGTCTTGCCAGTTCCCCTGTGAGCTGATTCACGGACTCTGTGGGATGTTGGTTCCCCTGTGAGCTGATTCATGGACTCTGAGGGATGCTGGTTCCCCTGTGAGCTGATTCACAGACTCTGAGGGATACTGGTTCCCCTGTGAGCTAATTCATGGACTCTGAGGGATGCTGGTTCCCCTGTGAGCTGATTCACAGACTCTGAGGGATGCTGAAAGGATTGAAGTCATTCTCTATATATGCAAACTGGTGATCCAGTTTTATATATCTACTAGCTCTGCAAATTCCTTAACTGGCCTAAGTGTCTGTGGCCAGTTTTCTTCCCCACTTTCCTCTCTGGCTGCACTGGAGGCTGTGACCCCTGAGGGATTCAGTGGGGTCCCTGAGTCCTCTGTCCAAACAGTCTCCTCATCGCTAGTGGAAGAGTCTCACACAGGCAGGATGCTCACAGCTCTCAGGACCAAAACTTTCTAGTCATGATGATCTTATGGTTTTTCATTGTTTATTTTATTTTGTAGTATTAAGGACTTAATATGGGTTCCCTCCCCCATTCTGGTGGTGGATCATTGAGTACAACCTCAGAGTTCCTTTTGTATTTTATTTTGGGGCAATGTCTCACTCCTTGCCCGCGGTGGCCTTGAATTCACACTTATAGCTAAGGCTAAGCTTGAACTTTGATCCGTGTGCCTCAGTCTCCCAAGCAGCTGAGGTTCCTGTGTGTCATATCTAGCTCTACTGATGGGAATTTGAATTAAGAACTTTAAACATTTATGAATTGTAAGCAATTGCCAGATGTCTTTATTCCAAGATGAGGAGACTGAAAAGTGATCTTCTGTTAGCAGCTTGTTTAGTCAGTAACTTCACGGTCCATTGTTGTAAAGGAATAAAGTCATCTGTTTAGTAAATGATTAGAAAATAATATTTCAATGACAAAATGTTATCTCTTTTAAAAGTTGTTTTTTTTTATTTTTTATGTGTATGAGTGTATTGTCTGCACATGTGTAACNAGGTATCCAATCCCCTGGAACTGGCGGTTACAGACCATCATTAGCATATATGCGGGTGCTGGGGAACTGGATCTAGGTTTTCAGCCAGAGCAGCCCATGTTCTTAACTGCTAAGCCATCTCGCCAGACCCTTTTTTTTGTTTTTGGATTTGTTTTGTTTTGAGCAGGATCTACTGATGTAGCCCGCTGGTCTGGAATTCATTATGTAGACCAGGCTAGCCTTGACTCACAGATTGGCCTGTCTCTGCCTCCCAAGTGCTAGATTAAAGGCATTCACAACATCACATGGCCTAACTTTTATCTGAATAAATTAAAAATCATATTTATAAAGTCTGATAGTCTTGAGCTATATGATAAAATTAAATCTTTATTTTCACAAACATAAAAACATTGTAGGGCTGGGGAGATGTCCCTCTGGCAAAAAGCACTAGTTGTACAAGCCTGATGACCCAAGTTTGACTCCTTGAAACTGGATGTGGATGTGGTGGAGCATCTGTAATTCTAACAATTCTTACAGTGAGATTGAGAGGTGGAGACAGAGGAGTCACCAGCTGTCCTGGGGGTCAGCACTGCAGGGTAAACAAGGCAGAAGGCAAAAACTGACTCCAGAAGTTGTCTGCCAGACCAGTGTGCACACACATACTCCCACAGGCATTTTTTATAAACTCTGGGGGCTGGAGATGCGTTCACAGTTAGAGCACCAACTGCTCTTGCAGGAGACCTGGGGTTCGATCCCCAGCACCCACATGGCGGCTGAAACCGTCCTTTAACTCCAGTTCCAGGGAAATCCAACACCCTCTTCTGACCTCTGCAGCAGTATATGACACAGGTGCACAAACTACATGCAGACATTACATTCATACACATAAAAAATAAATAAATTTTAATAAATTTAAAAAATTATATATTTTAAAAAACTAAAAAAAAACTTTTTTTTTTTCCCTTTTGAAACAGGGTCTCCCTGTAGTCCCAGATGTCCTGGAAATCACTCTATAGACCAGGCTGGCCTTGAACTCACAAAGATCCACCTGCCTCTTGCTCCCAGTGCTAGGATTAAAGCGTGTGCCACCACACCTGGCTATATTAACTGAATTTTAAAACACAATATGATAAAAACAGCACTAGGTAGCTACTAGAAATGACAAATTACAAAAAAATGGAAATATCAAATGTTCTCAAGGTTTTGGAGCTATTTGAACTCTGAGACGCTTGTGTTGGGAACATATAACAGGTTATTGCCATTTTGGTTTTGGGGGTTTTTTTTTTTGGTCTTTTCAAGACAGGGCTCCCTATAGGCCCCAAACTGTCCTGGAACTCGCTTCGTAGACCAGGCTAGCCTTGAAACTCACAAAGATCCGCCTGCCTCTGCCTCCTAAGTGCTAGGATTAAAGCGTGCGCCACCACACCCCAGCGAAAACTCATAATTTTTATATTCTACAAGAAAATCTGTCTATTCTGCAGATGGATAATACTACAGAAATTCCAGGCTATGTCATATTTCTGGCACTGCCATTTATCTAACCTTTTGACCTTTACCGAATACTTAAGTCCCTAAATCTGTGAATGGTATATGGTAATTTATTACACAAGTCTCCATATATGTGTGTGTGTGTATCCTAAATCTTTTATAATAAGTGGGATTAAAGAAAAGAAAGAGCCGGGTGTCATGGCATATGCCTTTAGTCCCAGCACTCCGGAGGCAGAGGGCAGAGGCAGGCAATCTCTGAGTTCAAGGCCAGCCTGGTCTACATAGGGCGCTCTAGGCCATCTGGGATTAAAGGGAGACCCTGTCTCAAAAAAAAAAAAAAAAAAAAAAAAAAGAAAAGAAAAGAAAGGCTCAGCTTCTTTTCATTCATAATCTCTTTTTATTATTCTATTGTACAAATAAGTAAACTGAAGTTAGGGAGATCTGTCTCAAAAAGACTGAAAATGATAGATAGATAGATAGATAGATAGATAGATAGATAGATAGATGGATGAGAGATGATAGATAGATACTTAAAAAGTAGCAATAGGGGATGGAGAGATGGCTTAATGGTTAAGAGCGCCAACTGCTCTTGCAGAGGACCCGGGTTTGATCCCCAGCACCCACAGGGCGGCTGAGAACGGTCCTTAATTCCAGTTCCAGGGGAATCCGATGCCCTCTTCTGACCTCCGAGGCACTGCATGGCACGGGTGCACAAACCTACATGCAGACAGTACATTCATACACATAAAAAAAAAAAAAAATAGGGGCTGTGAGAGATGGCCTAGCAGTTTAATAGCGCCAACTACTCTTTGCAGAGGACCTGGTTCGATCCCCAGCACCCACATGCGGCGGAACTGTCTGTAACTCCAATTCCAGGCGAACTCACGATCCAGGGAATCTGACGCCCTCTTCTGACCATCCGGAGATCATTGCATGACACGGGTGCACAAACCTACACACAGACAATACATTCAACACATAAAAAATAAATAAATAAAATAAATAAATAAATAAATAAATAACATAAAATAAAATTTAAAAATAATATAAAATAAAATAAAATAAATTAAAAAAAACAAAAGGGTTTGGTGGCACATACCTTTAAATCCCTGCACTGGAAGGCAAAGGCAGGCAAATCTCTCTGAGTTCACGGACAGCCTGGTTTACATAGGGAGTTTCACCCAGCCAGACTAGATAGTGAGACCCCGTTTCAAAAAAAAAAAAAAGGAATAAAGTAAAATTTAAAATACTATTAAATAAGGCCAGGTGTTGTGATGCAGGCCTTTAATCCCAGCACTTGGGAGGCAGAGGCAGGCAGAACTCTGTGAGTTCAAGGCCAGCCTGGTCTACAAGATGAGCTCTAGGCCAGCTGGGACTAAAGGGAGACCCTGTCTCAAAAATTAAAAAAAAAAAAATAGTATTAAATAAATTTATAACTGCAAACATTTTCTTGCAAACTTTCTATTCATGTCTTTTTTTTTTTTGTCTTTTTGAGACAGGGTCTTCCTGCAGCCCCAGCTGTCCTGGAACTCATTATGTAGACCAGGCTGGCCTTGAACTCACAGAGATCCACCTGCCTCTGACTCCTGAGTGTGGGGATTAAAGGCAAACACAACCATACATGGCTTCATGTCTAATTTTATAGATATCTTCAGATTTCCCAAGAACTTGACAATTAGGAAATAATATATAAAATAATGTTCTTGGGAAATCTTCAGATTTCTTTTATTAAACTAATATTCCAGACATATGGATGTAATTTTGTATTGTAACCAAGCCACAAAAAGTCCACATTTATGATATATGAGAAAATATCAGTTGTGTGAATCTCAATACTCTTTTTTAAAGCAATGCTTAGTCAAAGAAAGTCATTAATATTACCATAGATAATAGCAGAAAACCACAGAAACTCCAAACAAAGAAAGGCTGTTCATGTAGCCTAACAGCATAACCATTATGGTTGAAAAAAAACACACAATATTCTTTCTCACATCTGTTTTGTTAATGAGCCAAGAATAAGGCTCTATTGAGTATCCTAGACAACGGAATTAGAAAGTAAGAATGTCTGGTAAATGCTGTTCATCCTAACATTCTGAGACTAAACAAGTCTGAAAAAGATACTGGTTGTAAATAAATTATCTTTTAGTTTTACCTTCCTGAAAATAGAACTATCACTGGCTTTTTTTTCTCCTATACATTGAAAGTAGTTGTTTAAAATAAATGACCTTTTAGAGTCTTACATACTGTAAGAGAATGTTTTCTTAGCTTACTAAAAATACTGACTTTAGTGTCTTTCAGGTAAACTAAGTACCTTGAGGATATAGAAACCAGCACTCAAAATGGTTCAATGTTTGACATACTGACATAGACTTTCCTATATTCCAGCCTTTCCTACATTACAGGCTCTAACAAAACTAGGTTGTCCCAAACCCCTTGTACTAGGATTATTTACCTTTATACCAAGAAGGCTGGGAAAGGACTGAAATGCATGTCGGGTTGGCCTGGGTAGACGCTGAGGGGTTCATGCTGTGAAACCTAAAGTCCTTATGAGATTGTCCAAAACAAACAAACAAAAAACATTATCAGAGCCTGTGGTGGTTTTACCGGTGCTAAGAGTGTCCATGACAGGATCAAGCATACTTTCCTTACTGAAGAACAAAAAATCATTGGAAAAATGTTGAAGGCAGAGTCAGGAAATGAAATAAATATGAAACTTTTTTAAGTAATAAAAATAAAAAAGAATGTAGAAATCAAATGAAACTAGAAATCTATATTATAAAGTAAAGTAGTATTCAACTAGAATCCAACAATATGGCAAGATTTCTCTGAGCTGTGACTTTTGTATAACCAACAGAGAACTCTTCCAAGAAATATCTCCTAACAGGGTCCCAGGCCTCTGTGTGTATTGTCAGGCCAGGCTTATAAAACCAAACAAATATAATGTTCCCAGTGGAAAATATAAACTCTCTCTATCTCTCTCTCCATATATATATATATATATATATAGATAGGTATCTATATTAATATATATTTTTCTAGATTACCAACTTACTACATAAATTTGCCAAGAGCAAAGAGCATCTAGACACATTTTCATTCACTTTAACTGTTTTCCAAAGCACCACTGTTAATGACTGATTAGTATCAAATTTGGTTTTAATAAATAAAGACTGGAGCCAGGCCTGGTGGCATGCACCTTTAATCCCAGCATTCGGGAGGCAGAGGCAGGCGATCTCTGTGAGTTCAAGGCCTTCAAGGCCAGCCTGATCTACATAGCGAGCTCCAGGCCACCTTATAGGGAGACCCTGTCTCAAAAGACCAAAAAAAAAAAAAAAGATTTGGTTATATTCATGGTGAAAGACATTTTTTAAACATCTTCAAGTACGCTAATCAAATTACATTTGAAGTTTTATTTCTTTTTTCCAACTGTTCTTTAAAGTTTTTTTGTGTGTGTCTTTTGAGACAGGGTCTCCCTGTACCCCAGCTGTCCTGGAACTCACCCTGTAGACCAGGCTGGTCTTGACCTCACAAAGATCCGCCTGCCTCTGCCTCCCAAGTGCTAGGATTAAGGCGGGCGCCACCAGGCCCGGCTCTAAAGTCTTTCTTAAGAAGAAAAAAGGGTGAATATAATTAAAGTACATTATATACACATACCAAATTATCACAGTGAAACCTATAAGCTTGCATAATATAAATAAAAATAGGTTGAGAAAAAGAAAAAAAAAAGATGTTTCTTGTCACCTCGGTTCTCCCTAGGGCATTCCATCACTGGTAGAAAAATAAATATAAAAACATAATCAAAAAAATCTTGTATTTTTAAAAGTCAGAGCACCAAATACCAAACTTAAAATAGTGATTCGGGTCAATACAAACAAATTTTAAGTGACAACACAGTAGAAAAGAATCCTTAATACTTCCAGAGTCATACCTACCACACAGAGAGGCAATAAGATTTTTCCTTCAAGACAAAACAAAGTACATGTAAGAAACTTTATATAATAATAAACACTTCCAAAAGTGATACACTGTTTTGAATTCTAAACTGAGAGCCTATTGGCATTCTGAATGCTAGTTATTTTGAATCTGTAACTTTGAGCCTCCTCATTCAAATCTTCCCTTTTGAGACAGGGTCTTAGTAGNCTCCAGGCCACCTTATAGGGAGACCCTGTCTCAAAAAGACCAAAAAAAAAAAAAAAGATTGGTTATATCATGGTGAAAGACATTTTTTAAACATCTTCATTACGCTAATCAAATTACATTTGAAGTTATATTTCTTTTTTCCAACTGTTCTTTAAAGTTTTTTTGTGTGTGTCTTTTTGAGACAGGGTCTCCCTGTAGCCCCAGCTGTCCTGGAACTCACTCTGTAGACCAGGCTGGTCTTGAACTCACAAAGATCCGCCTGCCTCTGCCTCCCAAGTGCTAGGATTAAAGGCGTGCGCCACCATGCCCGGCTCTAAAGTCTTTCTTTAAGAAGAAAAAAGGGTGAATATAATTAAAGTACATTATATACACATACCAAATTATCACAGTGAAACCTATAATCTTGCATAATATAAATAATATTTTAAAAAAGAAAAAAAAAAAGATGTTTCTTGTCACCTCGGTTCTCCCTAGGGCATTCCATCACTGGTAGAAAAATTAAATTCTAAAACAATAATCAAAACAATCTTTTGTATTTTTAAAAGTCATGAGCACCAAATACCAAACTTAAAATAGTGATTTCGGGTCAATACAAACTAAATTTTAAGTGACAACACAGTAGAAAAGAATCCTTAATACTTCCAGAGTCATACCTACCACACAGAGAGGCAATAAGATTTTTCCTTCAAGACAAAACAAAGTACATGTAAGAAACTTTATATAATAATAAACACTTCCAAAAGTGATACACTGTTTTGAATTCTAAACTGAGAGCCTATTGGCATTCTGAATGCTAGTTATTTTGAATCTGTAACTTTGAGCCTCCTCATTCAAATCTTCCCTTTTGAGACAGGGTCTTAGTATATAGCCCAGGCTGTCCTCAAATTCACAGTCCTCTCTTAGCCTTCCAGAGTGCCAGGATTATAGGAGTGCACCAACTCTGAATCCTGTTCTTACTGCCAGTCCAAATGCAAATGAGGAAGCCAGATGGCATGAGGGGGAATTGGTTCTCTTCTTCTACCATATGGGTTCCCAAGACTGCACTCAAGTTATCAGGCTTGGTGAAAAGTGCCTTTACCAATTTAGCCATCTTGCCAGCTTCCTAGTGACTTGAAAATGTTTTTTTCAGCTGGGTGTGGTGATACACACAGCTGAAAAAAATAATAAATAAAAGGAAGGCAGATCTCTGAGTTCAAGGCCAACCTGCTTGACATAGGAGTTCGAAGTCAGCCAGGGCTACACAGTGAGCCCTTCTTTTAAAAAACTAATTTTTTATTAATAAAGAAAGGCAGAGCTCTAAGACAACTATATTCAGAGAAGAATTAAAAGTTTAACTGAGTTAGGCTGGTGTGTGGTAGTACACGTCTTTAATGCCAGCACTTGGGAGGCAGAGACAGGTGGATCTCTGTGAGTTCAAGGCCAGCCTGGTCTACAGAGTGAGTTCCAGGACAGCTGCATGACACATGGTGCATTCCCATGCATGCAGGTAAAATACACACATAAAATATGAATTTTTAAAAAATTTTTAGGCCGGGCATGGTGGCGCACGCCTTTAATCCTAGCACTTGGGAGGCAGAGGCAGGCGGATCTTTGTGAGTTCAAGGCCAGCCTGGTCTATAGAGTGAGTTCCAGGACAGCTGGGGCTACAGAGAGACCCTGTCTCAAAAAGATCAAAAAAAAAAAAAAAAAAAAAGAAGTGGAATTTAAACAAACATTTCCAGGCTGGAGAGATGGCTGAGCAATTAAGAAAACACTGGTGGGGCCGGACATGGTGGTGCACACTTTTAATCCTAGCACTTGGGAGGCAGAGGCAGGCGGATCTTTGTGAGTTCAAAGCCAGCCTGGTCCAGGTTGAGTGAGTTCCAGGACAGCTGGGGCTACAGGGAGACCCTGTCTCGAAAAGACCCAAAAAAAAAAATCCTTCACAAAGGTTCATATGATAGGGAAGAACGAATGTTTCAGTGAGGGATGATTGAGCATGAAATAACTACATTTTTGTATTTAACTTCCTGTAATGTACTACATAAATTTAAGTTTTCTATGTATCCACATAACAAATGGATTATAAAAAATGTATCATGATTTATTTATTTATTTATTTATTTATTTATTATTTTTGTATGTGTATGAGTGTACTGTCTGCATGTAGGTTTGTGCACCTGTGTCATGCATTGCCACAGAGGTCAGAAAAGGGTCTCGGATTCCCCTGGAACTGGAGTTCTCCTGGAATTGGAGTTACAGAAGTTCTTAGCTGCCATGTGGGTGCTGGGGATCGAACCCAGGTCCTCTGCAAGAGCAGTCGGTGCTCTTAACCACTAGGCTATCTCTCCAGCCCCTAAATTTTATTTTTTATGTGTATGAATATACTGTCTGCATGTAGGTCTATGCACCCGTGTCGTGCAATGCTGTGGAGGTCAGAAGAGGGCGTCAGATTCCCCTGGGACTGGAGTCAAAGACTGTTCTCAGCTACCATGTGGGTGCTGGGGATCCAACCCGGGTCCTCTGCAAGAGCAGTCGGCGCTCTTAACCACTAGGCCATCTCTCCAGCCCCATAAGATGATTCTTACACCAGTGTTCTGGTATACACCTTTACTCCCAGCACTCAGGAGTCAGAGGCAGGTGGATGTCTGAGTTGGAGACCAGCCTGATCTACACGGTGAGTTCCACGCCAGCTAGAGCAACATAGTGAGACCTTGTAAATAAATAAATAAATAAATAAATAAATAAGATGAAAAAGATGATTCCTGTGAACCTGAACACAAAAACAAGAAAAGTAAAAAGAAATCTATATTAACCCACCCAAACGAACATTCATCTAAAAAATTTTAAACCAAAATATGTATAGGTCAAATTCTGGACTTAAAACTTGGTTATTTTTCATAATTCTGTTTTCAATTTCACATTCATCATAAGAAATATATAAAAGATGCAGGAAAAATAAAAACTTTATTTATTTATTTATTCATTTATTTTGGTCTTTTTGAGACAGTTTCTCCCAGTGGCCCCAGCTGTCCTGGACTCACTGTGTAGACCAGGTTGGCCTCAAACTCACAGAGATCCACCTGCCTCTACCTCCCATGTGCTGGGATTAAAGGGAGCACCACAACTCCCAGCTAAAACTTCATTTTTGATAATAATAATCTTGACTTCAAATGATAATTTATCAGACAACAGTTAATAACACATAACTGCACTGAAGAACGAACTTCATGTCCAACATGATCATATGTGGATGATAAATCTTAATTATCCCTCTCCCTGGGTGAAGACAGATTAAGTGGTCTATACTTTAGTAACAGAACACCCTCTCAAAGTAAGATTTATTTTGAGTCATACTTAGCTAATTGTATCAGCTGACCATGTAGTTTAATGTCATATCTACTTTCCAAGATGTTGCCAATATACTCAGGCATAGTTTCATGTAAAAAACTCAAAGGCAAGCCAGGCTTGGTGGCCCGTGCCTTTAATTCCAGCACTCGGGAGGCAGAGGTAGGCAGATCTCTGTGAGTTCAAGGCTAGCCTGGTCTACAGAGAGAGCTCCAGGACAGCTGGTACTAAAAGGGAGACCCTGTCTCAAAAATACCAAAAAAAAGAAGGAAAAAAAAAAAACCCTACTTAAATTTTTGGAAATATTAATCCATAAGTTTTTTTTATTTATTTTTTAAGGGATTCTACAATATAAGGCACCAGATCTTGTATTCTACCAATAGAAGATCTGTTTTCAGACACATTCACGTTGCCAGTTTTGCCACAATTAGGTAAGTTTTGGTGCTACTCTCCACAGATGATGGATACCATTTGCCATCTTGTTTTCCGGGACATATTATCCAAAGTTTTAGTGGGATGATTAATATTTAACTTTCGTATTTAATTTCCCAGGCTTGATAACAGTGTAGTTAGGTAAAAACCACTGTTAGCTCCAAAACATCAGGTCTAGTAAAGTAAGAATAATATAGAGTAGAAAATTTAAAAACACAGCAAGGCAGTTCTGGAAATACATAAATTGATAGTAAGTACCTAAAAGGTCACAATCTAAACAAACTTTTTAAGAATAATATTGGGGGGGGGGGGTTAGAAAATGGCGAGACAACAGGTACACGGCTGCGGCGGCGCAGGGCCGGGGGGTGGCACAGCGCATTTATGCCTAGCACTCTGGACGGCAGAGGCAGGCGGATACTTTGTGAGTTCACAAGGTCCAGCTTATTCACAAGCAGTTCCAGGCAGCTGGGCTACAGGGAGACCCTGTCTCAAAAGACCAAGACAAAAAAAGAAAAAAAAAAAAAAAGAAAAGAAAAGAAAAAGAGGAAATAAAGCAAACTGGAGTAACCACGAAGAAAAAATGATAGAGTAGAAAAAATTCCATTTATAAAGGAAGTCCCTTTTTGACCATTTGACAACAACATTTCTTTAACCTGTTTTCAAAAACTGTCTTTATGTCATGAGCTTTTTTTACATACATTTTTCTTTTTAATATTTTTATTATTTTTTTATGTGTATAGTGTGCGCTGCTTGCAGTGTTAGATTGGGTGCACCCGTTGGTCATGCAAGCCTCGGTAGGTTCAAGACCAGAGGGCGTTTTGGACTGCCCCTGGACTGGAGTCCAAAGGAGGTTTCCGGCCGCAAAGGGGTACTGGGGACTTGAACTGGGTCCATCTGCAAGCCGTCGGTGCTTGCTCTAGCGGCTGAGCCATGCTCTCCAGCCCCTCATTTTTCTTTATGTAAGAACCTCTCAAATGAGCAAAATATAAAATTCAGCTCCTTGTTAAACCAAAAGAGTAAGACAATTCCCCAAATATACTAAAATGTTTAACTCGGAGGCAGAGGCAAGGCGGATCTTTGAGTTCAAGGCCAGCCTGGGTCTACAGAGCGAATCCCAGGACAGCTGGGGGCTGACAGGAGACCCCATCTCCAAAAAAGACCCCCCAAAAAGTATATATTACAAATCCTTCTCTAGAGAGACTTTCACTTACGTACAAGGGGATTCCATTTGGTAAGCCAAACTGTTATATAAGAACACCTATTTTATAAGTCACATTATTTTAGAACCACCCCGAATAATTTTTTTATTTTAGAAAAGTACGTCCATGTTGCATTCTCTTCCACAAGACTGCCAAGAGACAAAACTATTTCCCAAAATTCCGAATTTCCAGGCATAAGACATTGGCTAGGGAATATAAGAGCTAAAAAAAAATAGGGGCTGTGGCCATCAGTTTTAAGGTCTAACCTTACCACATTCCAGTGGTCCAGGGAGACCGGGCATTTCCAAGCTCTAGAAACTGCATCCCATGCAGTCAGTCACAAACACTGGACTAGGGATGGAAGCAATGCCCTAGTTGCTCTAACGGTTCAAACAATCAGATCCACGACCTCTGGACATCTCACAACTACTTTAAGAAGCCCGGGCAGGAGATAGGAGTGGCTGAGCGCCCAGACTCCACCGGGACAGGAAACCCGGGCTGCGGGGAGCCGGCCGGCAGGGCCGGAAACCCCGCGACTCCCTCGCGGTGCGCCCCGGGAGCACCTAGGGCAGAGGACAGAGGATGCTCCAGGGACCGGGAAGGGGGGCCCACCCCCACCGCACCTTGCCCAGCCCTGACAGACCCGCCTACACCTGCGGAGCCGATTTCCATTCGGACCTGTGGGGGAGGGCTTGGAGCGAGAACAGCGTCCGCCGCTCACAGCGCCGGCGACGGGGGCCCGAGGAGGGCGAAACTCGTGGCCGCTGCGCTCTGACAGCTGCCCGCCCACAGCCCGCGGTTAGGCGGAGACCCGCGCGAGCGAGGATAGGGTCCCGGTCCGGAACCCGCGTCGTCACAGCAGCTGACGCGCGAACCGCTCCCTCAGGACCGCCGCTGCTGCCGCTCTCGCCCCGCCGCTCCCGGAAGCCCGCCGGCGTCAGTTCCGCTGCCCCGCTCGCCCCGCGTCCGCACCGAGCCTCCGAGCCCGAGCACTCTGGGGGCGACGTCGGTGAGGGCGGGCGCGGCCAGCGCAGAGGACGCCGGGGAGGGGGTGGGCCGGGCCGGGGCGGAGCGGGGGACGCGCGCGGGGAGGCTGTGCCGGCCAGAGACAGCCCCGGGGGCCGGCCTGTGACCGCTGCCCTAGGCGGGCTCGCGGCCCTGGATCACCTGAGCGGCGGTCTACCTGGNAAAAAAAAAAAAAAAAAAAAAAAAAAGAAAAGAAAAGAAAAAGAAAAAGAAAATGGAGTACACGAAGAAAAAATGATAGAAGTAGAGAAAATTCCATTTAATAAAGGAAGTCCCTTTTTGTACCCATTTGACAATTATCTTTAACCTGTTCAAAAACTTCTTTATGTCACTGAGATTTTTTTACATACATTTTTCTTTTTTTAATATTTTTATTTATTTTTTTATGTGTATTAGTGTGCTGTCTGCACGTAGATTGGTGCACCCGTGTCATGCAATGCCTCGGAGGTCAGAAGAGGGCGTTGGACTCCCCTGGAACTGTAGTCAAAGACGGTTCCTGGCCGCCAAGTGGGTACTGGGGATTGAACCTGGGTCCTCTGCAAGCAGTCGGTGCTCTCAGCGGCTGAGCCATCTCTCCAGCCCCTACATTTTTCTTATATGTAAGAACCTCTCAAATGAGCAAAATATAAAATTCAGCTCCTTGTTAAACCAAAAGAGTAAGACAATTCCCCAAATATACTAAAATGTAACTCGGGAGGCAGAGGCAGGCGGATCTTTGTGAGTTCAAGGCCAGCCTGGTCTACAGGGCGAATTCCAGGACAGCTGGGGCTACAGGGAGACCCCATCTCAAAAAGACCCCCCAAAAAAGTATAAATTACAATCTTCTGGCCGAAGAGAACTTTCACCTTTAACGTACAAGGAGGATCATTTGGTAAGCAAACTGTTATATAACACCTATTTTATGTCAATTATTTTAGACCCACCGAATAATTTTTTTAAGAAAAGTACTGTCCATGTTGCATTCTCTTCCACAAGACTGCCAAGAGACAAAACTATTTCCCAAAATTCCGAATTTCCAGGCATAAGACATTGGCTAGGGAATAAAGCATGCTAAAAAAAAATACTGTCATCACTTTTAAGGTCTACCTTACCACATTCCAGTGGTCCAGGGAGACCGGGCATTTCCAAGCTCTAGAAACTGCATCCCATGCAGTCAGTCACAAACACTGGACTAGGGATGGAAGCAATGCCCTAGTTGCTCTAACGGTTCAAACAATCAGATCCACGACCTCTGGACATCTCACAACTACTTTAAGAAGCAGGGCAGGGAGATAGATGGCTGAGCGCCCAGACTCCACGGGACACGGAACCCGGGCTGCGGGGAGCCGGCCGGCAGGGCCGGAAACCCCGCGACTCCCTCGCGGTGCGCCCCGGGAGCACCTAGGGCAGAGGACAGAGGATGCTCCAGGGACCGGGAAGGGGGGCCCACCCCACCGCACCTGCCCAGCCCTGCAGCCCGCCTCACCTGCGGAGCCGATTTCCATTCATGGATCTGTGGGGAGGGCTTGGAGCGAGAACAGCGTCCGCCGCTCAAGCGACCGGCGACGGGGGCCGAGGAGGGCGAACTCGTGGCCGCTGCGCTCTGACAGCTGCCCGCCCACAGCCCGCGGTTAGGCGGAGACCCGCGCGAGCGAGGATAGGGTCCCGGTCCGGAACCCGCGTCGTCACAGCAGCTGACGCGCGAACCGCTCCCTCAGGACCGCCGCTGCTGCCGCTCTCGCCCCGCCGCTCCCGGAAGCCCGCCGGCGTCAGTTCCGCTGCCCCGCTCGCCCCGCGTCCGCACCGAGCCTCCGAGCCCGAGCACTCTGGGGGCGACGTCGGTGAGGGCGGGCGCGGCCAGCGCAGAGGACGCCGGGGAGGGGGTGGGCCGGGCCGGGGCGGAGCGGGGGACGCGCGCGGGGAGGCTGTGCCGGCCAGAGACAGCCCCGGGGGCCGGCCTGTGACCGCTGCCCTAGGCGGGCTCGCGGCCCTGGATCACCTGAGCGGCGGTCTACCTGGGGATGCCACCCTCCCTCCTGCTTCTGCCGGTGCCGGATTTGGCCCTCTGAAGCGGCAGTCGGGTGACCACCGCGAAAGACCATGCCAAGCCCTTAGGGTTGATTGAACACTCGTTTTTGGAGATGGAAAATGTACAGGACAGTTTGAAAATAGATGACTGAGAAGCAGGTCGTGTGGAAATAGTTCCTTGTTTAAATACTCGCCTCAGGGCTGGAGAAATGGCTCAGTAGTTAAGAGCACTGGCTCACACATCCACTGTTCTGCAGAAGACCTGAGTTTGAGGCCGGGCGTGGTGGCGCACGCCTTTAATGTTGGTCTACAGAGTGAGTCCAGGACAGCTGGACTACAGGGAGACCTGTCTTGAAAAGACCAAAAAAAAAAAAAAAAAAGAAGACCTGAGTTTGAGTCCCAGCACCCATATGGCGGCTAACAACCATCTGTAACTTCAGTTCTAGGGGAATCCGACGCCCTCTTCAGACTTCCGCGGGCATTGCATTACACCGGTGCATTTACATACATGCAGGAAGTAAACACCTGTGTATTTACATACATGCAGGAAGTGCACCATCCCTGCTAATCTTTCCCAGGTAACCTTCCAATGACTCATCTACTGATTAGAAAGTGAACTTTATAAGGAAACTAGATCCAGACCATTATCAAAGAAACAGTACATCCTTAAAAAAAAAAAAAAAAAACTTCCTGAGGGCTGGAGAGATGGCCTAGCGGTTAAGAGCGCTGACTGCTCTTGCAGAGGACCCGGGTTCGATCCCCAGCACCCACATGGCGGCTGAGAACAGTCTGTAACTCCAATTCCAGGGGAATCTGGGACCCTCTTCTGACCTCCGTGGCATTGCACGAAACGGGTGCACAGACCTACATGCAGGCAGTATACTCATACACATACAAAAATAAAATTCTAAAAAGTTAAAAATAAATAAATGGAGGGACTCTCAGCCATATCTGACCCCTCATTTTCTTCTTTACAGCTGTACCTGTGGACTAAAAATATTCTTCCAATTTTAAAATATAAAATTAAATCACCAGGTGAAACAGCTTCTCTTAATCATTTTGGTAAAGGAGTCTGAGTAAATCTCAAACTTGTGCAGGGGCCTACGAAACCCTCTAACTCTTGATACTGGAACTACCTAAATGAATATAAGCTTATTGAGCTTCCTCCAGAAGACAAAATATGGTGACATATATTTTGAACCCTTTAACAAGATTCAGGCTCTCAGATTCAATCAAATTCAACAAATTAGCTCTGATGCATTCCTACTCCTATTTAGGGCCCATGTAAAATGAAAGGCTCATGAATTAAAATATCAAGAAGTATTGAAGGCAAAACAGCCTTTAAGATTTTTCTCACGCCGGGCATGGTGGCGCACGCCTTTAATCCTAGCACTTGGGAGGCAGAGGCAGGCGGATCTCTGTGAGTTCAAGGCCAGCCTGGTCTACAGAGCAAGTTCCAGGACAGCTGGATCTACAGGGAGACCCTGTCTCAAAAAGACAAAAAAAAAAAAAGGATTTTTCTCAAGGCAAAGCAGGTATGAGATTTTCTTCTGACCAAATACTATTTGGGGCAATTTCTTTTTTTTTTTTTGGTCTTTTCGAGACAGGGTCTCCCTGTAGCCCCAGCTGTCCTGGAACTCACTCTGTAGATCAGGCTGGCCTTGAACTCACAGAGATCCGCCTGCCTCTGCCTCCCAAGTGCTAGGATTAAAGGCGTGCGCCACCACGCCCGGCAATTTTTTTTTTGGGGGGGGGGCAATTTATTTTCAACTGAGTCTAATCGTCTTACAAACAACAAAGTTTTGCGGTTGTTTTGTCTTTTTTTGAGGCAGGGTTTCACTATGTACCCCTGGTTGGCCTGGAAATCACAGAGATCCAGCTACTTCTGCCTTCCCAGGGCCAGGATTAAAGGATTATCATGCCACCATGCCCAGCCAAGTTTTGTGTACCATGTTAACTGCCACAGCCTCCAGTGCCCAGAACAATGCCTACTGCTGGCATGTAAGAACACATTAACTGATGGTTGGATAAATGGATGAATAGAATAAATAAATGGGTTTTTCAAGGCTAGGGCTCAGAAAGGAGTCTAAAACTCTAGCCTTAGACGCTGATGGTACTGATTGTTCTCCAAACTATAAAATAGTACAGAACTAAGAACCGAGTACTTGACCAGCCACCAGATGGATGATGCAAATTTTTTTTAGCTCTCATGCAAAAAGCATGAACTGGAAGGTAATAATTTTGTTCTTCAAAATGAAAAAGGCAAGCTGTGGATTGGGAAAAATTACTTATATAGTATGTACTCAACACAAGAACTTATTTATAGAATTCATAAACAATTTTTTAAACATTTTTAAAAATCTTATCATTTTTATGTGTATGAATGTACTGTCTGCTTGTAGGTTTGTACACCCGTGTCGTACAGTGCCTCGGAGGTCAGAAGAGGGTATTGGATTCCCCTGGAACTGGAGTTAAAGACGGTTCTCAGCCACCATGTGGGTGCTGGGGATTGAACCCAGGTCCCCCTGCAAGAGCAGTTGGCGCTCTTAACCGCTAGGCCATCTCTCCAGCCCCATAAACAATTTTATAACTCAATAAAACAACACAATTTAAAAAAGGAATGAAAAGCTGAACAAGTTATTAAACATATCAGATAAGCCGGGTGTGGTGGCACACGCCTTTAATCCTAGCACTTGGGAGGCAGAGGCAGGCGGATCTTTGTGAGTTCAAGGCTAGCCTGGTCTACAGAATGAGTTCCAGGACAGCTGAGGCTACAGGGAGACCCTGTCTCGAAAAGACAAAAAAAAAAAGATCAGATAGCAAATATGTGAATAGATGACACCACTAGCCACTAGAGAAAAGTTCAGTGAGATACTAAACACTAAGTGCACTCAAAAAAGATATGGTGTTTGGCTACCTACTTTAACAGATGGCAAGACCAAGGGACTAAATGTGTTCATCTTCTTCCTAGGTGCCACTCTTACTACCCCTGAGATGTCTATACTCTTTTTATTTTTATTTTTTTATTAATTTTATTTATGTATGTGTATGAATGTACTGTCTGCATGCAAGTTTGTGCACCCATGTCGTGCAGTGCCGCGGAGGTCAGAAGAGGATGTCAGATTTCCCTGGAACTGGAGTTCTCCTGGAATTGGAGTTTCAGACGGCTCTCGGCCACCATGTGGGTGCTGGGGATCGAACCCGGGTCCTCTGCAAGAGCGGTCGGCGCTCCTAACCGCTAGGCCATCTCTCCATCCCCATGAGATGTCTATACTCTTACTTCGTATTAGATAAGAAAATGCTACTGTGCAGACAGAACACTCATACACATAAAAAATAATAAATAAATAAAAAAGAAAATGCCACTGGAAAATAATGGTGCCTACCAGTAGTTTCTGCAATACTGCCTTGGCACATGCAGTAAGCACAATGTAAAACATGATTTTTTTTTTTTTTTTTTTGGTCTTTTCTAGACAGGGTCTCCCTGTAGCCCCAGGTGTCCTGAAACTCACTCTGTTGACCAGGCTGGCCTTGAACTCACAAAGATCCGCCTGCCTCTGCCTCCCTAGTGCTAGGATTAAAGGCGTGCACTACCACGCCCGGCAAAACATGGGCTTTAGGGACACACAAAGCCAAGACAAAAGGCCCTCTGCTACTCAGTGTGAGCCAAAGCACCTAGGTAGATTAGATCCTGGTTCTAATTAGTAGTTATACATAACCCTCTTGGTCTAAGGATTCAAGGGTAACTCCTAGTTAATTTTATCCATTTATAATTGATCATCTTACTTGCTTTGCCAATTACAGAAGAGCCATTTTCAGCAAATGAGACATGAAGCTTGAACTGCTAGGGCTTCTAGGGCAAGACTTCCCTGTTTTAGGATAAAACACTGGAAAAAAATAGTTTTGGGCTGGAGAGATGGCCTAGCAGTTAAGAGCGCTGACTGCTTTTGCAGAGGACCTGGGTTCGATCCCCAGCACCCACATGGCAGCTGAGAACCGTCTTTAACTCCAGTTCCAGGGGAATCTGACACCCTCTTTGGACCTCCGTGGCATTGCACAACAGGCGTGCACAAACCTACATGCAGACAGTACATTCATACACATAAAAAATAAAGTTAAAATAACTTATAAAAAAAAAAAGAAAAAATAAAAGGTTCTTCTGGTAGAAATTTTTTGCCACCATTTCCTTCCTGGAATTACAGTAGCCATCTTGGCTACTTGGCTACTGTTCTTTGGTGTTATCATTTAGCCATTTGACATTTGACCACCCTTAAGACTACTAAATTGGAACTTCCTGTTATGTAAAAAGATGTTTCCTATGTAAGGAATTCAATCACAGTTTTATAATCTGCAATTGAAGGTAATTGATAAACATGATCACTATGAACAAGCAGTTATAGAACAGAAACTATATAAAAACATTGTCAAGTACTGATGGTTTGTTTGGGCTTTCCAAGGAGGAGCCTTCAAACATGACATCTTTCAGCCTAATTAAAAAAAAAAAAGAAAGAAAAGAAAAGAGAGCCAGGCGTGGGGGCGCACGCCTTTAATCCTAGCACTTGGGAGGCAGAGGCAGATGGATCTTTGTGAGTTCAAGGCCAGCCTGGTCTACAGAGCGAGTTCCGGGACAGCTGGGGCTACAGGGAGACCCTGTCTCGAAAACACCAAAAAAAAAAAAAAAAAAGCTGAAGATGCTAAAGGATATACATGGCATGCACATATGCATATTTTGGAGTGATGCAGAGTAGAAGGAATAACAACAACAACAAAAACTGGGTCAAAGAACTGACTGAAATGGTGAATTGCTCAAAACAGTAAACTGCATCGAGAATTTTAAGACACTGAGAAAAAGATTGAAAAACATGTTTGGCAGAATGCATGAGCTCTCGTGGAGTGGGGGGCAAGGGGGGGGAATGGGTCTAGATTTGATTGGGGAATGTTGTATGAAATGCACAACGCTTCAATAAAAAAAATGGCTTTAAAAAATAAAGATTACTACTTAAAATTAAAAAGAAAAAACATTGTCAAATACTTCAAAGTACCCTAGCCCCTCCTTTTGCAGCTCATTCCCATTAAAACTGGAAAGACCTTTCCCAAAACCTCAATGGTTCTATTTCTATCTCTTAAGAGGAAAGCTACCTACTTTTGGAAGCTGAGAGCTCAGGTCAGTCATGGTGGTACACGCCTTTAATCCCAGCACTCAAGAGGCAGAGGTAGATGGATCTCTGTGAACTCAAGGCCAGCCTGGTCTACATAGTTCCAGGACAGCTGGGGCTACAGGGAGACCCTGTCTCAAAAAGACAAAAAAAGTGCCCAAAGCTTCCCTGGAAAGGCCCCCAAAACACACAGCAAGGTGGTAGTAAGGAAGCTATAATCTAAAACAAATGATAGTATATTCCTACAGGATAAGCTACAAAGGACTAAAAAGCCTTACTATTGTTTCCAAGGAAAGGCAGTTGTGGTTTGTAAGTGGGGAACTTCCAAATGTACCTCATTTCTCAACAATCCCACTTTAACCCTTCCTGACATGGCTAATATGCCAGATTACTTCTGTTATGTTCAGTGTCTATCTTTCCAAGCCTGCCAGCCTTCCTCAGTCTATAGCCAAAAGAAGCATGTCTGGAAAGTGAGAAACAATTGAATACCCAATGCAACATTGTTTTCCACTGAAGCAATACAGGCAGCAGCATGACAAGTGGCCAAGACTCAGAACTTCTAACTTGTCTTTAGCCACCAAACCCTAACTGCCATAAGATCCTCAAGTTCAAGCCAAGAGACGTCCAACAATACTTGCTTGCCTCAAGACACCTGCTCAGGCTTATTTTGCTAATTAATAAGGCAAAGGGAGAGCTGTTCAACCATTGCTAAAAAGAGATATCTAGGGGAAGATAAATAAGCCTTTGAACACCTTAAAATATTAAAGCCCGGCGTAGTGGTAAACACCTTAAATGCCAGCACTCAGGAGGCAGAGATAGGCAGATCTCTGTGAGTTCAAGGGCAGCCTGGTCTACATAGCAAGCTCCAGGACAGCTGTGACTAAAGGGAGACCCTGTCTCAAAAAGACCAAAATAGGGCTGTGGGGATAGCGCGGCCGTTAAAGGCTGAAGCTAAGAACCACACACACGCACACACACAAAAAGACCAAAATAAAATAATAATAATAATAATAATAATAATAATAATAATAAGCCTTTGATCAAAACCTGGTCCTCTAGGACAGTCCAGGCCAGTTTCTATGAGAAAAAAACAGGAGCTAAACCCTGAAGTCTTTATAGAAAGAAAAAAACTTTATTTCTGTCTTAAGGTCATAAATTTGTCTTATTTTAGCAGGGAAATTTTTGTTCAAGTTCAACCAATCTCCCTTAACCTTCACAGCTAGCGAAGGATCTTGGGTCTAGGTGGCTACAATACCAAGAAATTCTGATAGGTGGTGACCACAGAGTTGGCTTTATAATTTGAAAAGTCATAACACTCAGCCTCCAGAGAATTACTATTATATACACACTGGCTGCCAGTTGTGACTTCTCACTGGGCTCTCTGCCAAAACCCTTCTCTGAACCATCTTCCCCCAGTATACAGAAATCACAATGCTCTAATAGTACCAGAGATGGCAGAACTTACATGCCCAACACCTGTGCCACCAGTTTAAGGTACAAAACCCAACTACAGTTGGGATGAAAGTACAAAAAGATCGGAGCTGGAGAGATGGCCTAGCGATTAAAAGTGCTGACTGCTCTTGCAGAGGACCCGGGTTCGATCCCCAGCACCCACATGGCGGCTGAGAACTGTCTGTAACTCCGATTCCAGAACTCCAGTTCCAGGGGAATCCGACACCCTCTTCTGACCTCCGCGGCACTGCACGACACGGGTGCACAAACCTACATGCAGACAGTACATTCATACACATAAATAAATAAGTAAAATTAAAAAAAAGAAGAAACAATTAAAAAAAGAAAGTACAAAAAGATGACAACCTTTCCTTCTCTGCTAACTGAAGATGCTTACCTGAAGATTCAGTAACGTTGTTTTGGCTTACCTGAAGGTTCAAGATTGCTGGATCCATCCTGTGTACTCAGCATCATTTCTTTTTTTTTGTATGTGTATGAGTGTACTGTCTGCATGTATGTTTGTGCACCCCTGTCATGCAATGCCTTGGAGGTCAGAAGAGGGTGTCAGACTCCCCTGGAACTGGAGTTAAAGACGGTTCTCAACCGCCATGTGGTGCTGGGGATCAAACCCCGGTCCTCTGCAAGAGCAGTCTGCGCTCTTAACCGCTAGGCCATCTTTCCAGCCCCTCAGCATCATTTCTAGACACATCACCCCCAACCCCAATCATGAACCATAGGTCTCATTTTACCCATTCTCAAATATTGCTCCTGAGGTATAACTAGTGTCCTAAGACGACAAATGAATAAAATGTAGCTTCTGTTCCTAGGAGTTCACAGCCCCTGGGGAAGGTAAGTCATCACAATGAATACAGCAAGCTAGGTGCTATCTAGGTGCTAGTAGCACATCATCCATATGAAACTGGTTAGGAACAACCATTTAGGTTTATTAGGTTTTGTGTGTGGTTTTTTAATCTTCTAAGAACTGATGAATAACTGGAAGTCCCAATCTTTCATCTTTTTTCTAATAATAATTTCTGAGAACTACTACAGAAGTTATACTCTTCAAGATTCCAGACAAGATAGGGAGTAAGATGGTGAAATGAATGGGGGGGGGGGACAAGGGGAAGGATCCCCGCTCTGTAACATTTCATGTTATTTCTTGGCAAATTTTTCTCCCACCTCATTGGCAAATTTTTCTCCCACCTCATTGAACCATACAAAAATAAAATGTTACCAATTTACCCAGTAGTGATTTGATTGTCACCTTGAGTTCCACCTCCTCTTTCCTTCTACCTCAGAATATACACATATGCACTAGATTTAACCTTTCTAGGTGTCATGCTTATGCCTATGGGTTTGTTTTTTTTTTAATGTGTATGAGTGTACTGTCTGCATGTAGGTTAGTGCACCTGTGTCGTGCAGTGCAGCAGAAGAGGGTGTCGGATTCCCCTGGAACTGGAGTTAAAGACGGTTCTTAGCCGCCATGTGGTGCTGGCGATCGAATCCTGGTCCTCTGCAAGAGCAGTCTGCACTCCTAACCGCTGAGCCATCTCTCCAGCTCCATGCCTATGGTTTTATACCAGTATAACTCCAATATTTTTAGTTACAGGTTTTATATTTTCCCTGAGCACAAAAACTGAGTTTACTGGAAACATATATAAATATCTTTATTATATATATATATATATATATATATATTATATATATATTATATAGTGTATCTTTTTTGGGGGGGTCTTTTTGAAATGGGGTCCTCCTGTAGCCCCCAGCTGTCCTGGAAACTACATCGACCAGCTGGCCTTGAACTCACAGAGATCCCCTGCCTCTGCTCCCCGAGAGCTAGCATTTAAGCATGCATCACCACGCCCAGCTTTAATATTTTAAATATTTTTTATTTTTTATGTATATGAGTATATTGCCTGCATGTGTGTTAAATGCACCCACATTGTGCAATGCCTACGGAGGTCAGAAGGCATTGGGTTGGGCGTGGTGGCGTACGCCTTTAATCCTAGCACTTGGAAGGCAGAGAGAGGCAGGCAGATCTCTGTGAGTTCAAGGCCCACCTGGTCTACATGGTGAGAGCTCCAGGCCAGCTGGGACTAAAAGGAGACCCTGTCTCAAAAAGACAAAAAAAATAAATAAATAAATAAAAAAAAAAAAAAAGAGAGAGAGAGAAGGCATTGGATACCCTGGAACTGGAGTTATGAATGGCTGTTAGCTGCCATGTGGGTGCTGGGACTCGAACCCAGGTCCTCTCCAAGAACAGTCACTATTCCTAACCACTGAGCCATCTCTCTAGCCCCTGGAAACTTTAAACTTGCTATACACTGGAACTTCAAAATCCAACTTTAAGGCAGGCATAATGGTATGTGCCTATAATCCCAATACATGAGAAGTAGAGGCAGGGTGACTATGAGCTTGAGGCTAGCTTGGGATACATAATAAAATTCTCAAAGTAGGGCTGGAGCGATGGCCTAGCGGTTAAGAGCGCCGACCGCTCTTGCAGAGGACCCGGGTTCGATCCCCAGCACCCACATGGCGGCCGAGAGCCGTCTGAAACTCCAATTCCAGGAGAACTCCAGTTCCAGGGGAGTCCGACGCCCTCTTCTGACCTCCGCGGCATTGCACGTCACGGGTGCACAGACTTGCATGCAAACAATACATTCATACACATACGGAAATAAATAAAATTAAAAAAAAAATTCTCAAAGTAAATACCTTGCTCTCTGTACACAAGGTTAATTATTTTGCATCACAAGATGTCTTACAGGTCCCATCTCAGTAAGAACATCCAATAAACTGATATTCAAATAAAAGCACGAGCCCTGGACTCCACTATTCTTCTGTCCCCTCAGTCATTGTGTTTTATATTAATTTATCTCCTGCATCTCAATTCTGTCCTGTCTTTTCCATCCTCATAGCCTTGTGCAAGACACTTGTTATTCTTTGTACCAGGGAATTCTGTGGCTAAGGATATCCCTAAGAAACTATAAAGACATCCTGCTTTTCTCATCTTTCAATTGTACCTACCTTCTCAACATGCTGGAAGTCACTGGCATGTTTGTGCAATGAGTACACAAAGACCCTGTGATAAATGATTGCACAAAAATCTATTATCCCATCCCCAAACCTATCACAGACATCATTAATTCCAATAGTTTATTTTTCCTATATGGGGGGAAAAAGAGACCACACTTTAGAAATAAAAGCCACTGTTGTCTTTATAAAACACACAATTGTGCTGCTGCTGCTGTTGCTTGCTTCAGAAGGAACTGTACATTACAGCTGCTGGGATAATTTCACAATGGACTGGACAAGGTACAGCTCAAAGCAGGACACAAACACAAGTCTCAAAGGGAAACAAATGCAAACAAGTACACAGCTGTGCGGGCTCCAGGGACGTCTCCCCATCCATGCTGGACTTCAGAGGGATAAGAGTTTAGAAAATAAAGTGAAACTCAGAGTAGTCACACATGCCCACCACATGGCTGCTAAGGGCAACATCACACCAGTCAGGTTGGACTGTGCACAGGGAAGTCAGTTCATTTCTCCTTATTGCTACACCAGAAGACGCAGTGCATTGGGATACATTATCTTTACTTGAAAAAAATCTTAAGAATTTCCTGTTTCCCTTTTTAAAGAAGGAAATCTGTCTTCCTTACATGATTCTGTTTTGTTTTGAGCCCACTCTCTCCATTCCCTTCTGTGGGCTATCACACGGCAGCCAGAGGTACGAAGTCAGTGGGAGCAGAGCAGGGGAGAGCACCAACCCAGCCTCTCTTGGCTCAGGGAGAAGGCAAATCCCAGTAAGCAGGGAGAAAGAAAGCAAAAAAGAAAAGACATAATCAGAGAATCCCTTTCCCAGTCTGCTTAGAAGGCCAAGTAGAAAAGAGTGCCTTGCATACCCCCGCCATGATCCCTGCCCAAGGAAGGCATCTTAGCTACCATCCTGGGTTGTCCTAAGCCCAGTAAATTAAAAAGAGATACAATTCCCCCAACATAAGTTTCCCAAACTGCCTTTTGGTTTGTTAGAGATGACTCTTCTACCCTGAAAAGGAAATTCCATCCTTCTTTGTGATGTGTGATGGCAGGTCTACAATACTGGCTGAGCAGCTTGCAGACATTCCACGGGCAAGCAGAGCAAACTGTGTCCCTTCACTGTCCATCATGTCACGTGGCATTCGTGTCATCTAGTTAGGAAAAGAAAACTATCCAAACATCTCTGCTCAGCCAGAGAGGAGCCTCAGAGGAGCTACGTAGCAGGTGAGAACTAGAGGGTTTTAGAGTAGTTTCATACTTTTAGGTTAGTTCAGCTGTATTCTAAGCAGAAATTCCCAGCAACAATAGCTCCCTGCTCATCTCGAGTGGCAGCAATAGCACCTCAACCAATGGGTCTCGCTGCACTGATAAAGAGCAGTGCTTCCTGCCCACCTTTTATCCAAACTCTCTATATCCATCCTCTAATGCTCTGATCCTTAATCCAAGCAGTTCAACCCTAGGACATTCTCAGCAAAGAAAGGGCCCAGGTAATGGAAGCACAACTAGAAACAGCAGTGAGGGAAAACAGCCAAGGAATGGACAGATATGGAAACTGCCAGAAGCCCTGCTGATTTCATGCAGTTGAACAGGCCTACTGCTCTGTCCTTGTGTAAGCCCGAGGACAGTCCAACCAAGGGTTACCATTGTCCATGGGGAACAGGATTTTGGTCTTAGGCAGTCAATGAGAAAAGCCCAGCCTTGCCAACTAACAGTGGGATCCATTGTAGACGTGCAGAGAATTCATCACACAGACAGGTGGGCAGTCCACCCAGCCAGCAAGCTGAATGAAGAGAAGAAAGGAAAAAGAAAGCCAGGGAAAGAGAGAAAAGGAAGGGAAAACAGCAGGGGCAGGGTAGGAGACAGATCTAAGGTGAGGCTGGATCCTCCCAGTGCTTCCTTGGAAAGTGGTATGAGACACCACCTAAACCAAATCCAAGCAAGCAGAAGCTTGCTGCCAGCTCCACTTCTCAATGTGCACATACCACCTTTAAAGAAGACGACACCACATGGTCAGTAGTAGTTTCAAGTCTCAAAGAATTTCTTTAAAATCAGTCAGAAGTTATAGCGCCAAAGCTAGTACATCTCTCACAGCTTTGTGTGTGTGTGTGTGTGTGTGTGTGTGTGTGTGTGTGTGTGTATTGGGGGTGGAAGGAGACACACAGATTAAGACAGTCTTCCTATGTAGCCCATGCTGTCCTGGAATTCACTGTGTAGCCCAGGCTAACCCTGAACTTCTAAATCTCCTGCCTCAGCCTGCTGAGTGCCAAGATTATAGATAAGGATCATCATGCCCAGCATTCTCTTGGTTTTCTTTTTCCTTTTTGTCTTTTTGAGACAGGGTCTCCCTGTAGCTCCAGGTGGCCTAGAACTCGCTATGTACACCAGGCGGGCCTTGAACTCAGAGATCCACCTGCCTCTGGCTCCCAGTGCTAGGATTAAAGGTGTGTGCCACCATGCCCAGCTTGCTTTTCTTTTTCTTTTTTCAGGGGGAGGGGGTCTTTTTTGAGACAGGGTCTCTCTTTAGTCCCAGCTAGCAGGGAGCTCGCTATGTAGACCTGCTTCTCTGCCTCCGAGTGCTGGGATTAGAGGAGTGTGCCACCATGCCCGGCTTGCTTTTATTTCTTTTTTTTTTTTTTTTTTTTCTTTTTGAGACAGGGTCTCCCTGTAGCTCCAGCTGTCCTGGAACTCACTCCGTAGACCAGGCTGGCCTCGAACTCACAGAGATCCGCGTGCCTCTGCCTCCCAAGTGCTAGGATTAAAGGCGTGCGCCACCACGCCCGGCATTTATTTATTTCTGTATGTGTATCAATGTATTGTCTGCATGCAAGTTTGTGCACCCGTGTCGTGCAATGCCGCGGAGGTCAGAAGAGGGTGTCGGATTCCCCTGGAACTGGAGTCTCAGACGGTTCTCAGCCGCCATGTGGGTGCTGGGGATTGAACCCGGGTCCTCTGTAAGAGCGATCGGCGCTCTTAACCGCTAGGCCATCTCTCCAGCCCTTGCTTTTATTTCTTAAGTGGCACATACAATACAAACGGTTTTCAGTCCGTATCTTGAAACCCACTGGAGAGAGTGAGGCAAAGAGAAAAGAGGGAACACAAACTTGTTGCTGGGAGTTGTAACAGCCACATGTTCCCTATGGGCATTGGCGAATGCTGGTGAATGACCGGACCCTCTAGGAATAGTACCTTAATCCAAGCCCCCAAAAATACCCAGGTTAAGGGCCCACTGTCCTGAAAGAGCCCCTCCCCAAAGGGTGACACAGTGCAAGTAGACTGGATATGACGGTGATGGACAGGGCAGATGAGTGCTGGCATCACTCTTTAGGCACTTGTGTAAGGAAGGAATGTAGGCTCTCCAGTGAGCTGCCTCCACCCACAGCCCTCCATTCTGTTCTTCAGCTGGGCTTGTGCCCAGAGGGCACTCCATATAGTAGCCAGCAGGAAGAAAGGACAGGAGGAGCTACTGACAGTCCTGCTGCTTTCCCCATAATGAATGCTTGTGCGATGTTCTGTGAACTCACTGGACAATGTAGCCAACAAGAACTGAACCTGGAGTAGATCGTTTGCATAGCAAATCTGGGTCTATACAAGGGCTACCAAAGAGAAGCCTTAACTCTGCAGGCTCGGACCTTCCTTTCTCCTTCCACCTTCCAAGCCTGGGCTAGGTCTAAAATATCATGGCTTCATCACCAGAATCGGCAAACCCAAGCCCAGGCTCCTTGAAAAGAGGAATTTTCACACTGAACTCAAAATTCCCCACCTTAAACAGTAGTGCAAGGAAACAATAAAACAAAAATGCAGTCAAGGAAAGAGGGGGCCTTGCCTCAAGGCCAAGGACAAGGCTGCAGCCCCCTTCTTTCCCAGTCCTTCAAAACAAGGAAGGGGGGTGGAGAGAAACCCATGCCACCCACTCACATGCCCTAGTGGGAAACCAGGAAAAATTCATTTGTGTAAACAGAAGCAATAGGGAGCAGCAAGATTCTCCAGCCTGTCCACAGGACGTGCCAGAATGTGGGTGAGTCACAGGATCAAGGGATAGTTCAGTCCAGAGAGGGAAGATGCTCGTGCAAGAAAAGAGTGCAGGGCAGTGCAGGAGCGGGAGCTTGCAGCGAGAAGGTGTGATCTGCAGAGGAAGGACAGAGAGCAAGCCCCACCTTGGGGACAGAACCACCCACTACTATGCTAGGCCAGAGAACAAGTCAGGTACACAGTTCCTTCTGATGGCTCAATGCTTCTGGGATGTAAACTCATCCAGCATGGGAGGGACTTCCAGATTTTGGCAATAGACTCATTATGGTATAAAAATAATATTTAGTTTTCTGTTTTCGTATTTTAGTCCTAAAGATCTTCTGTTATAAGACACCCCAGTTAAGAAATGTTGAAGAAACACAAGAGACTTGACCATCGGGCAGGGGAAAGTAAAAAATGAGAAATGCTGTGACAGTATCTCTAGACCTGGCGAGAGGAGGCAGGTGGGAAGCCAGGGAGAAGAGGCGGCTACAGGGGAAGGCCGAGGGCCAGTCACCTCAGCAGCTCAGAGACGTGTCGTGTCCAAAAGTGCAAATGTCAATGGATTTGAACCATCTTGAGGTTGTCATCTTTTAAAAGCTCCATGAATATGGAAATTAATTCCTTCAAATGAAAAATAGCTGGCATTCTGGCTGGAGGCTTGCTGGAGTTGGGATATTTCTTTCCTCCTAACCTCCCCTCCCACCCCACCCCACACCACAAAGAAAAGTACAAAAGGTCGCAGCTCTGCAGCATTGCCGTTACAGGGAAGGCACTGGTTACCCACCAGCAGGCGGAAGGAAGACGGGGTCGTGTCACTTCAGAGCCAAGTGCCATAGTGCCTTAAGTGTTTCGAGGGGGCTGGATGTCTGTCAGGAAAGAGGTGTAAAGTGGGGTAGAAAAACATGGAGATAGGAATAAGGGGGTGGGGGGTGGGTAGACTGCAGCTGGGGGAGGAGCAGCCAAAACCATTAGCATTAAAAATCTTCCTACAAACTGGATTCTGAACCCATCAAAACATCTAGTATCCTAAAATATTGATCTGGGTCTGTTTCCATTTTTCTTCTTAAACAAATCTAGACGGTTTCTGATTAAGGCTCCTAAAAATCCCTTCCCTCCTCCCACCCATGTTTTCAAGCCCCTCACTTTCCCATCTACAATATCAAACCCAAGCCTACCAGCTTTTGACCAACCACAGGACTGCAGAGCTGACCTTACCAAGCTGTCAAGCATGAGTCTCTAGCACTGTGAGTCACAAGAGACACCTGTGTGTATGGTGGGCACTAGTGCGGACCCTCTTGGTCCAATGGGGTCAGGGCCAGATGTGACAGATGGGGGGGGGACATGAGGCTGCTATCGGAGACTCTGGCTGATGGTCTGTCTAGCTGGCCCCGTTTCCCGCCATTAACTACTATCCCCTCTGTAGACAGAAACAAGGCCTCCTGCACTCCTCCCTACCCCACCTCCCTCCTTGCTTCCTCCGGATTTGGGCGGTACAGGTCCTGGGGCTTCGAAAGCTTTCTTCTATCCAGTGAGGTAACAGCGTTCTGCCTTCAAGCGAAGTACATGGTACGCAGAGTATCCTGGTGAACCTGCACAGCTTTGGCCAGGGCCTGGGGGTCCCGCCCATTGCTCTGTCCAGATATGTGGCTCCCCTCTCCACTGAAAAGGAAAAAATAATTAAAAATGCTTCTTGGTGAACTGACCTGCTGCTAATGCCCTCACCTATCCCTGCAGTACCAAGTCCCATATCAAATTAAGAAAAAAAATCCCAAACCAGATTCGGGCAGAGGAGCCCAAGTCCACTGAGCTGGATGACATCTACTCCCTCTAACAAAGGACGGCTGAAAGGTCCAGCACAGGAGGCAGAAGCAAAAAAGCAGCAGCCTGATCCCAGCTTTACCTGTCATGCTCCTTGTCTACTAGGTGGTACCGTGCCCGGAAAGCCACCAAGCGGGCATAGTAGGCAGGTGCTGGGATAGAGACAGAACGTGTGCACCGCACGTAAGTGTGGCACAGCTGGTATGTCAAGATCTGGAGTTCATCTGCTGTGAAACGGTTGTCATCCCAGAGGACATAGTAATGGGATGGTCGGCTGGTGCCCTAGGAAGACAAAAAGGTAAGAAGCATCTAGCTGGCCGGGCGTGGTGGCGCACGCCTCTAATCCTAGCTCTCGGGAGGCAGAGGCAGGCGGATCTTTGTGAGTTCAAGGCCAGCCTGGTCTACAGAGTGAGTTCCAGGACAACTGGGGCTACAAGGAGACCCTGTCTCGAAAAGACCAAAAAAAAAAAAAAAAGAGAAGCATCTAGCTGAGCAGAGGAATGGCTGCCGATGAAGATTAATATTAATAATATGCCTAGGCTCATTAATAGGCAGAAGACAGAAGATCACAAAGATCATAAAATACCGTGATTAGGGGCAACCCACAAGTATACTTGGGGCTTGTTAACAGAGCAGTCCTGATTTGAATACTACTCACTGACAACTAACACATTGTAGGTGTAGTGGGCATAACCATCTAACCCTGGGCCCAATAAAAATCCCAGGACAAAAAAAAAAAAAAAATCCCAGGACATTGCCAAGGTACCTGGATGCCTGCATGGCTGCACAGATAGAAGTCAAACTCAAATGGATGGGTGATGTTGGTATCCACAGTGGTTCCAGCTGGAATGTTACCACTTTTCCCAATCTGTATAAAGACAAACACAACCAAGATCCCAACACCTGCCTGGCTCTAACTAGGGCCTTTGCTGAATTCTGCCCTTACTCTACCAGAATTCCAAGAACAGAGATATGTTTCTATTCTCAGAGAGGACCAGGTCTTGAATAGGGTACTAAAGTCAGGTGTTTGGCATTTACTAGTAAGCTGTGTAATCTTAGCAAGTCATTTAACCTTTCTGAGGTTAAAAAGAGATAGTAATAGTACCTACCTCACAGGGTTGCTGTGAGGAAAACGCCTTGAACAGTGTCTGGCACACAGAAGAAATTCAATAAATAGTAGTTCCCTTTCCCTTCTCTGGGAACTGGTCTACATATAGGGTCTAGACCAGGGAGCTAAGAGGAGAGGAAGTATAGGGGAAGGAGGGGAGGTGGGGCACTAAGGGAAGGAAGTGGCAGGAGACAGGCAACAGAGTCAGGGGAGAAATAAGCCAAGGTAAAGGAGACAGGACAAGGGAACCGTAGCCTCAACGTTCCCTCACTCACTCGCTCATTTTTATCAGCACAAAAAAGGCGGGTGTGATGGCGTTTCTGCACCACAATGTAAGTGATCCCAGGCTGGTAGTCCTTTTCCAGTTTGATGCAGGCATCTCGAATGGCAAGCAGCTCATAGTGAAGGATCTAGGCACACAGAGAGGAAGGAGAAAAAGACATGCAGTTCCTCATGAGTTCAAAGACCTTACTGAACTAAAATTACCACTTGCATATGGCTTTTTGCACATAAGCCTTCTAGCTTCTGCTCAGCAATTAGAGATGACAGGCCCTTAGAATCAGTTTATACCCGATATGTTCCTAGAAAACCTTGCCTAGGAGGCTTGACATTAAAAGACAGTACCCACATGGTCTTCATGCACAGAGTCCCAACATTTAGACACAGAACCAAAGATTATAGAGAAAACACTGAAATCACAATGTCCAAAGTCAAGAGTTCTAAGAGCAGACAGACTAATACAAGAGAACAGAGATGAATTCAATACTACCAAAAGCAAAACAAGCAAAAAACGCCATTAGGATTATAAGAAAACAGACAAATAGACCAAGAATCATAAATAGTAGACATAGAAAGTCAAAACTGTAGGGTAGAAGCTGCAATACAGCTTAATGGCAAAGCATGCGCTTCATATGCATAAGGCCTTGGGTTCAATCCCAAGGAGCATCTCTGTGCCAGAAAAAAACATTGTGTATACTGTATGTAATGCCATATACCTGCAATTCCAGCACTTAGGACATGAAGAAGAATCATAAATTTGAAGCCAGCCTAGGCTTCGAGAAGGAAAAAAAAAATATTTTGGGGTGCTGAAGAGAGATGGCTCAGCAGTTAAGAGCACTGGTTGCTCTTGCAGAGGAGCCAGATTCAGTTCCCGGCACCCACATGGTAGCTAACAATTGTCTGTAACTCCAGTTCCAGGGTATCTGCTGTGCTCTTCTGACCTCCACAGGCATTGCATGACATGGATGCACTTAAACACATGCAGACAATACACTCATACACATGAAATAAGTTAAAAAAAAAAAAAATATATATATTTTACACTCTTGAGACAGGGTCTCCCTTTAGTCCCAGCTGGCCTGGAGCTCACTACGTAGACCAGGCTGACTTTGAACTTACAGAGATCCACCTGCCTCTTATCTCCTGAGTGCTGGGATTAAAGGCGTGTGCCACCATGCCTGGCATAAAAAACTTTTTCAATGGGACTGGAGAGATGGCCTAGCGGTTAAGAGCACTGACTGCTCTTGCAGAGGACCCGGGTTCAATCCCCAGCACCCAAATGGCAGCCGAGAACCATCCGAAACTCCAATTCCAGGAGAACTCCAGTTCCAGGGGAATCCGATGCCCTCTTCTGACCTCCGCAGCATTGCACAACACGGGTGCACAAACCTGCATGCAGACAGTGCATTCATATACATACAGAAATAAATAAAATTAAAAAAAATTTTTTTTAACTAATAAACTTTCTTTAAAAAAAAACTTTTTAAGTTTATTTTGTATGACATAAAATTATGAACTTGGAATTAACTAGAATTGTGCTTAAACCCAAGCTCTGTATAGTTATATTAACTTCAACAAGTTATTTAACCCCTCTAAGTCTCATTTTTACAACACCTATTAATTTTTTAAATTTATTTTTATATGTGTATGAATGTACTGTCTGCATGTAGGTCTGTGCACCCGTGTCATGCAATGCCGAGTTGGTCAGAAGAGGGTATCAGATTCTCCTGGAACTGGAGTTAAAGATGGTTCTCAGCCGCCATGTGGGTGCTGGGGATCGAACCCAGGTCCTCTACAAGAGCGGTTGGCACTCTTAACCGCTAGGCCATCTCTCCAGCCCCAACATTAATTTTGTTAATAAGAATTATCTCAGAAAGTGACTATGCTGACTCAAACAATGAAGTGAAACAGAAAACTTAGAGCTTGATACTGCTGATTATTACTTAATATTAACTACTTATTCAGCTACATAATTGACTTAACTTTTCTTTTTTTTTCTTTTCACAACAGTGTCTCACTATGTAACCCTGGTTACCCTGGAACTCTCTAGGACATGCTAGCCTAGAATTCATAGAGATCTACCTGCCTCTGCCTCTGGAGTGCTGGGATTAAGGATGCATGCCACCCTACCTGGAAGAGTTGAATTTGAACACAAACCTGTGAAATCAGGTTTTTCTGAAGAAAAGTGATATATGTGTCAGATATTTTAGTCCTTTGTTTTCTTTATTTTTATGTGTATGAATGTACTGTCTGCATGTAGGTCTGTGCACCGTGTCATTCAATGACGAGGTCAGAAGAGGGCGTCAGATTCCCCTGGAACTGGAGTTAAAGACGGTTCTCAGCCGCCATGTGGATGCTGGGGATCGAACCTGGGTCCTCTGCAAGAGCAGTCAGAGCTCTTAACCACTAGGCCATCTCTCCAGCCCCATGTGTCAGGTATTTTAAAAAAGAGTACTCCTAGCACTTGGGAGGCAGAGGCAGGCGGATCTTTGTGAGTTCAAGGCCAGCCTGGTCTACAGAGTTCCAGGACAGATGGGACTACAGGGAGACCCTGTCTCGATAAGACCAAAAAAAAAAAAAACAGTACACAACTTAGAAGAAACTGAACATAATAGTTAAGAGTAAGGACTACAGAATGAGAACATGTGTCTGACACTCAGTTTTACTACCCATTCACTAGCTTGAGTGACACCAAAGAATGATTTAATACTTCAAAACTGCAGTTTCGGCTGGAGAGATGGCTCAGAGGTTAAGAGCACATACGGCTCTTGCAGAAGACCTGGGTTCAGATCCCAGGACCCACATGGCAGCTAACAACCATCTATAACTCCAGTTCCTGGAGATCTGACCTCTGTGGCTATTGCATGACATGGGTTCCCTTACATACATGCAGGCAATATATACACATAAAATACAAAATATAAATATTTTTTAAAACCCTCAGTTTCCTCATTTGTTAAATGGGAATAAGCATTTATTTCATGAAGCAATTGTCAGCATAAAATAGAACATATATGAAGTACTTAGCATAGCTCATGGTACAAAACACATGCCCAATAAATAGCAGTCATATACTATTTTTTTTTTTTGTCTTTTTGAGACAGGGTCTCCCTGTAGCCCCAGCTGTCCTGGAACTCACTCTGTAGACCAGGCTGGCCTTGAACTCACAAAGATCCGCCTGCCTCTGCCTCCCAAGTGCTAGGATTAAAGGCGTGCGCCACCACACCCGGCTAGCAGTCATATACTATTAAAAGGCAGAGAAGGGGAACAGTTTAGTTCACCAGTCTAAATAACATTATATGAAATCTTAGAGCAGAGAGAATGAATATAAGAAAATAATGAAGGTAAATAAATAGCTATGGTTCAAAATATGTGGTCTCTGACCAACAGCATCATCTACGAATTTGTCAGAATTGCAAATCTGTATCCTAGACCCAATGGAACAAAATTCTAAGGTTAATTAAACCTCTACAGCTATTTTCACAAGCTTTCCAGGTAATTTTCACATTTGCAAGTATTTAAGAATAACTGGTCTAGCCGGGCATGGTGGCACGCCTTTAATCCTAACACTCAGGAGGTAGAGGCAGGTGGATCTTTGTGAGTTCAAGGCCAGCCTGGTCTACAGAGCGAGTTCCAGGCCAGCTGGGGCTACAGGGAAACCCTATCTCAAAAAGACCAAAAAAAAAAAAAAAAAAAAAAATCACTGGTCTACCAGCCGTGGTAACACATGACTTTAATCCCCAGCACTGGAGAGGCAGAAGGTAGAGGAATTCCTGTAAGACAGAGGCTAGCTGGTCTATGTAGCCAGTTCCAGATCAGCTGGGGATACATAATTAAGAATTTGTCTCTCCGCTGGCGTGGCGCATGCCTTTAATCCTAGCACTCGGGAGCCAGAGCCAGGTGGATCTTGGTGAGTTCAAGGCCACACCTGGTCTACAGAGTACAGAGTGAGTTCCAGGAACAACTGGAGCACAGGGAGACCCTGTCTCGAAAGACAAAAAAAAAAAAAAAAAAAAAAAAAAAAAAAAAGTAGTTCTCCAGCCTCCCAAAATGGAATCATTTTCCTACGCTACCATGCGGGAGCTGGCCTTCAGGGACCCCATCTCGGTAGAAGATGATTCGAGTAGGCTTGAAGCGGGTAGATTTGTAGAACTGGATGAGCAATTCACGCACCATATAGGACAAGTCTTCAATGATCTCCTGCCGTGGTCGCTGTACCCTCACAGTAGCACAGTATCGGCTGGGGTGGGCATCCATGCTGCCTACCACCTGAAACAAGGAAATCAGCATCCAGAATATCACCATCTCCTGCTGTGAGACTATGGATTGAGGAAAACACTTTGGTAAGAAAACTGTACGTGAGGAGAGCTTGGGATTCAGTATACCTTCGTTTCAATCTGTTCTACCTCAAAAGCAGAATTTATTTATGCATCTGATAAGAACTTTTGCTTTCAGTGTCCTTGTAGTGCACATAAAACACCTACACAAGGCCTAGGCCCAGCAGTGGGGCCTATGAAGATCTGGCACTACTGAGGATGACCTTGAACTCTGGATCCATATTCACGTGGATATATATTATACTATTTTTCTCTTCTCCTTATTCATGTCAAATTAAATGCCCTAGGGACTAGGACTATTTAATTCAGTAATAGAATACTTTCTTAGTATACAAAGGCTCTGGGTTTGATTCCTAGCATTAAAGGGGGAAAAAAATTAAATGCTCTAGAAACCTTAAACTTTTCTAGGACCATAAATCCTCCTGCAAAACTCTTTGGAAATAAATTTCTCCTTTACATAGAAAAAAACATGTAAGGTATAACATCCGTGCTTCTTAGTGTTGGTGGCCCCCAGGCTTCAATGCTACTTTCAGGTATGTATGTTTTCTTCATCCCTGGTTCTGTTACTGTGTCCTCCTTCCACAAGCCTCTGTGGTAGGAGTTTCCAGCCTGTTTTCTGCCATTGCTACATCAATTTACTTGGCCACCACTGCTGTTCAAGAGCTCCCGTTTCTCCACATCCTTACCAATAGTTAATATCTTGTAATTTGTTTTTAGCAATAGGCCTCCTAACAGGTATGAGGATATTTTCTTAGGGTTTTGATTTGTAATCCCTAATCATTAAAGATGTTGAAAACCTCTCATTTGCGGAAAAAAAATCAAAGGCTGGGAATACAGCAATAGAAAAGGTATGTCTAGCATGCTCAAGGGCCCTGAGTTCAATTCCCCATATTACAAAATATTTTAAAGTGAAGGGGTACCCCCTCCCCCAAAGTCAGTGACCTCATCATTTAGGCCAAGTTTATTCCTTTTTTTTTTAGAAGACAGGTTCTCCCTTTAGTTCCAGCTGGCCTGGAGCTCGTTAATGTAGACCAGGCTGGCCTTGAACTCACAGAGACCCACCTGCCTCTGCCTCCCCAAGTACTAGAATTAAAGGTGTGTGCCACCACGCCGGGCTTAAAGACTGTTCTTAGCCACAATGTGGGTTCTGGGAATCGAACCCAGGTCCTCTGCAAGTATAATCCATGCTCTTAACCACTGAGCCATCTCTCCAGCCCCTCCTTTTTCTATCAAAGTGTTATTCTACCCAGGACCATGATCATGGTGACCATGTTCATGTAGTTGATGGAACAACGCCCAAGGCCCAGGAGGGATGGCCAAAAGGAAAACCAAAATAAGGTTGTCATAGCATTTGTCTGTGTGCATAAAAATAAGGTCAGTCTCTCTAGATAAATGTGACAATTGATGAAACAGAAATGAAAAGGGAAAGCTGATACTCTCACCACTCTTCCTCCCAAAGATACCATACAGAGTCAGGTTTACGGGTAATGGGGAGGGCTGAGCGAAGGAACTCCTGTGCACCTCACATTAAGAGGAATTACTCACTGCTGTAATAGAAGGTTTTTTCCCATCCCCGGCTGGGGGATGTGTAACATCTGCTCCCAGGAATATCACTGGCTGTTGAAAAACAGCAGAGCTGAGCAAGGAAGAAAAAACAAAACGATGAGGCATTAGGTCTTCTTGGCCTGGCACCATCCAGAACCCACTCCGATATTTTCCCTCTTATGTTTGATTCGCTCTGCCTGGAAAAGGTCCTGTCTCTTCATCAATCCCCAACAGGTTACCTTGACTACAGCAAGTGAACAACAGAGCTCATACCGCTGGTGTGGGACTAGGATGTTGTTAATGCCACCAAGTTTGACATTGATCTTGAGGCAGAGGTTAGACAGAGTCTGAGGTGACGTCTTGACCACATTCTTCACCTGCACACACTGTGTTGCCATTCCCAAGAGGGTATCTCCAACACGTTTCACTTCAGCTATGGGCAGGAAGAAAAGTGATTCATGCATTGGACCAAGTTGCTGAATGTGTACTAGACATGAGACAGTACATAAAGTTCTAGGGAACACGATGGTGACTATTTGAAATATAAGATCCCTGGTCCCAACTCTTACAGTGCTTACTATCTCCTGACTAACTTTAGGAAGTAAGCTAGACAGGAAAATTTGGATATGTAATGACTGGACTGAATATGGAAAGGAGGGGTTTCAAAGAGAGCATTCTTTTTTTTTTTTTTTTTTAATTTTATTTATTTCTGTATGTGTATGAATTCTAAGCAGAGGGAAAACATACAAAAATGTACCACAACTCAGTGGTTCACACCAGTCTCAGCACACGGGAGACTTAGGCAGGAAAATCCTAAGTTTAATACTAGCCTGAGTTACACAGTAAGTCTGTAAAAGAGAGAAAAACAGAGGCAGAGACAGAGACAGAGACAGGGACAGAGACAGAACGGAGGCATTCTACCAGGAGGTGGGAAGATATTTGTGAGAAATTAATTGACAGCCCAATAATTCGAAAGGAGATCAAGGAGACCATGTTGTAAGAGGAAAAAATTGTGATCCTTAGCCTGACCTAGAGAAGAGATAAGAGTGGACACGGTGATGCAACACTCAGAAGGCCAATGCAGAGGAACTGCAAGTTCATGATCGCAACAAAATTTTTAAAAAGTAAAGACAGGGACTGTAGAGATAGATCAGCGGTTAAGAGCACCCACTGCTCTTGCAAAGGACCCAGGTTCGATCCCTAGCACCCAGATGGCAGCTAAGAACCATCTTTAACTCCAGTTCCAGGGATCTGACACCCTCTTCTGACCTCTGCAGCATTGTAGGACACAGATTCACCTACCTACATGCAGACAGTACACTCATACATATGAAATAATAAAATTAAAAAAAATTTTTTTTAATTAAAAAAATTAAAAAGTAAAAAAAAAGGCAAGTCACAGAGCAAAAACGATGTGTTTAGCAGAAATATATATTCAACAAAAGAGTTATAAGCTGAGCATAGTGGTATATGCACGTAGTCCCAGCACTTAAGAAACAGAAGGAAATTTTAAAAAATAATAAAAAAAAAAAAAGAAGGAAGTTAATCACCAAGTTTGAGGCCAAGTCTGGTCTACAAAGTGAGTTCCAGGCCAGCCAGGGCACACAGACCCTGACTCAAACAAACACCACAAGAAACCACAAAGGAATTATAAATATCTATAAATCATAAACAAAAAACAGTTAAATAAATTAAAAAGGTCAAAAACTTGAAAAGCCACTTTACAAAACAGGCCAGCCATGCATAAAAGTTACTTAGCTTTGTATCAGAGAATCAAATGAAAAGCACAAAGCAATATCATAAAATCCCTAAGAATGGTGAAAATGAAAAAAAAATACTGGTAAAGATACAAAACACGTAGAATGTCAAATACCCAGGTGGCAGTATACACTTTTTAAGCTGATGCATAAAACCTATCCCTAGAGCCAGGTATGGTGGCACACGCCTTTAATCCTGGCACTCAGGAGGCAGAGGCAGGTGGATCTCTGTGAGTTCAAGGCCAGCCTGGTCTACAGAGTGAGTTCCAGGACAGCTGGGGCTACAGGGAGACCCTGTCTCGAAAAGACCAAAAAAAGAAAAAAAGAAAACAATAGTAAAACAATTTAGTGAAGAGAAAAGCGCTAAATATACTAAAGATGGTAATGCACGATACCAAAGTGGAACTGACCAAACGTGGTATCAAATGCCCTCAAGGCCACAGGACCAAAAAAAAAAAAAAAAAAAAAAAAAAAGACACTGGGGCTGGTGAGAGAGCGCAGAATAAGAATTCATAGCTCTTCCAAAGGACCAGAATTAGATTCCCAGCACCCAAAAAAATCAGGTATCTTACAACTATTTGCAACTTCAGCTCCAGGGATTCAATGCCTTCTTATGAACTCCACAGGCACCTATACATGTGTGCATACACCCACACAGAGACATATACACATTTACATAATTAAAATAAAATAAATCTTTATTTAAAAAAAAACATTTACTCTCTAGACGGGGAGTAAGTATAATTTAACCTGGGTTTTGAAAGGTGAAGAAAAGTCGAAGGATAAAACAAACAAAATGAGTATTCAAATATTCCAGGCAAAGGGAAAATGATGTGAGCAAAACAAAACCAGAAAGCACAGACTCAGAATGAGCACGAAAGTGTCTACAATTACTACAGACTATGCTGGATGCTGCTTTTTATATAACCAACTCAGGAAGCACAGAGGAGTTAGCTGACTGCTAAATAAGTTGATTGGTAGAGTCAGGACTAGGATTAAATTCTAATTTCAGAACCAGTGATTTTTTTCTAATAGGTTTCTCACGTGAGCAGGATAGGATAGGGTTGAAAAGGTTAAACCAAGATCAGGCCCCGAAAACCTTTATGCAGTAGTGTATGAAGAATAATAAAGTGTTGTTGTTGCTTTGGGGGGAGGGGCAGTAAAAAAAAAAGATCTTGGAACTAGAATGATGAGACACGGCTCAGTGGTTAAGAACACTGGCTACTCTTACACAGACCTGCATGGTAGCTAAGAACCATCTGTAACTTAAGTTTCATGGAACCAACACCTACTTCCAACCTCCACAAGCAACTACATAACAGGGTGTATTTACACATATTTACATACATGAAAGCAAAACATTCATACATGTGAAATAAAAAAAATTTTAGGGGCTGGAGAGATGGCCTAGCGGTTAAGAGCGCCAACCGCTCTTACAGAGGACCCGGGTTCGATCCCCAGCACCCACATGGCGGCCGAGAACCGTCTGAAACTCCAACTCCAGGAGAACTCCAGTTCCAGGGGAATCCGAGACCCTCTTCTGACCTCCGCGGCATTGCACGACACGGGTGCACAGACTTGCATGCAGACAGTACATTCAAACACATACAGAAATAAATAAAAAAGAAAAATTTTAAAGCTTTTTAAAGCTGGGAATGGTGGGCACATGCCTTTAATCCAAGCAATTTGGAAGGCGAGGCAGGAGGATCCGGTGAGTTCAAGCCAACGATGGTCTACATAGTGAGTATTCGGAAATGAGGTCCGGCACGCTGGGGCACAGAAACCCTGTCTCAAAAAGACCAAAAAATAAATAAATAAAAAATAAAATAATATATCTGTTTAAAAAGTGGTCTTATCTATGATCTTATTCAAGAAAAGATCTGAGGGGCTAGCAAGATGCTCAGCAGTGTGTGTGTGTGTGTGTGGTGTGTGTGTGTGTGTGTGTGTGTGTGAGATGGCTCAGTGGATAATGCAGACACTTGCCACAAAGCCTACCAACCTGAGTTTAATCCTGGAACTCATATATGACAGAAGAGAACTGATTCCCACAGCTTTTTCTCTGACCTCCATACATATACCATGGAATGCAAGTATATTTTTTTTGTTTGGTTGGTTTTTTTAGTTTTTTTTTTTTGTTTTTTTTTTTTTTGTCTTTTTTTGAGACAGGTCTCCCTGTAGCCCCAGGTGTCCTGGAACTCACCTGTAGACCAGGCTGGCCTATGAACTCACAAAGATGCCGCCTGCCTCTGCCTCTCAAGTGCTAGGAATTAAAGGCGTGCGCCACCCCTAGTGGTAAAGAGCCAACGGCTCTTGCAGATGACCCAGGTTCAATCCCAGCACCACACAAAAAGGTGAAACTGCTTTTTTGTTTTTGTTTTGAGACAGTGTCTCCCTGTAAGTCCCAGCTGTCCTGGAACTCACTCTGTAGACCAGGCTGGCCTGAACTCACAAAGATCCACCTGCCTCTGCCTCTGCCTCCCAAGTGCTAGGATTAAAGGCATACGCCACCACGCCCAGCGAGAACTGTGTTTAACTCTAGTTCCAGGGGAATCTGACACCCTCTTCTGACCTCCGCGGAATTGCCACGACACAGGCGCAAACCTACATGCAACCATACATTCATACACAAAAAAAATATATAAAATTTATAAAAAATTATTTTGGTGTGTTGCAACATGCACACAATTCCACGCATGTACACACCACACACACACACACACACACACACACACACACACAAAATACACAAATAAATGTTAAAAATGTTAAAGAGAGAGCCGGGCGTGGTGGCGCATGCCTTTAATCCTAGCACTTGGGAGGCAGAGGCAGGCGGATCTTTGTGAGTTCAAGGCCAGCCTGGTCTACAGAGCGAGTTCCAGGACAGCTGGGGCTACAAGGGAGACCCCTGTCTCGAAAAGACCAAAAAAAAAAAAAAATGTTAAAGAGAAATACTTGAGATTAGAATAGGTAACTAATAAATTTGCAGGAAAAAGGAATAGAGGACAAATAGGAACTGCAGAGAGTTCCAGGAGCAGTTTTGAGATTGTGGTACTATAATTTAGAGTAACTGGAAATGGCCAAAGCAACTGATGCGAGTGAGAATATCAGGGGCTGGAGAGATGGCCTAGCAGTTAAGAGTGGCAACTGCTCTTGCAGAGGACCCGGGTTCGATCCCCAACACCCACATGGTGGCCGAGAACCGTGTTTGGCTCCAGTTCCAGGGGAACCCAACACCCTCTTCTGACCTCCAAGTCATTGCATGACACAGGTGGGCAACAAAGCCTACATGCCAGACATAATTCGATACACATAAAAAATAAATAAATTAAAAAAAAAAAAGCAACGGAGTGAGAATATCAACAGAAGACACAAACGAAAGAGGAAAGGACAGAAAACCAAAGAGGAAGAGAACTGAGACAGGCCCTCAGTTCCAGAGCTTGCCGAGGAGAATGGCCACCAACCAGGAAGAGTCCAAGGTAGCATGTGCTATTGGAGAAGTGTGTGTGCAGAGTATAAAGAACGTATTCAAAAGAAGAAATACAGTAGGAAAAAAGTGAAAAGACATCAAAAAACTGTAGTGATATCCTTTAGGAAATTTCATCAGAAGGTTTTTAATGGTTAAGAGGTCAGAAGTCCCCAAAGTACCCCAAAGACTAGATGGGAACAAAAACAGAGGAACACCCAGACATGGGGGGTGCACGCCTTTAATCCTGACACTTGGAGAAAGAAGCAGGCAGATCTCTGTGAGGTGGAGGCCAGCCTGTTCTACACAGAGAGTTCCAGGCTATCTGGGGCTCAAGAGGACCCTGTCTCAAAAAAAAAAAAAAAAAAAAAAAAAAAAAAAAAAAAAAAAAAAATCAAAACAAGAAAAAAAAAGCATAGAGAACTGAAGGAAGAAAAACAGTACACCTTTTGAAGACGACGATGGTAGGGAAATGGGATGAGAGACTACACACTCATTCCTACGGTAATAAAGGCAGAGGGAAAAAAGGCAAAACTCTCAAAAAGTCCAGGTCATTACTAGGTAACAAACGATAGCAGAACCACTGCATACCCAGCTTGAGCTGCATAATTTCCTTTTTTTTTTTTTTTTAACTTATTTATTTGTATGAATGTATTGTCTACATGTAGGTTTGTGCACCCGTGTGGTGCAATGCCACGGAGGTCAGAAGAGGGTGTCGGATTCCCCTGGAACTGGAGTTCCCCTGGAACTGGAGTTACAGATGGTTCTCAGCTGCCATGTGGGTGCTGGGGATCGAACCCGGGTCCTCTGCAAGAGCAGTCTTAACTGCTAGGCCATCTCTCCAGCCCCAAGCTGCATAATTTCCTAACAAGTCACATACTCCCAATGGTAGGAACCTGGTCTGACCAGTCTCTGTATCGGGCTATCTCAGTCTGTCAGGCAGACCCACACACAGAGGATCCTGGGAAATGTGACTGTGAAGGAATATAGTCAGGTAAAATCTGGAATGATGCAACAGCTCATGCAGGGTGATAGTTCTCTGGTTTAAAACAAACAAACAAACAAACAAACAAACAAACAAAAACCACTGACATTAATGAACATCTCTGGCCAAAGTCAAAATTCCCCATTGATTCTTCCCTAGACACCCCAAAGAGCTAGTTCAAGGAGTCCTATTATCATTATCACTGTCTCAAGACAACTGTACCATACACTGGAGTCTTCCCTGGCAGGATGACGATAATGAGCTGCAGCCCTGAGTAGGTGTTCTTCAGATGCCGGAACATGGGCTCCACACTGTCTGCCCCTTGTGCGTATTTGCAGAAACAAGGCTGACCTTGGATGGGCATCCCTGCGTCCTTGGAGATCTTTCGCAACTGGTCTGTGAAATTCCTGTAGCACAAACATGGCCATGACAGGAAGCAATAAGTCCCAATGAATGCCTGGCCAGAACCTCCATCTTGGGTATTTTAACACTGTGATAGGCAATGAGACATGCTAACACAAATGACCCAATCACTGCTAGTGTAAAAACTACATTTGTAGACAAACAAGACAATAAAAACTGTAAAACAAGACAGAGCTTGCTGTGCTCAACTACAGAGAACACTAAGGGAGCAGAGCTCAGACAAGGGACTTGTGGGAATTAGACTCACTTTTCCCTGTTTGAGTAGGACCTGTGGACACCTGTGCTCCACTACATGCCCCACAGAAATAAACAGATGCCTAAGTATAAGGCGTCCGTGCTTAAAGCGAATGAGGTTCTAAAAGTGATGGAAGAACAGATGATGCTCAGGAGAAGTGAGCTCATTAAGCAAGTTTCTTTCTTCTGGCCTTAGGGTTTTATTTATTTATTTATTTTTTGGTCTTTTCGAGATAGGGTCTTCCTGTAGCCTATCTCGAATTATATACCACATAAATTATATACCACATAAATATCAATGGCAGTTCAAAGAGTATCTTTCACATATTTAGTAAAAGAAAAGTAGATATATTTTCTGCAAGTTTTAAATCATTTATACATCTATATAGAAAAATGGAAACAAAGCTCACAATTCATAAGAGCAGCTACATCAGCTGGGAACAAGGGAACTAGAATGGAGGCCTCCTCCACCTCCCGAGTGCTAGGATGAAAGGCGTGCGCCACCATGCCCGGCAGGGTTTTATATAGTATTTTTTTTGTCCTTTTTTTGAGATGTGATACAGCTGAAGTGATACAGCCAGAAAAAAAAAATTGTGAGAGTAGAACTTCTTCATCCGCCCCCCAACTGCCAAATTTCTCGAGCTCCACAACAAACTCTTCGCCCACTTTCTAGAGGATAGCCTTCTCCACATGTAAGAGATTTTGTTCCCTTTCCAGTTTCTCTGTGTTCCACTTTAACTTCTACTTCTTTTTAAAAAAAATTTTTTTTTTTATTAATTTTATTTATTTCTGTATGTGTTTGAATGTACTGTCTGCATGCAAGTTTGTGCACCCGTGTCGTGCAACGCCGCGGAGGTCAGAAGAGGGTATCGGATTCCCCTGGAACTGGAGTTCTCCTGGAATTGGAGTTTCAGACGGTTCTTAGCCGCCATGTGGGTGCTGGGGATCGAACCGGCGTCCTCTGTAAGAGCGGTCGGCGCTCTTAACCGCTAGGCTATCTCTCCAGCCC
>VZQC01001118.1:514645-540984 GCA_009823505.1 Rhizomys pruinosus | reverse complement strand
AAAAAAAAAAAAAAAAAAAAAGACCAAGAGAAAAAAAAAAATTGAGAAGAGCCAGGTGTATTGGCACACGCCTTTAATCCCAGCACTCAGGAGGCAGAGGCCAGTGGATTTCTGTGAGTTCCAAGCAAGCCTGGTCTACACAATGAGCTCCAGGCCAACTAAGTCTACATAGTGAGACTCTGTCTCAAACAAACAAACAAACAAAAAACACCAAAAGAAAAAAAATCTGGGAAAGTTGGGGAAAGGATACCAAATTCCCACAGCTTATCTTCAAAGACAGGGCAAGGGGCCCGTCTAAGGCTTATTCTCAGGAACAACAGAAAGGGGAGTGGTATCGAGTGGAATAGGTTACATATATTAGTCCTCTCCCAGTACATGACTATGATTCATCAACCCTGCCAACTTACGTCTGATGGCTTGCAGGGCGGCGGGTAACATTACACACACGGTATTTCCTCTTCATCTGTCCACAGTGGGTCACTTCCACCTTCAGGCCTAAGATACACACACAACTTGTCAATGTTGGAACAGGCTGTTCATGCTCACTAGCTTAGCCTTTCCCAGGGTTAGAGAAAACAACACTTTTCCTTCCCCATTTGGATGATTCCTCACCCTTGATCTCCTTGGTAAAGCGAACACGCTGGGAATCTGTAAGGGGCTTGGGTTGCTCATCTATGTTCCTGATGTCTAGCACCTCACACATGAACTCAATCACTGGCTGCGCTTTGTAGAAGGCAGTGGCTGAGACTGTGGGAACAGGAGAGGGATAGCTTAGCTCAGGTTCTGAGAACAGACTGCGATTTATAATCTCTTCTTTCTAGGGTAGCGGGATGGGGGAACAGGGCATGCCAGGGCTATAGCAATTAGACTAGGAATGTGGTTGCAGAGCTGGGAAGGATGAGGCTGGGAATGCGGTCACTGGATTTGGGGTGCCCCTAGCTCCATAGCTCTCCCCACTCACCATCAATGTTGAGCATCATCTTCCACATGGCAGGGCGCACAGACTGGTGAAAGCCGAACCAGACCTCGCGCCCACCCCCCAGCGGGTGGTAGTAGCCCTCAGGCGGTGAGAAGAAGGAGCGGCCCACAGGGGTGTACCTGGCAGGGACAGGCAGAGAACTGGTCCCTCGGGCACAGGCCCCCACCCTGTGAGGCATCCTGGGCACATAGGAGCCCTAGCCTGGAAGGCAGGACACCAGAACTTTAATACCAGCTCTGATCTTTACTAGATGTAACACTGACCTTGTGCAAGCCTCTACCTTTTCTCTACCCTGCAGGGATGGATAGGGTGAGGCCAAAAAGGTATCTAAGGATAGGGCTAGGAATTTAAACCATCTAAATATATATGCGTACTTGCCTGACACATGGTAGGACTTCAGTTTCTTTTTTCAGTGGTACACTGTGGGACCTTAATATGTGCTCACTCCCCTCCTCCCCCAAAGGCAGTTTTGCTAACATGAATAGCCCAGACAATAACCACACTCAGTACCTCATGGATGCCAGGTGCCTCATGGCCACATCCAGGGCTTGCACCGACTCCAAGGGCACAGGGATCTGGCCACTGACCAGGGCTTCATGCAACATACGCCAGCTCACAATGGCTAGCCACTTGATAGAGACTTTAAAAATTCGATCTTTCCCTTCTCCGGGGATCGTCACCTCAAAGTCAACCTTCAGGAGAGAAAGAAATGAAGGATTACCATTGCATTCCCATAGGCCATCCTTCTTTGCCCTACTCCATGGATTTGCTAAAATTTGTTCCTTAAGTCATTAGGAGCTCACAATAAAGACCCCACAGTAAATCCAGCCCTTAGCTTCTAGGCATGACACTACAGTGCTTCTGTCCCTGGCGATCCAGTAGCAAGTCCTTTAGGTTTTTTTTTTTTTAATTTTATTTATTTTCTATGTGTATGAATGTACTGTCTGCATGCAGGTTTGTGCACCCGTGTCGTGCCATGCCGCAGAGGTCAGAAGAGGGCGTCGGAATCCCCTGGAACTGGAGTTCTCCTGGAATTGGAGTTACAGACGGTTCTCAGCCGCCATGTGGGTGCTGGGGATTGAACCCGGGTCCTCTGCAAGAGCAGTCAGCTCTCTTTACCGCTAGGGCCATCTCTCCAGCCCCTAGGTCTGTTTTCTAAATCCAATCTCAGTCTGAACAGACACATAATATATTAAGTATCAGCCACAATCCACCACTCCCCCTAGAGCATACTTCTCAGCACAAAGATAAAAGAATACCCCTGGACTACCAGACTCCAGATGGGCTTACATGATCTGTTCCACTGTAGACCCCTGACAAAGGTGGACACAGACTCATTCCTAGCCTTACCCGTTCATTGCCAATGGGCAGTGCAGTGACAGTGTAAATGTTCTTCTTTCCATCGTATACAGGTTTGCGATCACCAAAGATCTGAGGCTTGAAATGCTGGACCATGTATTCCACCACTTCCCTGTAGAAGACAGAGGTTGCCTGTGGAAGCTGAGAGACTACCACTTCAAGTGTAAGGTTTAGGCAACGTCCCATCTACTATGCTCACTCCTAGCATCTACTCTATGGAAATACTTTTCAAGCTTCAACATGACTATGAATTACCCAGAGGTTTTATTAAATACAGCTTCTGATTCAGCGGGTCTAAAGTGTAGCCTGAAAACCTGCATTTCTGACACCCCAGGTAATGCTCCTGGGCCTCAGATCACCAGGGCTCTCGTGGACTTGACAGAGAGGGTATAAGTGCCTTCTGAGGGGAGAAGGGCTTGATCCCACTTCTATCCTGAATCCAGGCTGTTCCACAATCTCTAATTCTCAGTATGATAAGCAAAAAAGGTAGAAAGGGAAGCGATCTAAGCCAGAACAGGAATAACTGTTGAATGAGCCCATCTTGCCAGCTCTCTGAAGCCCTCTGTTTTCTCTCCATTATTAGCTCTTCCTAAATTTCATTTCTTTACTTTCCTACTTAGTTCCCAGATATCTATGATATTTTAAACTCCTAGCCCACCCAACTATCTGACCACTCTACTTTCTAAATCCAAACTCTTGAGAATCACCATTACTACATAAAACACAAGCAAAATGGCACATTAGGAGCAATGGTAAGCACATGGTTTCAATCCCAATTAGGCTCAGTGCTGCCCAGCAATCTTTTTTATATCCCTGATTACTTATATCCCTCATAGACTATATCAAACCCTTTTCCACCAACCTCTAACTCCAGAATCCATTCCTGCCTTTTATCAGAAAGCAGCTCTAATATCTCTGAAAAGAGTAGAGAATAGCACGTAAGGCCACTTTGAGTTCCCAGACATACACACAAACATGTTTATATATGTACTCATCTTCTCCTCTCCTCTTCTCTCACATTTGAAATGCCCCTTTCAAAGATTATTTTAGATATATGGAAACATGTTCAACTTCATTCATTAAAGAAATACAAAATTGAAATTAGACCAAGATACAATTATCTACTTATCCAAATGGGGGAAAAAAATGGATATACTGGGTTGGTGCAAGGATGGGGCAAAGGTCCTCTAATACCTTGCTTGTCTAATAAGAATAAAAATTGGTACATTGAGGCCATGTGTGGTGGAACAACTCAGGCGGCAGAGGCAGGTGGATCTCTGTTAGTTCAAGGGCCAGCCTGCTCCATACAGAGAGTTCCAGGCCAGCCAGGGCTACAAAGTACAGCCCTGCATCCAAAAAAAAGTAATAAATAATAATAATAATGTATAACTTACCTCTAAAATTGACAATGTCTCAATATTTTAAAATATATCGAGATATATTTTAATATATCTCAAAATATAAAATACCATGTATTCCACTCCTAATAATTTATCCTACAGATACATTCATACTTAAGTGCAAATATGTATCTATAATATTCAACAGTTTCCATCTTATAGCAAAAGTTTAGCCTCAACCTAAATATTCTTCAATAGATCAAGTAAGTTATATGTCCATTCAGTGAAATACGTAAATATCTATGGGACTGTGTAAAAAAATAAGGTAGATCTATGTACTAACATGTACTTTTCCCCAAAATATGTAGCTTAAAAGAAAAATGGAAGCTACAGAGCAAAGCATATAGGATTGTATATTATTACATATGCACAGAAACATATCCGGAAACATACTCAAGCATGGTAAAAATAAATAAATAAAAATAATGTTCTAGGGACCAGGATTTTCACTACTAAGTCTTCATTGTTTAGTTGAATATGGGTTTCAAGTAATAATGATTTTTTAAAATACATTTATTCCATATAAGGTTAATCCCTCCAGCTGTGTTTCCCCCAACATCCTCTTGCCTTACCAGTAACATCTGACTCCCGTTCCTATCATCTCTAACTTGTAACCTTTTTTAATCTTTTAAACCTTTTACATTTCTTCTTCTACTAGCTCCTTTACCCAAGTTTCATGCTTAAAAGTTCACCATTTATCCATCTCAGCAAGCACTAAAGTGTGCTAGGTACTATCTTGGCTCTTACAGCGTTCTCTGGCCAACATCCTTCTCCTTCCGTTTAATAAGCAGGGGTGAACACTCCTGGATGGTGCCATGGATGTGCATCGCTTACCGGTTGACTCTGCGAGGACACTTATCTGGCTTGATGTCCACCTCATAATGGTAAACGTCGATCTTGGGAATGTCCACCTCAAAGTAATTGGCCAGAAGCTTGATTGGTTTCCCCACAGTGCCAATGCCAGGCCGGCGAGGTGCCTGGAACACTTGCTGCAGGGGGGGCAGGTAGGCACCTGCAGCTATTAAGACAAAAGGGCCAGTGAGGACAGAGTGACAATCTCCTAACTACTATAACTAGAGAAGGCACAGAGCCTCTCCGAACAGGACCAGGACAGTTCCTAACCCAACAGGAGCTTCCACTAGCTCAGACATTCCCAGGTGCACTGGTTTTTTATTTGTTTCATTTCTAAACCTTTCTCCAATCAAGGAAATGTTTATCTTAAATTTATCAAGTAAACATGTAACAAGTTCTTATCATACAGTAAAGGAAGAGGCTAAATCCAGTTTCTAGCTACAAAGTCTTTTCTTCTTTCTATATTAGATTAAAATGCACATCTCTAGAGCTGGAGAGATGGCTTAGCAGCTAAGAGCAGTGGCTGCTCTTTGAGAGGACCTAGTTTCAGTTCCCAGCACCCACATGGCAGCTAACAACCATTTTTTTAATTTATGTTTTTTTAATATTTATTTATTTATTTATTTATTTATTTATTTATTTATTTATGTGAATGTACTGTCTGCATGTAGGTTTGTGCACCCATGTCATGCAATGCCATGGAGATTGGAAGAGGGTGTCGGATTCCCCTGGAACTGAAGTCAAAGACAGTTCTCAGCCGCCATGTGGGTGCTGGCTATCGAACCTGGGTCTTCTGCAAGAGCAGTCGGTGCTCTTAACTGCTAGGCCATCTCTCCAGGCCCTAATTTGTTTTTATGTGTATGAATGTACTACTATCTGCATGTAGGTTTGTGCCCCTGAGTCGTGCCATGCTGCGGAGGTCAGAACAGGGTGTCATATTCCCCTGGAACTGGAGTTAAAGACGGTTCTCAACCCCATGTGGGTGCTGGGGATCGAACCCAGGTCCTCTGCAAGAGCAGTCAGTGCTCTTAACCACTAGGCCATCTCTCCAGCCCAAAAAACAACCATTTTTAACTCCAATTCCAGGGGATCTGATTCCCTCTTCTGGCCTCTTCAGATACTGCATGGCATGGTACACATATGCATGCCGGCTGAACACTCATAGACGTAAAATTTTTAAAAATATACACATCTCTACCAGGTATTCGGCCAACTAAGAACATCCTAGCCTCTGCTGAAGCGACCAGATGTTCACTTCACTCATCCTCCAACATTCAAAATGACACCAGAACTTTGCAATTACATCCTCCGTAATGGGGACAGGAGAAAGACCCCAAGAAAGCTAGGCTGGGAAGGGCAAGGCCCTATTTGAGACAGGATTGAGGCAATGGAGTGGTTGGAGCTACAGAGGTATAAATATTGAAAAGGCTAAAAGGCCAGCGTATGAAGACTAAGGAAATAGAGAGGCTGCTAGGGGTTTGGACAAAAGGTCAAAACTGGAGGTCACAGCAGAAAGCTTAAATCAACCAGAAAAAGAAGGGACGACTGAACGAGGGGCAAGACAGTTAGACCCAGGGCAGAAAGAAGGTAACAAGTGAAGAAACACTGAAGAAAATCCTACATGAAGAAAGAGCCACAGTCTTTGGGAAAGAGAAAGAGTGGTAAGAAAGAAGAGACTCTCGCTCTGGGAAAGAGAATCTAAGATTCTTTCCATGCTCCACAAATCTTTCCACACAGAGGGTCCAGACAGCAGAAGGAATCAATTTCAAGACAGAGGGGGCCCTTGGGAAAGGGCTAGGACAGGCCAACACCACTGCTGCCCCCAGTCTTATTTTCTAGCTTGGGGGGGGGGGTTTGTCCTCAGCTATCACTGTTCTAGCAGAAGACCAGCCCCGTGGGAGGAAGAGAGGGATTAAGCCAGCCCAGAACCTCCCTTAACTATAGTCAGACAGACTGGGGGAGATGGAATGTATCTTCAACTAAGGGATCTGGATGAAGACAGAACAGAACCATTTGTGGGAGACGCACGTTTACCAGAGCTAAGCTTCTCTCTCTCTCCCTGTCAAATCTAGCCCCATTCTGCAAAAAGGGAAATTAAGTAAGCTCCATGGGGTAGTGGGAATTGAACCACACACACTTTCCCACAAAGTGCTGGACAGACACCACACACACACACACACACACACACGCGCACACACACCACACATTCCTGTCACAACCTAACCCTTGAAAGTTTACTGCTATACATATATCCTTCACTGACCTCTTCTGAGTTCTTCAAAAGCAGGAGCTATACCTGACTTGATCATAGTTCAAACTAGTGCCTGGTATGATTATAGGTATTCAGTATATACCTAGGAAATAAACAAGCATACCCACCGACACACCACAAGAGTACACAACTACACAAGCCCATGAATACCTGCAACTATCCCCAAACAATCATAAATCCTGTGTGGGACAAGCACACATCCTTTGGGGGATAACTTTCCCTTCCCTAAATTCTTGGATTCTAGTCACCTCTTGCCTCCCAGGCCGAATCTTGGGAGAGACATCCCTCCTAGATGTCTAACTAGAGGCTGCATAGAAATGATGGGCGATGGAGCAGACACTAACCTTAAAGCTCTCTCTTCCCTAGAAATGAGACAATACACCTAACCTTACAGTACGGTCCTCTCCAAGATCTGGGGAAAATGGGAACATATCCCCACTTTATCTCAAACCAGGGAACAAGAGAGGAAAGGACTAACCTCTCTTCCGTTCTATCCCTTGGAAAGCCTCACAGCTGTGCAAAGTTTCCCCCCTCCCTTACCTCACCCTGCCCCCAGCTTTTAGTCTGAGAAAGGAGACACTTCCCTTCAGACCCAGACAGGGACAGACGGCCACTTTGTGATGCAGATGAGGGCCCCAGCACAGAGGACAAAGCTCCAGCCTAGGGGGAAAGGGGCGGGGCCCTTCCCTGCAGACAAAAGCAAAAAGGGAGGGGCCCTGAAAGTGACACTCCCCCTCCCCCATCCCCAAGCAGACCAGAGAAGGAAAAGCCCTGGCTCAGGATACCTTCCCAGAAGCTCCAAGGCTGACACATCCCCCGAAGAGCCAGCCTGCCTATTCAAAGGACATGCACCCATGGAAGACTAGGTGTTGGGAAAGATGTTTACACTTGAATGTGATTTGATTCCATTAATAAATATGTACCCTGTATCTGGGCCTCCATATAACAAGCAATTGCTGCTTCCACAGATAAATCAAACACTACCTCTACCTTTAAGGAGATCCCAATCCAGTACTAGAAGGAGCTCCCAATCCAGTACCAGCGCCTAGTACCCAGAGGGCACACCTGGACAGAAGCAACAACACCTTAGTGCCTTAGTTTTACATACTATGTCCTCCAGCCTTCTCAAAACAACACTCCAACTTCTTCCAAGAGAAGCCCAGTCTAAGGAGAGAGTTGTAGGGTCTCTCCATCAGCAACTTCCAAGCTGAATTTCAATGATGTCTTTTCATGAGGTGATCCGGTGGGCCTAGTATTTTCCCAATCCTACAGTCCACTCCAGACCCCAGGCTCCAGCTCTGCCCCTAAAAGCTTATTTCTTCATCACTGCAGAATCCATCAGAAAATCATCAGGATAAATCATCTGTACTCTAGGATGGATACCAGACCTCAGTAGTAGCAGTCCATCTGGATGTAGGAGACCCACCCACCCTAGTCTAGTCCACAAGTTGTTGGTAATAGTCTCCAACCTAAAAAACTAAGGGACTTGTGGGGATGAACAAAGGGAAGTAATAGTTTGCACTGAAGTCAACTGCTGCCAGGACCTTGGGATCTATACAGCCTCCACAAGGTTATTTTTGTTTTAGGGAACAGTGTCACTAAGCAGTTATAGATCATTGACTTGAGAGAGTTTTTAAGACTAATCCCACTGGCCTAAAAGGCAAAGATTTTTTTTCCCAAATGTTTGGAAAGTAATCTGAACAAAAATCCTCTTGCTGCCCCCACACTAAATGGAAGGAGGTGGTGTGGTGAGAGATGACCTAAAAGGATTCCTGGTGCAAACAGTTCTTTCCATCACAGAATAAGAGACCCAGAACACAAAAGGTACCAGCAGCCGACAACCCATCCAGAAGACTCCATTTTACTCTGGGAAGCCCTACCTTAGCTTCTCCTCTGCTTTTATCTCTTTTTCTCCTAATTGCCAAAGTCAAGGCTACTATCAGGGTCAAAGCTATCATCAGACCCCCATCAATTTGTCTGCATCAGATTTATTTGGCAATCTTGGTTCTGATTGACAGTTTGGGGGGGGGGGAGATCCACAGGGAGACAGGAGTCACGAATATACATTACCCTGCAAGATCAAGAAACAATTCAATGGAAAAGGTCACTATGTTTAGATTAAAAGCTCCCTCTACTCAGTAGTACTCCACAAACTTGAAAAACAGGTGGGCCTGGTCCTGTCCCTGGTCTCTCAGTAACCAACACTTTTCTAAAGCCTATCTTAAGGGAGAGGGGGAACCGGCTCAATGCATGCATGGTTTCTGTCCCAGTCTTTACTGATGTGGCAGAAAAAGGCTCACGGGTAGTTTACCTCAACCCATTCTTGGCACACTGACTTAAGGGGCCAGTGTCACAGACCGCAAGAGAAAGATGAGGATAATTCCCATTTGCACTCTGCCAACAGAACCTTAGAGAGAATGCACCCATCAGTGCGCTCCTTTTTTCCAAGCCAAATAGGGCGGAGGAAGGGTGAGGGTATCCAAACAGCCACGCCTCCACCATACAGAGCAGCCCCTTCGGTTGGCACCTCCGCGCATGCTCCGGCGCCACCGCTCAGGTCCCCAACCTCACCAGGAAGGAAATCCCTGGGCTGAATCTCCCACCCATCGCCCCTGACCCTCGCCCCCGCTGCAGGCCGGCTGGGGCGGAGCTCACAGCCCAGCTCAGGCGCTTTCTCCCAAGAGATATTAGCTTAGCCCAGCCCAGTACCGCCGGGCCCCCGCCCCTGGCAGACGGTAGTGGCAGGCCCATCGGTGTCGCCCCCTTGTCCGGGACACCTGGAGCCCGCCCCCTGCCACCTGCCGGGCCTTGGAGGAGGCCTCCCTGGACCTCCGGGAGTCAGTGCGTGCCCTCCAGGCCCTGCTCTCAGATGACTTCCCACCCTACGACTGCACACAGCTTCCTAGGACGAACAGCCCCAGTCTCAGCTCTTCACATGGCTGTCCCCGGAACTGCACAGAGCCCCCTTCCAAACGCGCTCCCCCGCCCTGCCACTCAGCAGCCATGCTCTGCACGCGAGCCCCGGTTTTGGAGGAAGCAACGCTCCCAGCTTCCGAGGGCCCTTACCTGCTCCCGAGGGTCCCGCTTCCATCCCATATACCCGTGCGGGGATCAGGGGGCCCAGAGACTGTGGAGTCCAGCGTGAGGGGCCTAGGGGCCTCGAGCTCTCGCTGCTCGGGCTCCCGGGCCGGGCTCCGCTCCCCCCCGAAGCCCGGCCGCTCGCGCCGCCGCCCCCGCAGCCTCCGTTGCCGCCGCCGCCGCGGAGCCTGCAGCAGCTCCTCCTGCGAGCGCCCGAGCAGCCGCCAGTGCGCAGGCGCGACCGCCAGGCCCAGGGGGCGGACGGGAACGAGTCAAGCGGGGCGCTTCGACGGCAACAAAGGCCAATGGAGAGGGGCGGGGGCACCGGGATCCGAGGCAGCGGCCCCTGGCGGTCACCCGGCTCCGTGCAGCCCGACGAAAGGGCTCCGGGGCAGGCGAGCGGCGCAGTGGCGTCAGTGGGGCGGGGCAGGGCGAAAAGTCCCCCACCGCAGCAGCCTGGGCCGCGTCTTTTCCGCAAACAGGTCCCCTAGAACCCAACCTCGGCCCCGCCCTCCAGCCCGGGCTACGTTCCCCACCTCGTCCCCAGACCTCTTCTGCTCCAGCACCCCGTCGCCCAGGGACCCTGCCTCCCACCTCTGCTCGTAATCACCCTCATCCTTCAGGTCTTGGCTGCAACCAAGCTGCCTCTGCAAAGTCTTGCTCAGTCCCTGGTCGCTGATCTCACTAACGCCACCTTCTCTTCCAGGCCGTGTGCTGAGACCGCAGAGGGGTGAGAGACCCTGCCTGCCCTGCAAGATGTCTCGGTCTCAACTTAAGTGTGGAGGCAGAGCTCTCGATCTGCAGGAGCTGGGAAGACCCGCCTTCACTTTCTCTTTTGCAGCTCAGTACCTTTTGCTGTCACCAAGACACTGAAATGACATTTTGTGTCAAAATCCAGAGGATTACTTCCATTTATTTCTCTGTAGCATCTAACATGCTCTTTTCTTAAGAGGTCTACTTGGCTTCCATATTTTCTTAAGTCAACTAATGCCCCAGTCCTGTTCAGTCTTCTTCAAGAGCCCCTCCTGTTTGGCCCCACGTAGCAAGTTTTCATGCTGGGTCCAGCCTGAGTTTTCTTCTTAGACACGTCCCCTTGGACGTTTCATCCACTCTAAGGCCCAACTGTACTCCCAAGCCTACGTCCAGCCACATCTCAGTCTCCTATTTCCTCCTGTCTGCTGGACAGCTCCAGCCAGATAGCCTCCTGGCACTTCAGGTTTTTAATTTATTTTTTATTTTATTTTATTTATTTTTGTATGTTTATGAATGTACTGTCTGCATGTAGGTTTGTGAACCCGTGTTGTGCAATGCCTCGGAGGTCAGAAGAGGGTCTCGGATTCCCCTGGAACTGGAGTTCTCCTGGAATTGGAGTCCTAACTAAACCCTTTACCTTTCCTCCACAAACACATGTATTATCCCAAGCTTCCCGTCTCAATGACTGGAATCTTCATGCCAGAAATACCAGTTCCTTTGCCCACTTCCACTACTCAACTATTCACCCTGTCTCGACATGTTTACCTCCTTCCCGAATGTCTCACAATGATTCCCTGTCATTCTGAGATAGTTCCTTGTGTTGGTACAGACTTTTAATCATATTTTGCCAAAAATATCCTATCGGAGCTGGAACCAACCCAAATGCCCCTCAACTGATGAGTGGATAGAGAAAATGTGGTACATCTACACAATGGAGTTCTATGCAGCAGTAAAGAAAGATGACATCGTGAGCTTTACCGGAAAATGGCTGGAGCTAGAGGACATCATGCTGAGTGAAGTAACACAGTCCCAGAAAAACAAACGACAAATGGTATCCCTCATCTGTGGATGCTAGTGCCAATTACCTAGTTGTAAGTATTTCTTGTGTATGGCCCCCTGAGCTTTTGTCCAAAGCAGTTGGGAGTGATGCATATTGGAAACAACACCACCACTAACAACAACAGAAAGGACTGAATCAAAGAACTGACTGAAACAGTGAACTTCTGCTCAAAACGGTCAACTTCCTCATGGAGAATTTGAGAAAGACTGAGAAAGAGATGAAAAGACTGTTTGGCAGAATGCATGAGCTCTGGTGGGGTGGGAGAATGGGGGGACACAGGTCTAGATTTGTTAAAAAAAAATAAAAATAAATTTACGTGAGAAAAAAACAAAAAAAACAAAACTTTCTCTGTCAACTTGGTTGGGTCACAGACCCTAGGTATTCCATAAAATATGATACTGAAGGGGCTAGAGAGATGGCCTAGAGGTTAAGAGCGCCAACCGCTCTTACAGAGGACCCAGGTTCAATCCCCAGCACCCACATGGCAGCTGAGAACCGTCTTTAACTCCAGTTCCAGGGGAATCCGAAACCTTCTTCTGACCTCTGCGGCATTGCACGACATGGGTGCACAAACCTGCACGCAGACAGTACATTCATACACGTACAGAAATAAATAAATAAATTAAAAAATATATGATACTGAATGCTTAAAAAAATATTCTATCTACTTCCTTAGTAGTCTCAATTTCTGGAAACATCCTTCCCATTTTGTCTGCTGCATTGATAGGGTAGTTACAGTAAGAGAACCAGTTCAAACTCACTTTCTCATATATACATTTTTATGGCTTTTTGGTTTTGATGCCCACTTTACACTAGATGTTATGCAAAGGGTTCAGATGTAGGAGATGGACCATACTCAGTCCTTACCAACAAGGAAATGAATTTCTGATACTTGCTTTAGCATGCCTATCTTCTCTTCAGCAGTTTCTAAAACAGTAACCATCAGAATTACCTGGAGGGCTTGTTAAAACACTAACTGCCTTCAGAGTGAGTCACCGGCCTTATGTTGGATACAAGAATGTGTATTCCTCGGGGCTGGAAAGATGGCCTAGTGGTTAAGAGCACCGACTGCTCTTGCAGAGGACCTGGGTTCGATCCCCAGCACCCACATGGTGGCTGAGAACCGTCTTTAACTCCAGTTCCAGGGGAATCTGACACCCTCTTCTGACCTCCGTGACATTGCACGACATGGGTGCACAAACCTACATGCGGACACTACATTCATACGCATAAAAATGAAAATTAAAAAATACATTAAAAAAGAATGTGTATTCCTCATAACCTTCCAGACAAGCTGATGCTGCTGACCTCTGAAGCACACCAAAAACTACTGCTCCACAGTGGTTGAGATGAAAGACTCTAGAGCTGAATTTTCTTGATTTCAACCCTGGCCTGCCATTCACTAGCTGTGTAACATTAGAAAAACCAATTAGCCTCTCTGCATCTCAGGTTCTTCCTGTGTAAAACGGTGGTGGGAATAGTACTTACCTCATTGGGATGTTGTGAAGATTAAAATAATAAAGAAAAGGACCAAAAAGAACAGTGCCAAAAAAATGCAAGCATACTAGTCTGCTATCAAAATCCTTATCAGACACATTTCTGCCCCTTTCGGTGTCTATCAATATCAATATGTGCCTAAAATAATCCATAATGAATCACACACACACACACACACACACACACACACACACACACACATCCTTCTAGAAGTAGCAGGAACTTTGCCTGGGTGCAGTGACCTGGAAGGTCAGAATTCCATAGAAGAGTCTGAATCCTCTTTTCGTTGTTGTTGCTGTTGTTGTTGTTGTTGTTGTTAGAGTCTCACTATGTAGCCTGAAACTCAATATGTAGAACAAGATGGCCTCAAACTTGGAGAGATCCATCTGCATCTGCCTCTGCCTCTGCCTCTGCCTCTTGGGTGGTGGAATTAAAAGCATGTGTGACTATGCCCAGCCCTGAATCGAAATACTAAACCTTGTGCTTAATTTTAAGGAGAAGGATGAAAAACTGGTCACTTTTCTGACCAAGTATCCACTTATCTCTTAAGTGGATAGTTGAGTCAAAGGAATTTCACTAAGAAAAGTGGTACCGTAGAAGGGAAAACTAGATAGCATTTTGTTTTTCAGGCCAACAAATTTCTTTCAGTAACTTAAAAAAAATTTTTTTAATTACATTTTTATTTGTTGTCTGGAGGTGGGGGGCATGTGGGTGTAGGCTGTGTAGGTGGGCATGAGACTGCTTGGGCCAGAGCATACCAGAGCAAGTGTGTGGAAGTCAGAAGACAACTTTCAGGAATCAGTTCCATACACCATGTGGGTCTTGGGTATCAAACTCAGGTCATCAAGCTTGGCAGCAGGTGCTTTACCAGACTGTGCCATCTTGCTGGTAACTCTTAGTGTGTGTTCCTGAAAAATCTGCTGGCTTCTCTCTTTCCAGTTCAATCCTTGCATCTTTGTCCATGGCTAACACACTGAAGGGCATCTTCCATTTGTGTCTGCCAATCCATAGACCTTTACAGCCAGAACTTCCTGAAACTGAAGCAATAAGGATAGCCTTAAGAAGGCTGGGCATGGTGGTGTATGCCTATAATCCCAGCACTTGGGAGACAGAGGCAGGCAGATCTCTGTGAGTTCGAGGCTGACCTAGTGTATATAATAAGTTCCAGGCCATCTGTACTTTCCTCTTCTGAATATTAAAACAGTGTGGAATCCAGGCACAGTGGCATGTCCCCATATTCCCAGCACTCACAAGCCTGAGGACAGGGGAACCCTTTGAGCCCAAGAGTATGAGACCAGCCTAGATGACATAGTAAGACCACCCTCAAAAAAAAAAAANAAAAATTTTTTTAATTACATTTTTATTGTTGTCTGGAGGTGGGGGCATGTGGGTGTAGGCTGTGTAGGTGGGCATGAGACTGCTTGGGCCAGAGCATACCAGAGCAAGTGTGTGGAAGTCAGAAGACAAACTTTCAGGAATCACATCCAACACTGTGGGTTGGGTATAAACTCAGGTCATCAAGCATGGCAGCAGGTGCTTTACCAGACTGTGCCATCTTGCTGGTAACTCTTAGTGTGTGTTCCCTGAAAAATCTGCTGGCTTCTCTCTTTCCAGTTCAATCCTTGCATCTCTTTTTCCCATGGCTAAACACACTGAAGGCATCTTCCATTTGTGTCTGCCAATCCATAGACCTTTACAGCCAGAACTTCCTGAAACTGAAGCAATAAGGTAGCCTTAAGAAGGCTGGGCATGGTGGTGTATGCTATAATCCCAGCACTTGGGAACGAGGCAGGCAGATCTCTGTGAGTTCGAGGCTGACCTAGTGTATATAATAAGTTCCCGGCCATCGTACTTTCCTCTTCTGAATATTAAAACAGTGTGGAATCCAGGCACAGTGGCATGTCCCCATATTCCCAGCACTCACAAGCCTGAGGACAGGGGAACCCTTTGAGCCCAAGAGTATGAGACCAGCCTAGATGACATAGTAAGACCCTCAAAAAAAAAAAAAAAAAAAAAAGAGCCAGGCATGGTGGGCTGCTGCCTGTAATTCCAACACTTGAGAAGCAGAGGCAGGTAGATCTCTGTAAGTTCAAGGCCAGCCTGCCCCACATAGTGAGTTCCAGGACAGCTGGGGGTACAGGAAAACCCTGTCTCAAAAAGGACAAAAAAAAAAAAAAAAAAAAAAAAAGAAAAAGAAACAAGGAAAGAATGGGGGGAAAACAAATGAAGACAGATTCAATGATAAAATATCCAGTTTATCTAGAAATAAATGTGAAGATGAGACATACCAAAAAAATAAAATAAAAATAAAAACCAGACAAGGTGGTACACGCCTTTAAATCCCAGTACTTGGGAGGCAGAGGCAGATGGATTTCTGCAAGTTCAATGCCAGCCTGGTCAACATAGGTAGTTTCAGGCCAGCCCAGGCTACAGGGAGACCCTGTCTCAAAAAGACAAAAAAATGCAAAACAAAACAACAAAAAAAACCAAACAAACAGAAAAAGGCAGAAAGAGAGAGGCCAAGTTCTTTGTTGGAAACAAGAAATAAAGCTATATGGCTTGTTGGACTTGTTACTCTAGCCAAGGATGAGCATCAGGTTTCATGACTCAGCTCCCACCATCGTACTCCAGACAAAGATTCAAGGATAGGTCAGAGCTAATCCTACACCTTAGAAAAAAAAGTACCCCATGTGTCTATATATATCCCAAATCTAATTGGCTATTAGCTCTCTCCTTGGAGGAATAACTCACAGCAGATGCCACAAGCTTATGTTCTCTAGTGGTTAGGAGATGTTATAATCCACAATAAGAACTCGTCACCCTTTATAGAGAAACCACAGTTTGTGGATTAACATACCATCCAAGCATCTGTGTCTATGCTCACAGCTTAGCTTGCCATAATAATTAGTACTGCTAAAATGCCTGTACATCCAATTGTTTGTACTTTGTTAGTATGACTAAAAAGGTATCACTGGATAAGCTGTCAACCCATGAAGGGAAACAACCTGAACAGACTAGAGTCCAAAATGACATCTCCAGAGAAAATAGACTGTTTTGCTTCTCATCCACTTGTGCCCCTTTCCTGAAGCCTAGGGAACAAATTGTGGAAGAGGAGGTGTGGTAGAATGTAAGGGCTGCAGAGAGATTGGGGTGAATCGTGAGACTACAGCAATATAGACTGGACTCCTAATTGATCAACATGCCTGTGCATACAAGCACCTCCAGCTGGACTATGGGAACCTTGGGTTGTTCAAAATTTGGACATAGATGCTTGCAAATTGGTTTTACATGAATGTTACTTACATTCATTGCTTATGCTTAATTACTTGGCTCTCACTTCAAAAAAATGCACCAATTACCTAATTGTACGGCAAACTGGGTAACATCAATGTTATCTGAAAACAACTGCGCTATTATATTGTAGAATCCCTTAAAAAAATAAACAAATAAAAGAGGAAAAAGAAAGAAAGAAAAAGTACAGAAGATAATTTCAATATAGTGTTGAGTGTAATGACAGAAGTATATGGATATCATTAGAGCTAATGGAGATACGTCTAGTCTAGTCTAGAGTAAGCAGGGCCTGGAAGAATGAGCAGGAATTCGCCAGGCAAAGGAGAGAAAAGACAAGAATATTAGCACAGGTACAAAGGTTAGAAACAGCACGTAAGACTGGAACTTTGTTCTAACATAACACAGAAGAGAGAAGCAGTGAGGACAGAGGCTACAGAGCACTAAGACCAAGTCTCCCCATCTTCTCCCCTAGCACAAGCCAGGGGAGGGGCTGCAGAGACAATGGGAGGAGCTGTCCCTGGTTCTGACACCAGACTGGAAGGAAACTTCTTAGAACGAGGCTGATTTCTAACATCTGCAGCATACCTGTCTCCGAACTCTGAGCTTGGCCAGGCTGAATAGGATAAGCTAGAGGTGTGGGCAGCCTGCCTCTGACTGGAATGACGAAACTTAGAGACATTCGAATCTAAGGACGACTAAGCTACACCACTGAAATGTAAGCTCATTCTTCACAGTTCTGATTTTGCAGCACCAGCTTCATGATGTCTCTGAAAGCCCCAGGGCTCAATATCACTGCGTCTGAGGTGCACCAAATCCAAAATGAAGAATCATAGCACAGATGTTTGTGTAAAGTACAGGTTCATTATGTAAGATACCAGCCCAAGCAGCTAGTTACTGAGTGGGTGAGGGGAAAGAGGGGAAAAAAAAAAAAAAAGGTTTAGGGTAAGCCATAAGCTATATGTAATCAGAGAAAAATCATCTGCTCTACAGCAGAGGCAGATGTAGCTATTATACCATATGAATTCCAAAGACTGGGGTTTTCTGACCCCTTAGAAAATGTCACCTGGGGGGCTGGAGAGATGGCCTAGCAGTTAAGAGCACCGACTGCTCTTGCAGAGGACCCGGATTAGATCCCCAGCACCCACATGGCGGCTGAGAACCATCTGTAATTCCAATTCCAGGAGAACTCCAGTTCCAGGGAAATCCGACATCCTCTTCTGACCTCCACAGCATTGCACAACATGGGTGCACAAACCTACGTGCAGACAGTACATTCACATAAATAAATAAATAAATAAATAAATAAATAAAATGTAAAAAAATCTTTAAAAAAAAAAAAAAAGAAAATGTCACCTGGGGCTGGAGAGATGGCTCAGCGGTTAAGAGCACCGTTTGCTTTTGCAGAGGACCTGGGTTCAATTCCCAGCACCCACATGGCAGCTAAGAACCGTCTTTAACTCCAGTTCCAGGGGAATCCAACACCCTCTTCTGACCTCTGAGGCATTGCACGACACGGGTGCACAAACCTATATGCAGACAGTACATTCGTACACACAAAAAATAAAAAGTAGCCGGGCGTGGTGGCACACACCTTTAATCCTAGCACTTGGGAGGCAGAGGCAAGTGGATCTTTGTGAGTTCAAGGCCAGCCTGGTCTACATAGCGAGTTCCAGGACAGCCAGAGCTACAGGGAGACCCTGTCTCAAAAAGACCAAAAAATAAAATTAAATAAATAAATAAATTTTAAAAAATTTAAAAAAGAAAATGTCACCTAACAACTCAACTTTCCTTCCTTGTTCTTTTTCTCATTTCTCCTCTCCTCCTCTTTCCTTCCCAACCCCCCTTCTTCTCTCTTCCTCTATTATGTTCTGGGGACTGAAGCTGGGACCTCCCACTTACTTGGCAAACACTCTATCACTAAGATATATCCCTACACTTTAACAATTCTATTCTCAACTCAGAATCTATCTGACTATTACCAAGCTGCTGACGGATGTGCAGAATTATCCTATCATCCTTCACCTCCCAGAGTATGTGAATGCATCTCAAGAGAAAAATATTCATAACAAATATGACAGTAGCATTTCAGTGGGCCAAGGAAAAAGATAGTCTACATAAACAGCATTATAAGAAAGTCAATATGGAGAATTTCTTACCTCCCCTTCGTAGAACAAGGAGGAATATGATGATGATGAGGTCGTTCTCTAACTGTAAATTGGAGCCAACTGCTATAGAGGTAATCTCTTATAAAACCGGTAAAACTGCCTTCTTTAATTGACTAATAGACAGGAACTGTGAAAAGGATTATTTTCTATTCAGAACCAAATATAATACTAAAGTCTCCTTAAGCTGGCATTTAAGCAAAATATATTAATACAGGAGAGCTCTGATATCAGCAATGGATTATTCTACCAAGGAGATGTTGGCCAGGGAATCCAAGCCCCCCCCCAAAAGGTAAAGACTTCTTGCCTGTAAACTGGGATACTTGCAAGAAGAGAGGCGGTAAGGCCCTGCTTTCGAAGACCTGATGTAAGCATGGGAAAGATGTATTGAGACCGCACTTGCAAGTGTACAGTTGGTCTCTGGAATACCAGAGAGTGTTACCAAAGGCCACTAAACCAATAAAGCAAATATAGGTCTCCTTGAGTCAAGCAAGACTCCTCCGTCAGCATCAGCTACACCTCACCTGCCTGGAAATACTGTGCAAAAGTGGCAGCCATATGTCCGTATATCCCAAATCTAATTGGCTATTAGCTCTCTCCTTGGAGGAATAACCCATGGCTGATGCCACAGGCTTACATCGTCTAGTGGTTAGGAGATGTTATAAGCCACAGTAAGACCCTGTCATATTTTACAGAAAAAACGTAATTCATGGATTAACATACCATCCAAACATCTGTGTCTATACCAAAGTAACCTACCATAACTATTAGTACTGTTTAAATACCTGTATATCTAATTACTTGTGCTTCATTAGTAGGATTGAAAAGTTATTCCTGTCAGCCCATGAAAGGAAACAGCCAGAACTGACCAGAGTCCAAAAAGGCATCTCCAGAGAAAGTAGCCTGTTTTGCTTCTCATCCACCTGTGCCCCTTTTCTAAGCCTAGGGAATAATCTGCGGAAGAGGGGGTGTGGTAGAATGTAAGGGCTGCAATTGGGGTGAATGGTGAAACTACAGCAATATAGACTGGACACTTATTTGATCAACTCAATTGAACATAAAAGGCCCCCCAGCTGGATGGTGGGACTCTTGGGCTGTGTGGGTTTGGGCACAACTGCTTGCAAATTGGTTTTACATGAAGGATGCTTGTACTCATAAATTATTACTTATTGTTAAAAATGAAAAAAATAAAGAATAGAAAAAAAAAAAGTCAGTCCGGGTCCGGCGCCCCTCCGGATGCTCGAGGCCGAAGGATGTTTGACCTCCGGATAAGCGAGGCGCCTCCGTGCATTCATTCTCGGTTGCCTCGGTGGCCACAGCGGCGGCCCGGACGGCGACTCGGCACTTAGCGGCGGCGGTAGGCGGCATCGGCGGCGGCGGTAGGCGGCTGCGGCAGCGGCGCGGCCGCGGGAGGCTGGGATGTGCCGGCGGTGATGGACGGACTGGCGGAAGGGCTGAATGCTGCCCGCGGCTCGAAGCTCTCTATCGGTACCACTTACATCATTGAGAAGATCGTTTTGAAGACAGATTCGCTGAGAAGACAGCTGAAAACACTTTCACTTTCAATGGGATGAACACGCGCCAGCTGACCCACCCACTGCCTGCTGAAGCCTGAATGTTAACATTGTTTATCTGTACTGTTACCTAGTGATGTTCCTACTCTCACAATTTCCCATTTCAGCGTGCTTGTCTTGATTAAAGAATTCAAAGTGGAGTACCGCAAACTTGATATGGATAATAAAAAGAAAGACAAGGATAAGTCCGATGACAGGATGGCACGGCCTAGTGGTCGATCAGGGCACAATACTCGAGGAACTGGGTCTTCTTCATCTGGAGTTTTAATGGTTGGACCGAGCTTTAGAGTTGGGAAAAAAATTGGCTGTGGCAATTTCGGAGAATTACGATTAGGGAAAAATTTGTATACAAATGAGTATGTAGCAATTAAACTGGAACCCATGAAATCCAGAGCTCCACAGCTGCATTTGGAATACAGATTCTACAAACGGTTAGGATCTGGAGACGGTATACCTCAAGTTTACTATTTTGGCCCTTGTGGTAAATACAACGCCATGGTGCTGTGGAGCTGCTGGGACCCAGTTTGGAAGATTTATTTGACCTGTGTGACAGAACATTTTTCTCTTAAGACAGTTCTCATGATAGCTATACAACTGATTTCTCGTATGAAATATGTCCATTCAAAGAACTTGATATACAGAGATGTGAAACCCGAGAACTTCTTAATGGGATGACCAGGAAACAAAACCCAGCAAGTTATGCATATTATAGATTTTGGTTTGGCAAAAGAATATATTGATCCAAAGACAAAAAAACATATACCATATAGAGCACACAAAAGCCTTACAGGAACAGCTAGATACATGAGCATAAATACCCATTTAGGAAAAGAACAGAGTAGAAGAGATGACTTAGAAGTGTTAGATCATATGTTCATGTACTTTCTGAGAGGCAGTCTGCCTTGGCAAGGCTTAAAGGCTGACACATTAAAAGAGAGGTATCAGAAAATTGGAGATACAAAGCGAGCTACACCAATAGAAGTGTTATGTGAGAATTTCCCAGAAATGGCAACATATCTTCGTTATGTAAGAAGATTAGGTTTTTTTTAAAAGCCAGACTATGATTACCTAAGGAAGCTTTTTACTGATTTGTTTGATCGCAAAGGATATATGTTCGATTATGAGTATGATTGGATTGGCAAACAGTTGCCGACGCCAGTTGGTGCAGTTCAGCAAGACCCTGCTCTGTCATCAAACTGAGAAGCATATCAGCACAGAGACAAGATGCAGCACTGCAAACACCAGGTTGTAAGTTCTACAAATGGAGAGTTAAACACAGACGACCCCACTGCAGGCCGCTCAAATGCGCCCATCACAGCCCCTACAGAAGCAGAAGTGATGGATGAAACCAAGTGCTGCTGTTTCTTCAAACGAAGGAAAAGGAAAACCATACAATGTCACAAATGACTGGACATAGACAGATCCTGGGGAGTAACTTACATGTTCATCTGCTGTCTTGTGATTAAAATAATCTCTGTAGTGACCACTTTTTTTTTTTTTGGTCTTTTCGAGACAGGGTCTCCCTGTAGTCCCAGCTGTCCTGGAACTCACTCTGTAGACCAGGCTGGCCTTGAACTCACAAAGATCCACCTGCCTCTGCCTCCCAAGTGCTAGGATTAAAGGCGTGTGCCACCACACCCGGCTACATATATTTTCAAAGACTCACTCTTAGAAACAAAAATGTCATACTTCATTTTGTGGTTGTTTTACATTCATTTTATTTTTGTCTAATTTAACTTGTATGGAAGCTTTAAAGTTTTGTCAAAACATGAGTGCTTTGCCCATCAGTGAATGGAGTGGACCAGCGATGGTATTGATAAACACATGGACCAGTGTGTGCGATTGAAACGCAGTTCAATAGAACATTTCTCAGAAGCTCTTTTGTGTAGAAAGCAGTACAGGTGTCCCAGGTCAACTAATTACATCTGCATTGGTTTCAGTATTACTGATGGTACTTTTATTCATGAGTCATACTGATATTCTCTCTGTGAAATCATGGTACAGTCACTGCCCAGAGGTACCAAGGAAAAAGCTCTGAGTTTGGCAAATGGTGATGGTAAAATTAATCACAGAAGTGAAGAAAAATGATCTCTGCTATGTACACCACTGTGTGAAGTACAGTGTTGCAGAAGTGGAAAAAGCGCTTATTTTTAAAAAATGCAAATATTTATAATTTAACTTTAAAAATCAATAAAAAAAGATAATGTATGTTTGATGCAAGAAATGAATACACTGAGAAGTGTTGTATGTTCTGGAGTTAAAAAAAAACACTGAAGAAAGAAAAAATTGAAACCTTGTTTGTCAATAAAGTGTGTCAGGCTGGAGCCCACTGAAGCCTATGCCGAATGGTTACATTGTACAGAAGAAAGAGAACGTGGATTGCCATGCAATCGGTGGCTGTTTGTTAATTTAACTCTTCAATTAAAAAAAAAGAACGGGCTGGAGAATGGCCTAGCATGTTAAGAGCGCCGCGACCGCTCTTGCAGAGGACCCGGGTTCGATCCCAGCAACCCACAGTGTGGCGGGAGAACCGTCGGAAAGTCCAATTCCGTAGGAGAACTCAGTTCCAGGGGAAATCGACACCCTCTTCTGACCTCCGCCGCATTGCACAACTTGCAAGCAGACAGTACAGTTCATACACATACAGAAATAATAAAAAAATTTATCTAAAAAAAAAAAAAAAGAACAGAACAAGCACTTCCAGCAATAAAAACTGGGTCATACTATTGCCTCTGTACACATTAGTCTCTTGTATTCAGCTTTGCTAGGTCTCTGGAAGGTGAAAAACTTTTCAGAAAAAGAGAAAAAGGAGAAATTAGCTTGAGCATGATTTTGATGATCGGAGAGTGTTTTGGAAAGGATGGGCCAGGTGCTTTGCCTCCACAGTCTCTGAAGTGCCTCATATGAAACAAAGTAACACGTTCTTAGAAATGCTGGGCATGGTGGCGCGTGCTCTGTAATCTTATCACTTGGGAGGCGAGGCGGCAGATCTTTGTGAGTTCAGACCCGCCTGGTCTACAGAGTGAGTTCCAGGGACCAGCGGGCGATACAGGGAGACCCTGTCTTGAAAAGACAAAAAAAAAAAAAAAAAAAAAAAAGAAATGAAGTCCATTCCACTTTTCAAGTCTGCTTTGTTTGAAGCCATAGAGACACAGGTATATTTATGTCACATTCTACTAGCCAGATTTTTTTTTTCAGATAATGTTTCCTTGAACAAAGACTATACTGGATTTATTTTACAGATTAAACTCTCCCAAACAAAACCCCAAACAGTGCTCTTCAGTTGCCTGAATAGGCTTAGCCCCCTACTCACAGAAGGACATAAAAAACTTGCAATGATCACAAACAGGAAACATTGAAGACAGCTAAGCATCCTGTACTTGAAGTCGGGAAGCCTTCTCCGAGTTTACTCTGAAAACCTACCAACTACTCAGCAAGACAACTGGGATTGAATTCTCGATTGTCCTTTGTATTTGTATGTGTAACTCTCTATGCCTATGACACCTTATCCCTGTCTTCCTACACTTGACTCACAGGACAGGCCTGGCCCCAGTGAGCCTGGTTTGTGGAGTCTGTCAGTCACTGAGATTGGGACTGCTAAGCCCGATAGACTTCTGACATGTTACCCACATTTTATCTGAGGACCCTGAGTCCTGTTAGCTGTAGTGGCCTGAGCCTCCCAAGTCCCTGTAAGAAGGGGTGGCTGGGTGTTGGCAACAGAATCCTGTATGTGCTGGATGTCGGTCTTGGCTGCAACAGTGCCACAGACAGAAGGAGAGGACCAGGTTGAAGCCTTGACACAGAGCAGCACCTTGCTTTACCAGGGGTAGAAAATGGAAGTCCACTCCCTCCTTTCACCCCTGTGAAGCATCACACCTCAGATATCGGGAGATCTGTGGAGTCTCTCAGGGCCGAAGTGTTGCCAGTCATAACACTTGGGTTTCCAACCATCAGACTTCCTTGACCATGAGATCAATGTTAATAAATGGTTGAAGTACAGAGCCCAGTAAAACAGACAGTTGCAAACAAACTGAGGAATGAGGGGCCAGAACATGGCCACAAAAAGCCCCTGAGTCGACACTTTCCAAAAGTGGCTCCACATTCTCTGCGGCACTGTCCAGAAGCTTGGTGAGGATGTCCTCTTCAGGGCCATCTTCCTGCAGAGGGCAGAGGGTGTGGATGAAGGGCAGGAAGGTATAGCCAGAATTTTTAAGAAGGGTTAAAACAAAAGGACTGGCTAGAAAGATAAGTATGCTGAGCATATCTCACACTCATCTTCTTTTTATGAAATTGTTATTCCTTCCATGCAGTCTCTTCTGTGTCTTAAGTATGTGCCTCCAGGTATGCTTATTTATTTATTTTTATCTCAAGGTAACATTTAAAATATGTATTAAAGTAAATGAATACACATTTTTTACTTCATTATTGAATCTACAGGTATTTAATTGTACTTTGTAATTTATTTTTCTTATTAGCCAAAAGTTCAATGTGTTGCTTTTGACAAATTGGGCACCCATATGAACATCACAGATCAGGACATTGTGTATCATTGTTTCTTTGAATCCTGTAAATGATCTACTCTTGATTTTCATTTTATTTATTTATTTATTTATTTTTGGTCTTTTCGAGACAGGGTCTCCCTGTAGTCCCAGCTGTCCTGGAATTCGCTCTGTAGACCAGGCTGGCCTTGAACTCACAAAGATCCGCCTGCCTCTGCCTCCCAAGTGCTAGGATTAAAGGCATGAGCCACCATGCCCGGCTTTACTCTTGATTTTTAAAGACCTACTCTCAGTCTAGAAAACATTTTCTGTCTAATTTGGTCAACAGTTTCCATTCTATCTGTTTGTATGCTGTTAGGATGTCAAAACTGTAGGTGTGAAATACTGAATTTTTAGTTGTGTTTGTTTTGAGCAAGGTAGATGGTTGTTTTGGCCATTATAATGTGAAACCATTTCCTTATAGTATTTGACCAAATGTATGTGTCTATGATATTTGTAAATACATGCAGTATCTGTATTTCTTATCATAAGCCTATTTAGTTTTATTCTCGGTAGGATTTTTTTGGACTGTACAGTGTTTATATGACCTGAACTCCTTATACATAAAAAGGTGTGTATATTAATCCAGTTATGGACTTAAATATTTTAAAAGTAAAAATACCCTTATTTGCTGCAAAGACCAGTGTGTAGACATTTGCTTTTAGCAATATTTTTTTTTCTTTTTTTTTTTTTGTATTTATTTATTTATTTTTAACAAATCTAGACCCGTGTTCCCGCTCATTCCCCCACCCCGTCAGAGCTCGTGCATTCTGCCAAACATGCTTTCCATCTCTTAGTCTTTCTCAATATTTTCCATGGGGACGTTGACTGTTTTGAGCAGAAGTTCACTGTTTCAGTCAGTTCTTTGATGCAGTATTTTCTGTTGTTGTTGTTGTTTCCAAAATGCATTATGTCCAACTGCTTTGTACAGAAGCTCAGGGGGCCCTACACAAGAAATACTTACAACTGGGTAATTGGCACTAGCATCCACAGATGAGGGATACCATTCGTCGTTTGTTTTTCTGGGACTGTGTTACTTCACTCAGCATGATGTCCTCTAGCTCCAGCCATTTTCCTGCAAAGCTCGTGATGTCGTCTTTCTTTACTGCTGCATAGAACTCCATTGTGTAGATGTACCACATTTTCTCTATCCACTCGTCAGTTGAGGGGCATTTAGGTTGGTTCCAGCTCCTTGCTATTGTGAAGAGAGCTGAAATAAACATGGCCGTGCATGTATCTCTGTGGTGGCGTAAGTCTTGAGGGTACATGCCCAGGAGTGGTATGGCTGGGTCGGGTGGCAAGTTCATTCCAAGTCTTCCAAGGGTTCTCCACACTGCTTTCCATAGTGGCTGTACGAGTTTACATTCCCACCAGCAGTGGATGAGTGTTCCCCTTTCCCCACAACCTCTCCAGCACTTGGTATCATTTGTTTTCTTGATCCTAGCCAGTCTTATTGGAGTAAGATGATATCTTAAAGTGGTTTTCATTTGCATTTCCTTAATGATTAGTGATGTTGAGCAGTTC